>ML681997.1:2502671-2626715 GCA_007922195.1 Podocnemis expansa
CTTCCCTCTCAAACTCCCCTGTTTGCTGTCCCCTGTTCGCAAGCTCCTTCCCACTTGTAACTGCTCCCTGAGGGGAAGAGAGAGGAGAAAGAGTTGAGATAAACGCATATGGAGCCAGCCTCAGTCAAGCAAATTAAAAACGGGGACGAAATCAGGAGAGCGTCACATTCCCGACCTTTACAAAACAGGACCTTCTCTTTGAATCTACATCAACACCTCCAGAAAGACTTCAAGATATTAAAGAACTTTTTTCCTTCTACATTTAACAAGTGTTTTCAGCTTTCCCAGATAGCTTTTTCAGCAGACTTCTCTGTGCAGATGATCTATTATAGGTGAGAGAGAAGACTCCAGGCTAGCACTTGTATGGAAATGCTGGGTTTTTAGGGTTAATGGCCATCAATCAACACATTAAAAAAGATTTTCATCCTTCGCTCTGCACTGTGAACATGCCCCATTGTCATTGATTGCAGTCAGAGCTGCAGTTCCAAAGGGTGGAAAAGAGGAAAGCAGCTGAAAGGGGATTAATCCTCTGCACTGGGAAACCTGGTGCTATTACTGATACATAGCATGGTGACAAGTTCCAAAGGGGTGGCCGGGTGAGTTTAGTTTAGCAAAACAAACAAGGAGTCCCGTGGCACTTTTAAAGCCTAACAAATTCATATGTTAACTTTAAAAGTGCCACAGGATTCCTTGTTTATTTTACATCAGGGTATCTGAGAAGAGGCTAAAGGTCCTTTGTTTCTTCCCACTCATCCTCAAATAGTACCTGAGTTTCATTAAGCAGATCTGCTGCAAAGCAATGGGGAATGTATGACTACAGATATTAAAATAAGAGAGCAAAGGAGAGAGTCAGAAGGTATAAAGGAAACAACATACATTAGACAATTGGAATCTAGGGCTCTAACCTAAGAGAGGAACTGGATTTATTTCTTGATAACATCCAAAAATAGCTTCTCTCTGAATTTGCAATTTAACGAAAACTTGATCTGAGAAAAATGTTTAACTTAAAGTTGTAAAACTGTGTGCCCATCTTGAACAGAAAACCAGAGCTACAAAGAAGCGTACCACCAAATGCTCCTGTCCATTTGGCTGTGAGGCTGGTTAAACATCACCATGACATATTCAGTACTGCCCACCCTAAACATCAAAAATTAATGGAAAGTCAGGCCTAAATATATCATTAAAACTCACTTAAAAATCAAGAGCTGTTTACAGAAATAATAAATGGGAGGGGTCATTTTCTCTGACTTCTGGGTTTTGAGCCTTTAAGATAAAGTCAGGTCATATTTTTTCTGCTTCTCTATGCAACTTTTTAGCCTGAGGGCTAGAAATTTGTTATTTTATTAAAGAAAAATGATACCGCCAATGTTCCCTCTAAGTGGATGATGCAACTGAACAAGTTATGGATGCACTCGAGGAGCCAGCAGGTGGCAGGGAAGAGGGCCCAGAAAACCGGCAGGGAATTTTCTCAGCTGCATCATCAGCTTAGAGGGAACACTGCCTGCAAAGTGTAAAATGGGGGGGCCCCCCCACGAACATTTGCCCTGGGCCCCGCTCCCCCCAAGGGATGGCCCTGTCCGCAGGAATGGGATTCTGCTCCTGAATACATGTATGTAAACCTTTGAGCTGATAATGCGTGTTTCCTGTCTGAAAAGGGGGAGCCAGTCAAACAGAGATGTAGTAAACAGGCTTCACATCTCATCACAAGTCAGAGGTATGCACACTGAACTGGAGATGGGTGGAGAATTTAAGCAGCCTCTAGTAATAACTGGATGAATTCAGCTCCATGTTGACAAGATGAGCATAGTCATTATCTGCCAAAACGTCAGAGCAGTAGACAGCTGGAGCTCAATATAGATGTACCAAAGACCCTGTCCCTGATCTTTCCTTCATCTTTCTCTTTGCTCCAAAAGTAATTATAGAATCTCTCTTACTGTCTTTTATGCCGCTTACTAGATGTTACTCGTTTGGTACCTTAACTTTTTGGGGTTTTTCCTTCTAGGCTTGTACTATTTTTTTGTACTCCTCCTTAGGAATTTGTCCGTATTTCCAGGTTTTGTAGGACTCCTTTTTTGAGTTTAGTGCCATTAAAGAGAACACAATGGAGCTATGTTGGCGTCAATATTTTTCGTCGTTGCTTTGCCTCTGCATAGTTTGTTGTTGTGGCTTTAATATTAACTCTGAGAAACTGCCAAACTCTTCTGAACTTCTCTCTTTAGCCTTTTTATCCCATAAGGCTTTATTAACCAGGTCCCTGGATTTGTTAAAGTCAGCTTTTTAGAAGTTCACTCCATCTTTCACTCTTTCCTTTCCTTACAAGCAGGAAATCTATTATTTCATTATCACTTTGACCCAAAGGGCCCTCAACCTTCAGATGTGCAACTAAATTCCTCCCTGTTGAACAGAGGCATAGGCGCTATAATAATAAATAGGAACTCAAGGACAAATTGGCACACCTAGAATGCTGCCCTTAATAGCTATCATCTATAGGAGAGGTAATATACCAGCAACATTTAAAGAAATACAATTTCATAATGAAGTCAGGAGAAGCAAAATGAAGCATTTGGATTAAAAAAATTAAAAGAGAGACGTTAATCCATCTGCACCAGATACTTAGAGAACTGGAGAATGAAAACGAAAGCCTCTTTCTAGATGAACTGTTGAGGAATTCAAAACCACAAGAGCTTCCTCATGGGACTAACTCATGCTTTCTAGAGACTCACAGGCTCCTCATGCTCTTACTAAAAAATGATCAGCTGATATGTGTTAGCTGACAGTGCTTTGAGAAGTTTTTTATTCTGGAATCTACTTCCCAAGAGCAGCAGAGTTGATTGACCTTCAGATCATGCTGCAAAACCTGTTTGCCCAGGCAATTCTCTCCGCAAGTTTGGAGTACCCATTCTTGGAAGATGACGACGGATTGTTAACATTTTGTCACTGTCTGATTTTTGCACATCGTTTGAAATAATTTTGTAATTGCCTGTGTGGAAGCACTTAACATTGCAGTAAGTACAGCTACATGGGAAACAAGAAGTTTTGTAAATGACATAGCAAAAATCTAGTGAATCGAGTCACAGGATAAACCATCCCAGATCTACTGCTTGCTAATGGCTAGAACTGACTGAGAATAAGTGTCAGGGGGGAATTTTGATGCCAATGATGACCTCAAGCTGCTTGAATTCAACACATATAGGTTCCAACTGAGTAAAACATCTAAATCCAAGTTCAAAGCTAAACATAGTCTTAAGTGCTTTGCTCAAATAGGGCTTCAAGGAACAGGTTCATAGCATACAGCAGTACAAGATTTCGACAAAGTGGGCGGTTCTGATTTCAACAAAGTCAATTTTGGGAAACAAGAAATCCGGCCCCTAAATTGATTCCATCAACTCTGAAGACACAGGATGTTGTCAAAAGATAATGCAAGTGTAACCCAAAAGCATAAAACACGTTATTCTTTTAAGAGACCTCTTCAGGGTGGGTTACCGTTGCCAGGCAGATTTGGCTGTCCAGACATCAGAACTTTCTGGTAACAGGGAGTGGTAGCATTTTGACCATGCTCCACAAGGTTTTCTGTTGTTGGTATGGTCAGATGCCTGAGACAAGCCTGAGAGCAGCATCCCTGAGATCAGCCACTGCAGAGATCTGCAGAGCCCATGTGCTCAGTGCTTGAGTGAAAGGAGCGGAGCCAAGAGTGGACTGCAAGATGTTTTTTCCCAGCTGTGGAGTATTTTGCAAAGAAGTTTTCCCTGCTGGGACTGAGAGCTGGTTGACTAGTGGGCAGACTGTGTGGTGCTGGTTGCAGAGGAAAAAGAAAGGACTGCATGGATTCCTATTGAAGATTCCTGCAGACAAAGAAGAGGAAGATTGTGATTTCTTTCCACTCAAGCCCCAAGGACTTAAACAGAGACTACAACTAAGCTATGGGTGAACTTCACTTAAACTTAGAGACTCTTGGGTTTCTTTCCATGGGGACTGGTCTGTTTAAATTCATTTTGGTTTTTTTAGGATAAAGTTTTCATGTTAGTAGTTAATAAAGTTCATTGTTATGTTTATTCTTTGTAATATTTTAACGTGGATGGCAAATCTGAGCAATCTTCACTGTGAGTCCCATTAGAACTGAATCCTGGGTTGCCAGCTGCTTTCTCCAGGGGTTTGTCTCTGTTAGGCACTGCTGAGGAGCTATTGAATGAATTCTAGCCCACCTGAAGGTTACACAAGCTGCCATTTCTATTGAACAAATTAAAGTATTAGAAGCAGCTGAAGGCAGTAGGAAAGACCTAAGAACCAAGTGTACTGAAGAATATACATTGAAGGAATGAGAAACAAAGAAAAATGTCTGGTGTTGAGAAAAAAGGGCTTTTTTGCAAACTGATCAAGGGGGAATGGGGAGAAAAAGAGAAAGTAGGTCCATTCAATCAGCTGGAAAAAAAAAGATTCTAACTGGGATGAGATTGTGAATTGCTAAAACATTACTCTGCACCCCACAGCAGTAAGTGTGTCATGGAGAGCTGGGGAGATGGGTGGATTTGACCTGGAGGGAGAGGGCTAGTGTGGTCTGTAGAGTCACAATATGCTGCCAAGTGTATTGTGACCCAGAAAAGATTGAGAACCACTGGCTTAAAAAAAACCTGTTGCAAGAAAGACTGAGAAGACAAGTGTAGAATGGATCAAGACTTTGATCAACATATTTTTTGATAGAGTGAAACCGGTAGGGCAATACTTGGAAAAAATAATTCAGAAGATTTGGATACATCTCACGAGGATTTTAATGCAAATATATAATAAAATTATTGAACCAGCAGAGATTTTGGAGAAATCTTGGAAATACAACAACAGAAAGGAGGGAATGAGAAGATGACCTGGCAAATTACCATTAAGTAAAAGCAATACTGTTGGAGGGGAAGTAAAGAATATCATTTAAGTGTCTAGTAAAAAATGGAACCATGAGAAATAAACAAATTTTGGGAGAAATTTGATTGCTTGAGACTTACAAAATCAGTGGAAAAAAATATTTATAAATACATATTAATATACCCATGTGACAGTCTGTATCCCATACACACTATTATGGTGTGATTTGGGTATCATTCACGTTCAACATCATAGTGTAACTGTGTATGGTCTAATGCCACGTAGGTCACGTGAGATATTTTAGGAATGCTTATGGCAAACTGAACACTCGCTATATAATATTCCCAAATATGTCTCTCATATGGTTTGAATAGATCCAGGCAAACAAAGCAGAGTGAAAGTTCACACCCCACTGCATACAGGAATGGTTTGGCTTAACTATCTGGTAAGGGGGACGTTCACTGACTAGGAGCACAGAGAAAACCACGTGTGGATATTTTGTTACCTAGCCCAGGAGAGGAAGGAGGAAGTGAGGCCTCAGAGATGGGCACGGGATCATGTTAAAAGAGGAGGCATTTTGGTCTCTGGAGCTCTCTTCTGCAATCCAACTATAAAAGACCAGCAAGACAGACTGCCTGCGGAGGAGGGAGATTGGTTGGGGCTGACCAACCAGCCCATGGTGAGAACCATCCAAGACTGTTACGGCTATTGAAGTGCTAAGCTTGGTTTTTAGAATTCAGTTTGTTTTTATTTCCTCCTGATCAAATCTGATTTACAGTCTTCTGGCTTATAATCACTTAAAATCTTTCTGTACTTAGTAAAACTAGTCATTTGTTTCATCTAAAGGCGTGCTTGTGGTTTGAGCTTGTGTAGAGACCTCATTTAAAGTGACAGAGCTGGTGCATATCAACTTCTTTGATAAACTAACTAACAAGCTTGCAGAGGCCAGTAGGCAGCTCTGAACTCTGTAAGATGGCAGTTCCTAAGGTTGCATCTGGGACTGGGGATGTTGGCTGGGGCACGTGCCACTGCATGACCCTATGAGTAGCTGGTCAGAAGCACTCATTCATTAGGCCAGGGACTGCTTGCTTGCAGGTTGCTGTGCGTTGGCAGACCCAGGAGCGGGAGTTCACACAGCAGGACAAGTGCAAAACGACCACAGGAGTGAGGGATTGGGGTGATGCAGCAATATTCCAGTCCAGATTGGAGATGGGAATGTCACAACCTGACCTCAGGAAACATTTCATATGGGGTCTCAAGAATTCTTCTTGACAAATAAATTCAAATAGACTTGAATTTTGGCAGTTCCACTGGCTGATAACTAGCTGAAGGAACAAACACAAGGACAACAGTAAATTGCAGGTGAGGAAGAGGTGCAGTCAGATCGGGTGAGTAACAAAAATGTGATAGGCTCATTTTCTTTCAACCTCTTCATTAAAAGAACCAGAGAAAGGACTAAGCTAATTGGATGGTTTTGCAAGCAACAGGTATGATAGTGAAATAAATCAAGGGGAATTTGGGGTTAGACATGTAGGAAATAAAGGCAGAATGTAACAAAAGAAGAGCAATCGCTTAATGTGGCGAGGTAGAGCTACGAGAAAGGGATGGACTTGAGTAAAAATGTTTAAACTGAACAGAGGCAAAATGACTGAGTGCTCAAGGATTGATTACTGGAAACAGTCCTGTATGGTTAGGGAAGTAGACAGAAAAGACCTCTGGGGCTGTCACATCTCTCCTTATTTCTGACGGAAACTACCAGAAGATGCACCTTGCAAAGCCAAACTTCTCTCTAGAGGAAGACACACTGGCTGTTGGATGAGGCAACATTCTTAGCATCCCCTGAGTGACATCAGCCGTGACAGAAAGATTCTGACTGTTACGCGTAAACAGTCTGGATTGTGAATCTAGTAGAAGCTGCTGCGATAAAGACAGGCTGCAGGGCTCCAAATGGGTATTTAAGGACAGGTATGTCAGCTCCACAATGCTGAAGGTGCTTTTCCCTGCAGGCAAGAGAGAGGATACTGTAGGGTAATTAGTGACACCTAAACACAATTAAAGCCCACGCCAAACCCTTGAAACCCAGCTTCTGCTACAGAAGGGTGGGAAGAGAGGGAGTTGCAGCAGCTCAGAGGTTTGTCACGGCAGGAGGAAATTTCCCCTAAAACTAGGAGACAGTGCTTCTCTGAAGAAAGAGCACCAGGTGAAAAAAACCCTGACACCAGCTGGGGAGAAAGTTTGGTACTTCCAGAGCTCCCCCATGGCAACACCACCACGCCGACAGCTTCAGCAGAGATGACAATAGCGACTTCCTCGGTCACCTGGCTCTTTGGGGGGGACGGAGTGACATTCCGGGGTCAGACCAAGGCCCACCGCAAGTGTGCTGGGACTAGAAGCACTCTCAAGACTCATCCACCGTAGGGCTGAGTATACCCTAGCCTCCTTCACCAACAGAACGAGCCCTAACCCGGCAAACCTGAGAGGTGCCAGCCACATGGCTTTATCTTACAGAACATGCTCATCAAATACCCTTTCCCTATCAACTGTTGATCAATAAAACAGTGACTATTTCATCCTAATTCAGGAGTCACCTGAAAAGTCTATGCGCACAACAGACTTAACACGTTCTTTCAAAAGTTTCCTTTCCAAAGTCTGCTCTTTCCTCCTGAGTTATTAATAAAAATTAAGGAACATGTAGTCTACTAGATATTTCACAGAGGATGCTATGAAATAGAACAGACTAATCCATTCAAGACTACAAGGAAATATTTTGTGACTTATAATTATTGCAGCTGACTTACTTTCTAACTTTTCCACAGTGGTGTAAATGATAGAGTTGTGTCTATTACATGAAGAGTTGTCAACTTGCATGGACATGTTCTCAGGTGAAGGTAAAAACTCATCTATAATCTTATTTTTTAGAGCTAACATTTCTTATATATTAAGAAAATTCCCTACTGACTGAATACCCGAGCATCAAAACTGTAAATTGTTTTATGAAAAGCCAGTTATGACTTACTAATTGAAATAGGTTCAGATACTCCAGGGAAAGATTATGGTGGGATACTTCTGACTATTTTTTGAGACCTACTATCATAACTGAGAATGTGCAAATCTGAAAAGGTGTGTTTTGGACAATAGCCAAGTTCATGCTGCTTACAAGGAATAAAGGAGTCCTGTGACACTTTTAAAGACTAACACATTTATTTAAATAAATGTGTTAGTCTTTAACATTGCCACAGGACTTTCTCAGGCATAAGCTTTTGGGGGCTGCAACCTACTTTGTCAGATGTATCAAAGCTTATGTCCAAAGAACTTTGTTAAGTCTTCTAAGGTGTCCAGGACTTCTGTTGTTTTTGCTGTACACAGACTAACCACGCTCTGGAACTTATCTTTTACACCAAATTTGTTCCAAAACCACCTCTTTTGACACCTCAGTCTTGGACAGCTCCTCAGATGTGTCATCTAGAAAGAACAGTTCAGGTGTGGGAATCTGTGCAGTGAAGACCGATACCAAAAAAAATTAATTTAGCTTCTCTACAGCAGTCTTGTTTTCTTTAAGTGCTCCTTCAGCACCCTCTATTGTCCACGGTTTCCACTGATTGTTTGGCAGCTCTTGCTTCTGATTAATAATAAAATAAAATAATAAACATGAAATGCAAAAAACAAACATTGCTATTAGTTTGCTTGCCTCCTACTAGTTGCTCTTCAAATTCTTTTTTTGGATTGGCTAATTATATTATTACACTTGACTTCCCAGAGACTTCTTTCTATTCTGCTCAGTAGGATTTAAATCCAATTTTTAGAAGATGCTTTTTGTCTTTTACCACCTCTTTTACTCCATTGTTTAGTCACAATTGTGTTTTTTGGCTCTCTCCCTCTTTGAAAGATTTGCGGTATACAAACAGTTTGAATTTCCATTATGGTGTGTTACAAGAAATGTCTTCAGGATTTGCATTGTCCCCATAGACCTTTTTTTTGAAGATTTTCAGTAGCAATGCCAGTTAAGCCTGAGTTATGTGCTGTAGACCATCTCATGCTCCCTACCAAGGATACCTAGGGCTGTGCAGATGGCTCCCCTCGGTTCCTTCTCTACATCAAAGTCCCAAGAGTCTCTGAGGCAGAAGAGCAGGAGGGCAGGTAATAGAGCACTCACAAGAAGACATATCTCAAAGAATTCCAGTTACTGTACAAGATAGGTAATCTCTCATTCTTCTAGTGTCCGTATGGCAACTCCCCCTCACGTGACTCACCACCAGCATTCACAGGAGAAGGTAGTTTCAGAACAAAGTCCAAGACTGAAGATGGGATTACCTTTCCAACAATGGTGACTGAATTGGAACTGTGTACTAAAACAATGTTTGGAGAAAGCATGAACTGACACCCACGTTGTGGCTTTGCAAATTTCAACATGTGGTACAGGTAATCTTTGGCTGTTATGGCACCCAGAGAAGGTCCTATGAAG
The DNA here is from genome assembly GCA_007922195.1 of Podocnemis expansa. NCBI lineage: Eukaryota > Metazoa > Chordata > Testudines > Podocnemididae > Podocnemis > Podocnemis expansa. The sequence continues at coordinate 2,511,985 of ML681997.1, forward strand.
TCCATCTATTGTACTAGGATCAAAGTGGACTTGAAATTCTGACCTGTGGAGTATGGATATAACAGTTGTTGCAAGACAGGTCCCTCAATTACTAATTGTTGAAGTGTGTGGAAATAATTATAACCAGTTAACAAAGGTTCCCATGTGAAAACCTTTGAGAATATCCTTGGAGCAGAGGAGAGTCCAAAACAAGCACTTGACACTAGAAGTGATCCTGGCCAACTGTGGAGGAAGGAAAGCCCTGGGGTGGGGCGGCAACTGAGATGTGAAAATATAGGAGTTGAAAGTGGAGGGCTGAGAACCAATCCTCAGAATCCAGTGAAAAAATTGCAGCTGTAAGAATTACCAACCTGAATTTTTGTGACTTTAGAATTGATCTCCACCCCGTTCGGTTTTGGGATCAGAAAATACACATAATAGAAACTTTTCCCCATATGCTGGTTTGGAATTCTTTGTAGCCTCCACGTGTAGGTCGGAGCTGACTGTGTTAGCAAAGTCTGCGACATGGGCTAAGAAGGAACAGGAAGAGAGGTGGGCTAGCTGGAGTAAACACATTATAACCTCCAAAATCTGTCTGATGTTATGTACTCCCACAGAGGCTGAAGATGGAAGAGATGGTTTCCAAAGGAAGGTAAGTGCATAGAACTGTACAGCTGAAGAGTCCTTTTGTTGAGCTTCTTCCTGATCCTTGATCAAAACTGATGCTCTCATACAAGGAGAGCTGTGTCATGGTAGTGGTAGGAGACCTCTTCTGTTATTTTCTTTTTAGGTGATTCAGACCTACTGAAACCAAAGAAGTTGACCAGCCAGTACCTCTGCACCATTTGGGGTCTGCTGTATTTTTGTTTATTTGCCAATACATACATACTAAGAGACCTCAGTGTGGCACTGGAATCTTTTAGAGTGTGTAACTATTAGTCCGTGGACTTGGTTTAAAAAAAAAAATCCATCCTAAGGAAGGTGCTCTACAGTATTTTGGACTTAACCTAGGCAAACCTGACTGCTGAAGCCAAGATGCTCAATGTATGATGACAGTAGTAGAGACGGTTTGTGTGGCAGCATCGACTGCACCTAAGGAGTCTTGCCACACAGTATCTGTGAAGAGCTGACCCTTCTGCTATGATGGCCTGAAACGGCCAGATGATCTGAGGGTAAGTGTTCAATAAAAGTGTGGAATTTACTGTAATTAACATGGCTGTACTTTGCCATAAAAGTTGGTAATTCATAATCCTAAATTGCAGGATCACAAAGTAGCTTGTATGACCCAAGGAGTGGCTTCTGTTCATTATCATATGGTGCATATTTAACACGAAGCTGCCTGCCATGCTCATTAAGAGCTTCCACAACTAGCAAATTAGGTGGAGAATGTGAAAATAGACATTTAGAATTTCTGGCTGGAATGTGGTATTTTCTTGATGCATCTGCTGGACAGTCTTGAAAAGTTCAGGTAGAGCCTCATTAACTGGCAAAGTGACTCAACCATAAGCTGCCATGTGGAAAACATGTACGTGCTTTGGTTGTGATTCTTGGACCTCCTCTAATAAGCTCTGGAGTGAGTCAGCCACACACTTAATTAATTCTTGAAACCGTTAAATATCTTCAGCACCTGGAGATGGTGTCGCAGCTTTTTCTGTGAAAAGGAGAAGGTATTAGTTTTTGGTGTCACTTACTTATCAGCTCTTGCTGCTTAAAAGAGTCTTCCTGCAGTTAAGTCTGCTAAGGAGGAAGAGTTGGAGCAGGAGACTGTCTTCCTCAAGGTTCCCCATAGGAAAGATGGCTCGGAAAAATAGCTGGCAGCAGGCAGCCTATGGGTCCCAATACGGCCATGGAGGTGGGGAGGGGGAAGAAACGATAAGATCAAGATGGTGGCCTTCAATGCTGCTCACACTAGTAAGAGGAGACATATGCTTGTTTTGCCCTTAGATCTTCTTGCTCTGTAATAGTGCCAGGGAAGATGTCCCTGTGATGGTAGGGAGTAGAATTTTCCCCAGAACTAGAAACCTGAAGAGTCCTCTGCATAGTCAAGAGAAGCAGCAGGAAGTGGAAGGAAAGGTAGCTTTCCTTCTGGGTCACAACATATCAGAGAAAGAGGTGGTACCAGGGAAAGATTAAGTCATAGTGACCCAGCCAATCAGAAGCAAGAGCTTCTTTGTACCCCTCAGCAAAGGAGACTTTGGTTACTCTGAGGTGGACAAAACTATCAAAAATCTAAATTCTAAAGGTACCAGGTGGCTTTTCACTAAGACAACCTGAAGCCACACAAACAATAACGAGGATGCTGCTTGCTTCTATAGCTCCTGCCCAATGGATGTTGTCAGTAACGAGGACGTGGATTATTTTGGAAATATCAAAGTGGTCTGAGATTGGTCTGGTTGGATACTAGAGGTAGCATGAAGAAATCTGCAGAGAGCACAGTCTTTCTTGATGCAGTGTTTAGATTCTCTTTCTGGGGTGGCTGTGTTGACATGAAGAGCTCTCAGTACAGGAGAAGCCTGAGGTTGTTTCAATGCTGGTTTTAATGAGAATGGACTCTTCTTTTTGGAGCCTTAACCAGTCCCTTCCAACTCATCCTGCAAAGATTTGGGCAAATGGGGCATGGAGATGGGCATGTCTTGGCTTGGATACAAGGCAGGGTGAAGCAAATACTCCATCATACAAAGGTGGAGTCTAATTCCTTAGTTTTCCTAGCTCTGCTCTTGAAGGCTGAGCAGGGATTACATTTAAACTGGAAGGCATAGGTCACCCAAACAGTGAATGCACCAGAAGTGCATATCAGTGACCAGGACAGAGTCCCAGCAGGTAAGGCAGTGCTTGAACCCCAGAGATCCTGGCACACCCAAGTGATGATGGCAAGCTCGGACAAAGGGGGAAGGCGTAGATAAAAGATTAACAGAACAACAAACATCAAATGAAGTTAAAAATAAATATAGAACTACATGTAAATGAAACAACTTCACTAAACCAATAATAGAGAAACCTAAGACCAAGCTGCAGGTTAAGCTAAAATCAGGCAGGTAACACTCCACCTCAGGCCAAGGCAGCTGAGAAAGAACTGACAGCAGTTCGCCTGCACAGCACTATACAGCCTTGGCATGGGGCAGGATGACGTCTGGAGCACATGTAGGAAACAACCACATGCTACTACCCAATATTTTTGATCAAAGGCACATGGCCACACCAGGACATGGAACCCATAACAAACACTATTTGAAGTCATGCACCTATGGAAAAGTGGTGCCAAAGGCATTTGTCTCCAAAAACCTAACTCTATTTTCAATTATGGTCCATCGGCCAGGGTGAAAAATTTATTATAAAACATCCTCAATCCACCAAAATAAATGGTAGGTTTATACAAAAATCAAAATTAGAACATAACCTTTTGTGGTAAGTATGACTTTAGATAGCATCAGTGGGAGAATAAACTTCCTTTAGAACTGCTCCATTTGTCCCTTATCTCCTCCCTTCCCATCCTCCATTTACAATCTGTTTTCTGGCTTTGCGTCTCTTCTCCTCTCTTTTCTATAGCTATTCCAAATTCCTAGTCCCAGCCCATCTGCTTCCCTTCCAATTCCTTTCCCATTCCACCACTAAATGTAACTGTAAGGCAGGCTTAGAACTGTGCATAACGGCTTCTGAAGGGGGGCACCTAATCTGCATGGGCCCTGTATTAGCATGAACACAAAGAGCACAATTAGGTATTAGCATACTCGGTGCAAGGCATAGTGGGTAATGGTATTTGAGGTTAATCTGATCACAAATCTGTCAATGTCTGTAATTCTACTGAGGGTAACATAAAAAACTGTCTTTTTGTAAATTGCTACTCTGTTTCAAATGTGCCTGGGTTAGTTAAAGGGTAAAAACTACCCTTAGTTAAGAAGAGGCTTGTAGGAAAGGCGACTGCATGTTTCAGCCTGAAAGAAGTTGAAAAAGACAGGTGTTGGGGTTTGAGGCTAATTCTGCCTCTCCCCCATTGCTTTCTGTCTAATGATAGCTCTGGCTAGGCTTCTGCTGATACTCTTGTCATTCAAATAGAGATAGCTGTTTGCAGCTCCTTAAAGAGCTGGCATTACTAGAGAGAGAAGCAAACGCTCTCTGCTAACATCACTAGAGATAGAGAAAATCTTCTCTGATCTAAAATCACTGAAGGGGAGCAGCCGATGAAGGAGCCAGCGGACAGTCAGAGTGGCCAGTGTCAAGCTGGGTGGCGCGAGTGACCGGCAGGCAGAGCCGGCGGACAGTAAGGGTGGCCAGCAGCAAGCTGGGCGGCACAAGTGACTGGCGGGCGGAGCCAAGGGACAGTGCTATGGGATGGAGTGAGTGACCAGTAGGTGGTGTCAGCAGACAGCTGGTGTGAAAGAGACTCCCTACGTACTTTAGGGTTGGTCGGGAGCTAGTTAGCACTGATTCCCCAGATCGGTGCTGGTTTTGCCATTAAGTCTTGTATGTTCTGTTATGCAGTGTGGGTTGTTGGGAACTCTGCTTTGTACTGATTTGCTAGATCAGTGCTGATTTCTGTTATTTAGCCTTTTACAGTCTGTTTTACTACTATTAAAAACTCTGTTTACTACACAAAGACTCGTGTTTGCGAGTGGGGAAGCCTTACCCCTTTGGGGTGCTCACGGAACAGTGCAGGATCTCCCAGAAATCTGGGTGGGGGCTCGAGCTGGTTGGTGGTGCTACATTATTCAGAAACCCCTAGGTATAAAGCCTGGCCCTTGTTCTGCCAGCCTGCCCTGGCAGAAGGGTTACAAAAGGAATGAAAGAGTTAATGCTCACACTATGAAGTGTCTTCAGACTTAATGTCCCAAAAAGATTAAGGGGGTGGGCGGGGCAGTTTGCACATCTCACAGACACTGTTTCAGGCTGACTCCAGACTCAGGAAGACATCACTGGATTTGTTTACACGGTCTTTCTGACCTCCATTCTTTAAAAAGATGACAATGGAAGTTTATACTCTGCAGATTCTAAATATGCCATGCAGGTCACAAAGACAACATCTGGATCCAGCACACAAGTCACATATTTAACACTTCTGTTCCAGAGTCATGAACTACTGTTCTGTGATACCAGAATTGACTTTAATTAATTGAAGATTATTTCCTTTCATTGTAACACCTGCCATTTTGAGAACTGGATCCAGCTACAACTGCAGTCCTTTTACTGAAATCACACGACAGGGTATGATTTTCATAAAACGGAACACTAGAACTCTTTAATTTGGCTTTTAATAAAGAGCACCACCCTGTTGCTTCTGGTATCAATTATGCGAAAACTTCTGAGCTCACCAAATTTGTTTTAGGCTTCACTTTCTTCTCAATACATATACTACAAATGTTTTCGGTAGCAGTAAATGGAATACAGTTGGCCACTTCAAATTCTGTCTAATGTGATGTCTAAAATAATCCTTCAGTCATTTGAGAGACATGTGACCAAAATGCAGGGGCCTGTGAAAGAGACCACTTACCTTTGAGAAGAATGTAACTAGCGTCATTTGTGTGAAACCACAAAGATTTATTTTTAATGAAAAAAATACTGAAAGTGTGCCACAGTGTCCATATGTTCATTGGAATAGTACAAAGATATGTATATCTGAGAAAGTCTTAACACTGTAGAAAATAAATGTGGTTCTTAAATTAAGCCAAAAGAAACCAGTAAAAAAGTCATGTTTTGTACACTGGAATAAACAAAACAATTAGAGTTAATAATAAATTATAATTACAGTACTTAAAATATTTGTTTCATGCTTTTTCAGCATTTGTTTCTAAATAAGGTGTGTATATTACACCCTTGAAGCCAGCAATTGGAATGCTCTTTCAATGGAACTGTGCATGGTATACTGTAAATTTGAATAAAGTCCTAGAAAAATGACACCAATGTTTATTATTTACTGATACATAAAACATAGGAACATGGCAGTTTTAGGTTTGCTTTGAACATAACTTTTGTTAATGAAAATTTATTTAGTTTTGTTTGACTAATGCATATATTTTAATGAATTAAACAGCAGTTATGGTCATCAGCATGTATGTCACCTAAGCACATTGCAACAGTGGTGCCTATGTGATGCTACACATTTTTCTGGCTTGTGTATACAATCAAAATCATGAGAATTTGAAATAGTTTTAGTTCTAATTAGCACTGCAAATGTTGTCAAGTCTTTTTCAATACAAATCATTTTTGCTCTTTAGAAACAGGAAAAAAAAAGCCAAACATGCACTTCTTAAACCTGAAACCTCCATGCCATAGACACTACGTTTTAACAGTAAAATATCAGTTTTGTGCCATTTGTTGTAAAATTCTCCCCCCCGGTCTATCAAAAAAAAAAAAAAAATCAAATCAAACAGGGTCTAAATCTGATTTGTCAGCATCTTCTTGATCCTGTTTATACATGAAAGTTAGGAGGAAGAGCGCAACATCCATAGATGACCAATATGCAGTGTGTGACGTTACTGCTGACCAGTATCTGCTCTCCACAAGACCTTCCCGGAGCTCAAAATCTATCCTGTGCTCCAGTTCCACTAGAAATGAGACAAAAACAGAAGGAAGAAGTGTTACTACATCCATACTTGAACAAAAGAAAGAACACACTAACTGTTCAATTAATGTTTGTGTTTGTTTCTATTTGCTGGTAATACAAAACGTACTTAATACTTCTTTCTTGAGGGTTTAGAGCATATTCTTTTTAAATTAATTCTCTCTCTCTGTGTGCATGCAAGCACTTACTACAAAAAACACCATATTTATGGACAGATCCTGCAGCAAACACTAAAGATTGGGAAACAGTTTTTGTAACAACCATATTCTTTACTGCAATTAGCTGAAATTACTTTGCAGCTGTTCTGATACTTTCTTCTAAAAATAGGCTTCAGCCAAGATTTTCAAAACTGTATAGAGTGGTGGTTCTCAACCCCCGTGTTGGGAAACATTACTATGGCATGGAGAGCTGGGGAGATGGCTGGATTTGCCGTGGCATGGGAGTGGGCTGGTGTGTCCCGTAAGATTGCAATATGCCACCAAGTGTGTCACAACTGGCAAAAGGCTGAGAATCACTGACAAGTGTGATACTGGATATCTTAATTTTTAGGGGCCTAACTTGACACCCTGAAGGTCTTCAGATGTTCAGAAAGTGTCAAGCAATGGTCTCCAATCCACAGATCGCAATCTACTTCTGAACAACAGCTACAGTTAAAACCTATGACTGTTGAGCCATTTGCTGGCAAAAGGTGGAGACCACTACTGTGGAACATCTGCTCCTTGAAAATCTCTCTCCTTTAAGACATTTCAAGATAGGCTCCAAAACAAATGAAGGTACTCATAATTATTGCCACTTCTGAAAATCTTGGCTTTAGTCCCTACACAGAAAGTGAGCCCTTTTAAATTTCCAGATTTTTCCAAAACATTTCAGCAGCTGCCCTTTTATTTTAACATCTGCTACTGTAAAATCCTATATATGAAAGCAGTTTTTACCATGCATTTAACTGACTTAATTGCTAACACAATTAACACATTGTTACCAGCTCATTTCTCGAGATCTTCTCAGCTCTAAAGCCGCATCAGCATGAAATGGGTAAACAAAAATCCCACTTGGCCACAAAGGCCAAAAATCATAGCGGGGGAGAAAAATGGAATTGCTTGTCTAAGCCTTCGGCTCAGAAGGCCAAAAAACCCTATATCATCACTCAAAACATGCTCACAGCTGATGGCTCCACAATCGTATCAACAGCGTTTAGGGAAGTATATAGTACTTAACATTTTGCAACTAACATCTAACTGGATTCCAAATAAATCGGACTACTCTGGTTTCTCTGCAAGAAAACTGCTAAACCACTTCTCGCTCTGAAAAAATTCCACTATAGAACTGTGGGATACATGCCGAATTCACACACATCCATGCAGCAGATCCTTCAGAAATTAACACTTTGGGTATGGACTGAGTCACTCTTTTTGCAATCTGGCTGGTCTCCATCTATGGAATGCAATATAGAGGGATTGGGTGGCAAGGTTTGTGCTGTTAAATTCTCTGAAAAGAACCCTATCAGGATTTTATCTACAACCACTGTTACTTCTCCACATTTCCTCTGCATTTAAAATTAAACATCTGCCTTATGTGAGGAGTGAGTCACTCAGATTATCTGATGAAGCAAGCTCTGAAGCACTAATTGGACATCACCAGAAGGCACAGTCCTCCTAATACATGCAACTCAACTTTTATTACAGTGATAATGTAAGATGCCTGGGCCCAATCTAAAGCCCATATTGACCACATTAAAATTTCTCAAAAAAGGGAAAAACAAAACTTCAACCTCTGCTTAATTCCAAGATTAAAACTCTTAGAGTGAAACAACTGACTGCACTTACAGAACTTGGACTGCCTATGACTACTTAAAATCAATTCTTTGAAGATGACTGACTATGCAGTATTGTGGGCATATGAATCTAGGGAATACACCTTTTGATTCTGGCACAGGAAATGCTCTCATTTTCAGGAAATCTTTTGCTGAATTTTGCTCCTGTAGTCAGACGGGTTCTCTTAGGGCCAAGGACTGCGTCTTTCTCTGCATTTTATACATCATCAAAAAGTGCACCACATTGCTGGACGTGGAATGGAGAACTCAAAAAATTCATTCTACTATAAACGGTACATTGGATTTCTCTAAGGCAATTATGCAATTTTTTTCCAGTGATATTTGAGGCCATCATAGTATAGAACTTACCAGCTAAAGTTCTGTGAAATACACATAGCACTTAAAGAGCAAAAAAAAAAAAAAAAAGAACAATTCAAAAATATTTAGCCCTCTGGAAATAATTGAAATAGAGTTAATGAGTGGGAATGAATCCAACTTTCATCATCCTAAAACTACCAGGAAACTACTTAAACAGGGACATATGCTTGTTGTTATAACACACACATTTCTACCTCCTCCCAACTACAATTAATACAACTAAAGTCAATGTAAAAAAAAAAAAGGATCCATTTCCAAAAGAGAAGCTGGAAGGTAAAGCTCATTGCTGAATGTAAAGGTGCACTAACTTGTGGTATCAAGGAAGCCAGAGCTGCTGTGTGGGAAGGTCGTCGTTCCAGCAGCAGAATGAATAGGAACCGACTTCTTGTCCTCTCCCTCTGTCCCCTCCTTTCCAGTTTCTGAAGTCTGTGACGTGGGTGCTGTAGATCGTCCAAATCTTGAGAACAACATTCCTCCAAGGCCCTTCCCAATGCTTGCCGCTCCTGCATTCGGCACAAAATAGAACAGGGACGGCTAAACCATATCACAAATTAAAGTGGCCCTAATATCCATCTGTTACAGCAAAATGACAGAGAAACACACACGACTTCTTCCCACCCTGGAAAAACAGAACAGCTTATTTAAATGAAGTGCGTCTTTTTTATCATAAGACTCAAGTCTAGTGTACAACCAAGGTCATAATTCAGAAACTGTAATTAGGGAAAAAAATATGCAAGACCAGCTTTGGACCAAAAAAATAAAAAAAAAATGAAAACATCTATTTTAATTCTTGTTTCTACAGAGAAATTTTTTAAAAATCTCATTCATTTTGCAACACACTGGGTTTGGGTACTTTATCATATCTACAGTACATTTTATCTCCAAAGGGGTTACATTTTATAAGTTCCGGAGGGATGGCTGAGTTAGTCTCTATATAGCAAAAACAACGGAAGTCCAGTAGCACCTTGAAGACTAAAATGTCTTCAGGCATAAGCTTCTGTGGGCTGCAACCCACTTCATCCAGTGATGATGTGGGTTGCAGCCCATGAAAGCTTATGCCCAAAGACATTTCTTAATCTTTAAGGTGTCACAGGACTTTTGTTGTTAGTACACTTTCTGCAAAAGAAAAATCACATTATTTTTAATGAGAGGACATTCTTTTCATCAACCTAGGCTTCCACCATTTCTACAGAGACTTGGAAGTGCTATATTATTATTTGAAAGGGGATGACTTTATTGTTTGAGAATCACTTAATGAACCTTTAAGACAGTTTACAGGCTCTAGAGCTGTAAAATTTTCTCATGACTTTGCTGCCATCTTGTGGCTATTTTGAAAAGTTATTTTCACAGTAAAATTAAAACAGATCAGACACAGAAAAAAAAAAGCAAAGTAGTGAGATTGCGTCGGATCTTGTTTAGAAGAAGAGAAGAAACTCAACAACCAGCTACTTTGTTTAGCCTTCTTTCAAGTTATTTTACTATAAAACCCAAATGGCGTAGGCCCACACTGAGCAAAGAACTTAGGCACATACTTAACTGTAAGTACAAGAGCAACACCACCAAAAGCAAAAGCAACTCCTCAGATGTTTAAAATTAAGCCACTGTTGAAGCTGGATCAGGATGTTAAACAACAAAAAGGACTGAAAGATTTCCTGTTAGAATTTTGCATACAATTACTTAAAAATGTGATTTTGAAGCAAACATTTTGATTCTTCATGCCACAAAACAGATTTAATCATCGGCTGACTATTACTGAGCATTAACTCATCAAGCCGTTATTTCAATTAAGCATGCGACAAATAAAGAGAGCAGGAGAAAAAATTGGCTGTATATAAAAGTCCCATTTGTTTAAGTAAAAGTTTATTTGGATCTGAATTAGCACTGCACATATGTTGTGGAAGTATTTGAAAGATACCATTACAGCACATTTCCAACGATGTGGAAAAAAGGAAACAACTGAAAACAGGGCTCTATTAACAATCAAAATTGTCGTTTCATGGAGCCTAATTGCAAAGTGTAATTAGCAGTTACCTAATATACTTGCTTTTCCTATATTTGTTATTGATTCCCCATAATGGCGTCGAACCATGACAGGCGAAGTAGCTGGGCTTGGTATGGTTGGCGTGCTTTCACTCTCGGTGACTGAGGTAGGTTCTTTTGTTGGGTTGAGAAAGCTTGGTTTCATGTGTTCATAAGGTAAAGGATTTGCAGTGTTGTACCAGTGGATCTGGACTGGGGAAATGTTGCTGTAGTGCTTCAAAATTAAAGGTTCTAGTCTGTAGGCCTATACGAGAAATTCAAGAGAAAAAGACCCTGAGCAGTGACAGACACTGAAAATTAAATTCACTTACCAATATAGTGTTCTTCATTCTCAGTGTACTGAACAACCACTAATGGATGAATAGATACACAGCAGCAACTCCATTTTACAGAAGAGATGCACACAAACATTAAAATAACATGACCAAGGCAATAAAGAGCACCAGCGAGCTAGTCAGTGTTCAAATTCACGAGTTCCTTGCTACGAATCCCTGGCACACTGTTAAGACAAGAAACTCTGTTTATCTGAAACAGCTGCAGCAAACGTTGTGATCCATATTTACTTTCACTCTCCTGGCAAACTGACATTTTTCTGCACTGCGTATGCATCTCCCCCTTGTATATTTCTCTGTGACACAGCTACTGCTGTATTCTTTCCTCAGACATGAAAAGTACTGGTAACAACAGGGCATTACACACCAGTAGAATTATTATTCTTTCTATAGGAACGAACAGATTCTGCAATTCACAGCTAATTGTCAAAACTGGCTACTTCATTTTGCTTGCAAATGTGGAATGCGGTGATTGATAATTTAGGTACTGAGCTTCAGAAGCCTTGCGAGCAATTCAGAAGCCTTAGGAGACTCATTGACAGGAGAAATCCCTTCTGCACAGCACAGACGACAGCAAGTCTTGCCACCTTTCCGGCACCACTGAATCTCAAGGGTAAATGGCAAATGGTCAGGGATGCAACCTCATGTCAGAGCGTCACTAAACCTCCGACTGCCAGATGCCAGGAGTGGACAACAGAGGAGAGATTACTTAATAATTGCTCTGTTCTGTTCATTCCCACTGAAGCACTTGACATTGACCACTAACGGAAAACAGGATACTTGACTAGATGGCCCACTGGTCTGACTCAGCATGGTCATTCTTATATTAAAAGACAAGCAGCAATGGGCTTAAATTACAAGGGAGATTTAGGTTGAACATTAAGAAAAAACTCCTAACTGTCAGGGTGATTAACCACTGGAATTAGTTGCTTAGGCAGGTTGTGGAATCTCCATCATTGGAAGTGTTCAAGATCAGGTTAGACGAACACCTGTCAAGGATGGTTTAAGAGGGTCCTTGGTCCTGCCATGAGTGCAGGGGACTGGACTTAACCTCTCATGGTCCCTTCCAGCTTCTATGATACTATGAAAAAAGTATCAGCACAGTAACGAAGCCTGTGTCATGCATATGTCTAATCCGTTTAGTGTTGAAGACATGTCGGTTCTAGGATATTAGAGAGACCAGGTGGGTGAAGTAACAGCTTTTATTGGATTAACTTCTGCAGTTGAGAGACAAGTTTTCAGGACACACAAAAGGCTGGTCTACACCAGTGGCTCTCAAGCACTGCGCTGCAGCACACTGGTGCGTTGCAGCAACCCCTTAAGCGTGCTGCCAGTGGCAGCAGGACCCTGCTCTGCTCAGGGCCCAGAAGCCACCAGCGGCAGTGGGATCCGGCCAGGGCCAGGGGCTTCCCACGGCGGCAGGGTCCAGTGGCCACAAGCAACAGGGCAGTACAGTGTGCTAAGGCAAGATAAAAGATTGGGAACCAGTGGTCTACACTGCCAACTTACTTCAGTGTCAGTACTTTGCTTAGGTGCGTGGAAGATCCATACCTCTCAGCAGTGGTTGCCAAACTGTGGTCTGGGGATCCCTGGGGGTCCACAGAGTTATTGCAAGTGGTCCATGAATATATCCAGCCCCAGCTGTGGCCAGCCAGTGATCCATATTAGAGAGGCCTCTAAATCAGGGGTGTCAAACTTAAGGCCGGAGGGCACTGATCTGGCCCATGGAGCTGCTGTCTGGCCTGTGCCTGGAAGCTATCTGCAGCAGTGAACTCCAAAGACAGGCTCCAGGCACAACAGGGCTAGGGTCATGGAGCCAGTGTGGGGAAGGGGGCCCACAGGGCAGGGAATAGAGAAGATGCAGGAAAGTCTGAGGTTGGGGAGGGGGAGGAGGAGCCCATGCTGCTCTGAACATGGAGGGGGAAAGGGTTAGGGAGCCAATGCAGCCACGTGGCCCGCGACAGATGTCCTGCCTTCCAATGTGTCCCCCGCTCCCGAATAAGTTTGACACCTCTGCTCTAAATGAATTTTATTTGCCTGTTGTGAGCAGCCACACCATGAGTATGTCCCCATCTCTTGGGAGCAAGTGGGAGCCAGGTCCTCCACTGCCCTTCTGTTGCAGTCAGTCCCAAATAACACCTATCATCATGGGGGGGCGGGGGGGGGCATTAAATTTTTTGGCATTAAAAGGGGTCCTCATGCTCAAAAAGGTTGGGAACCACTCCCCCTGAGCAAAGCGGTAACAAGGACATTAACCTCCTCTGGCAGAGGTGGAGTTAGTAAACCAACAATAGCTTTCTGCATCAGCACAGCTAGGCCAGTGTAAATTACTCAGAGCATCACAGCTGGATGTAAGGTTCAAGAGCTCATGTTATGAGGGATTGTCCAAGGTGAAGCGGTCCTTTAATACCTCTCCAGTCACAGGACAAGAAGTTAGTGGGTGACAGAGGCTTGTAGACCTTGTCTATGATTAAAAAAAAAAAGTAGAGTCAACACATACCTAGACTCACAGCTACCGCTATGAATACAGCAGCAGCCGATGCCCACACTGCTCTCCTTGGGTCGGTGCAGCGTGTCCTCCTCAGAAGCACTTCCACTGACCTAAGGGGCAATGTGGGGAGCTGACAGGCCCACCTCTTGGCTCCTGGGTTCCCTACATCCTGCCCCCTTACACTCTCCAGTCCCCCAGCTGGGAGCTGGGGCAAGCCATGCAGGAACTTTTCCCCTCCTCAGTCTCAGCCTAGAGCTGGAAGCAACCCACATGGACTTCTCCTTCCCTTTTCCTGCCGGGAGCTAGAAGAAGTGCAGGGGCTTCTCCACTCCCCTTTCAGGATTGGAACCAGCAGCCATGTCAACTTCATGGCTTGGACAGTAACTGACCAGGCTACCCAAGTTGTCAGCTGGTGCAGACACTCAGACTTCTGGGCCCAGCTCTCAGCTGAGAGCAGAGATTAGCAGCCCTGGCTTCTTGCCCTGCTCCCAAGCAGGGGTGGGAAGCCCAGTCGGTGGTAAGCTAGGGCAGCTGATTCCCATCCTGGCTGGGAGCAAGATCAGAAGCCCAGGCTACTACAAGCTGGGATGGCTGGTTCCCAGTCCTGTCTTAATCTGTGTGGGAACAGGTGGGGCTTCTACAAAACCAGGGAGCTGACAACACAAAGGAGAAGCTGAGATGAGTCTGCAGTCACTTCTTGGGAAAAATGTTTGGATGTTGCAGGGACGCTTGTTTCCACAGAGGATGGCCCAGATGGGAGACTGCCAGACGGTAAGGAGCGGGGATCAAGGACAGGAAGTAAAGACCTGGAGGGAAAAGAGCTTGGCTCAGTTAGTTGCTGACTAGAGGGTCCCTGTGCTGAAATCTGGAGTAAAGGGCAGGTCTGAGCTCCCGTCGGTCACTGAGAAAGTGGCAGTGTGAAGCAGTGAGTGGACTAGGACTCCAGAAGAAAGACACTGTGGTACTGCAGGAGGGGGAAACATGATAGGTACCTGGCCAGAAGGCCACATCAAGAAGGAGCACCGGGACTGCAGGTAAGTGGAGAAGCCGTCAGGGAAGAGCACAGCACATGGAAGGAGCTAAGCCCCCTGGGAGGCTGTGGGGGGTGAACTCTACAGCAATGAGGTACACCATGTGACACACAGATCTTGAAAGGTAGATTGTGAGGAGTGTTGATCATTGTAGCAGCAGAGGTATGCCTGCAGATCATGTATCTGTTGTACTGGCAGGGTCTGGTTCTGTTTTGGGTTGGTGTGCCCTGATCTGTGGGGAGCTTTGGAGAGGTTTGGGAGGTTGTCTGAAGATCGGAAAAAAGCAGATCAGGAAAGATTTCTTTCAGGATGAAGTCCTAATGGATTTGGTTTATAGTATGACGACATCCCACATGGATTCCAGAATGGGGTAGCAGGTGACAACCAGATGCGTGATAGGAAGTTTTATTTCTGTACAGAAGCAGGTTCTCCTGAGGTATCTGAGTGACCCATAACATGATGCAATTTCCTTTTCTGTAAGGACTCCCCACCCTTTTTAGCCCTAAACCTACAGGGGGCATCAACAGGCTACTCCACCTGTCATGGTCCCTTAGAATGTATGTTAGCTACTTATGCTAAACAGTCTGTTTGCTTGTATTTAGCTTGGACACTCTGAGTACCTTTCCCAGACTCAAAGAGCAGCTCTGTATGGCTCAAAAAACATGTCTGCCTCATAAACAGAAGCTGATACAGTGAAAGATATTACCTCACCCACCTTGTCTCTTCAGCTGAGACTGTACGTTTGCATGACTGCGGAAATATAAGCTGGAATTTTCATACCATCTTAAATAGCTGTTGTTAGATACGGATCAAATAAATCTGTTAGTCTTAAAGTGCCACACAACTCCTTGTAGTTTTCAAAAGTCATTACTTATTGATCTGTGGGCACAGACCAGGCCTTGACAAATCTGTCACACACTGAGGAGCGAGCCCAAAAAACTCAAGACTCCTCTAGGTGTGTGACACTGAAGGGGCCTGCTGCTGCCGCCACTTCTCCCAGCTGCAGTGCAGAGCACACAGGGCTGCTGAAAAAAATGCTGCAGCCACCAAAACATTTGGCAGCAGTAGCGTGGCACGCTGAAGGTTCCCCCCCCGCCCCACTGCTGGGAAAAAAGCCACTGCTGGCAGCACTTTAAGCAGCAGTATGTGGCCGGGCAGATGGCAGCTTTTTGCCTGTCTGGCTGTTGTGGCACTGTGAGGCACCATGGGCTAAATCCTGTGCACCATGGCGATGTGGTGCCCAGGATTTGTCGAGCCCTGACACATGGCTTTTCATTAAGGAGTTTGATTCAGTCAGATTCTTTCAGTTTTGTTTTCCTAAGATACAGAAGAGTCCTACTAGTGCCTGGTAATGAACTTCACACATTGTGAGAGCATCAGAGTTTATTACAATCTGACTGACCACCTTTGACATTAAGCTGTCTAATGGAATTTGTTCTGTCTGGCATGTTAAGAGATGTTGGATCTGATCCTTAGAGGATTTAAATCAGCATGGCTTCATCGCAGTGGGATGATAACTGGGTGCCAGGAAAAGTTAAAATAAACTGCCAGAAACACTAGAATGATGTAGAAATGGATGTTTTATCACAGAAGTTTCAAAGTTTCTAACTGGAAAGCGCAGTTTCTTTGTAACTGCAGCATACCATCAGTAGGTTTGGCAGTATTCCATTTTTTCCATTCCAATTAGGACAATATAGATTTTTATTTTAAAGGGTTTGTTTCTATTTTTACCACCTTTTATTTTTACAGTTTCTGGAAAATAAAGGGGAGTGGGATGAGGTTTCGGTAGCATTGATAGCGGGACTGTAGTG
Source organism: Podocnemis expansa (assembly GCA_007922195.1). Lineage (NCBI taxonomy): Eukaryota > Metazoa > Chordata > Testudines > Podocnemididae > Podocnemis > Podocnemis expansa. The sequence continues at coordinate 2,528,413 of ML681997.1, forward strand.
GGTTTCTAGTGCTGACAGCAGGGCTGCAGAAAGCTCCCTGCACAGAGAATGGCTCAAGACATCCCAACATCCACAACATGCAGGGGAGGCTTCAGTCATGGCCCAGAGAACCCTTTGCGGCTCTCATGTCACAGCCCCACTCCCCCATACTCCCCGAGGCTGTAGAGGTGTTTCTGTACTGCCACAAGGCCAGGTACACCCGACCCTTGAAGATATGCCGACTGATTGTTTTTGTCAATTTCTCTGTGAGCTGAAATGGATGTTTACCCACCTTAATTAAAAGTGCATCCCACCAAGCCTAATTAGTAGTTTCAATTAGGCATCAGAAATCACTCTTCAAAGCATCTGATGAAGTGGGATTTTTCTCCCACAAAAGCTCATGCGATAAATAAATTTGTTAGTCTTTAAAAGTGCCACAGGACTTCTTGGGGTTTTTTTAGAAATCACTCTGTTACTAGCAAACTACTTCCCAAGGATAAGCGCAGCATAGGACATTAATGCATTTTCTAGTGACAAAGACTTTGCAATTATAAAAGCCAAGACACTGGAAGATGACCGGCAGAAAATTATTCTGCAAAACTGTGATGCAGGCAGAGACATACCTATATTGATGTAAGTACTTTGAAGATCACTTCTGACAGATTTTCTTTTGTAGTCCTTTAGCAGATTTTACTTAAAAATACCTTTGAGGTAAGTGCTTGTAACGGCAATAAAAACTCACCACTGGATCTGTTGGATGAAAAATGTTTAGCAACCGGTTACAAATAGTTCTGGGCAGAATGTGATCTTGACTTCCACTGTTTCCTGGACGGATGCCACGCAAAGCCAAAAACACTGCTAACGGAGATCCCATACAGAAGAAATTCTCAACCTAAGGAGACATTTCGTTTCAAATTAATAGCTGGAGGAAATGTAGCTTTCCAACACAGTGGGATTTGATCTAAATCTGAATGTCTCAACAGAGGGACTTCAGAAACATGTCACTACTTGTAAAAGCAAAGAAGTCCACAATACAATATAGGTAAACTTTCCATCTCTCAAAACGTGATAAGAGATGTCTATATAACACAATGTAAGAAATTTTGCAAAGCTACAAACTGTCTCAATTCAGTAGGATAGGTCAACTGAAGGAAGCATGGAAGAATTACAGGGGAAGGGCGGAGGAGGAGGAAGGGAGATGATTTTGGGGGATAGCTAAGAAAAATTATGCCGTTCCTAATGCTGAAGTCTGATTTCTGATGAAATTGCAGGAAGTTTACCAGAACTGCTTAACTTCACTTTAAGCAAATGCTTTGTTGTGGTTTCTGATGCACAGACCACCAATGAAGCAGAAAAGTAAGTTATACTGAAAACTATACCATCTGCAACCTATCTGTAGTGCTCATGAGTGTGCATGCACACACATACACCAATACTACACACCATCTTGTAAAAACATCTCAAGTTGAGTGAATGGTTTGACACTTGTGAAAGACGTCTGTCGAGCAAAGATTGAGAATTGTTACACACACAATAGGTACAGAACAGTGGAAGTTTTGCTAGCTCCCTTCATACAGATCAGATCTACTGCAATCTTGTTCTGGAGGGACTGCCTCCAACATTGTGAGATTAGCTCAGTCTCCAATGGTGATTCAAACTTGCAAACCCATCCCCTGAGAACAAGGCTGAGACCACTAAACCTGTCTGACACAGTTCACTGAACATATATCAGTGGTGGTAACTTCTGGTCATGACCAACCTGGGCTGGGATTCAACACTGACCTAGAGGTGAATGGCTTCATATCCCACTACCAATCCTCAGACATCCAGTCCACCAGAAACATGAACTGTAAATTCTGTAGTCAAATATACCTTCCCATGTCACAATTACTCTTCAACCTTTAGTGTATTATCATAAAAGAAAAACTACCTCTATCATTATCAGAACTTCCTTGTAACATCCCTGGTAAGCTGGCAGTGTATTACAACAGAATCATAAGCAGGGCAATACCGTTTAGTGGACAAAAGAAATGGCTGCATTTTTATTAAGTGCATATGCTGAATACTTGGATTCTTGGGGTGACTGTTATATGTCAGGCTGCATGTGGAGGGAGAACGGGAAATAATGGTCCATTTCATTCAACAGACTCCAGAACTGGTTAAAAAATTCTTCCTCCTCCAACTTGGCCTTAGAATCACACTTCAGAGATTCTTCCTTCAACAAGAATGCTCTTTGTAAGCTCCATTTAAAAACAATGACTTTATTTGTACAGCAAAGCCACCCATCTTGCAAGCCACAAAGCACAATCCCATTGCTTCAGTCAGTTGCAGAACAGCTCTTTTTTAGAATGAAGCTTTGCATAGAACCCTGTATTTTCCTAACTCAATGAAAGCTTCATTTTCTCTTCAGCAGCAACAGTAAAACGTGGTGACCATTAAATAGAGACAGATGCCACTGGGTAATTCTTTACATCATACCAGGATTGTCATCCCTGCCACTGCCCGTGTTCAGGGTTTGGAATACATGACTGCATTATTCCAGTTTCAGAAAGCGTGTCATGAAAGCTGTTGTGACTGCCATGTGATGCTTGATAGCTGATGAAAAAATGAATTTTCAGGAAACTCAGCCTAAGTGAAATGCAGACTAGACCAGGATTTCAAAAGGGATCTAATGATTACAAGACACAGGAGAGGTTTTCCCGTTTCTTTAGCCCATCCATAATTCACCACTGACAATGGCCACAACTGCTTCCCTCATTGGACCACAGAATTCTTTACTTATGTTCTCTAACACGCATAAGTTTTGTAATGTGGTGTTCCAGCAAGATTCAATTTGTAGATTGAAAACTTACACATTCACAGAGAATATTTCCATGTAATAGTTTATGATCTATGCCAAAAAGTGAACTGCAACCTGATCAAAGAGCCCTACAGAAACCAAGTCCTCCAAACTGAGGAACTTCAAACTCCAGAAGCCATCATAGCATCGGTATTATCAAATAGGCTGTTGATCTGAAAAATAACCATATACGTGATGATCAATTGAGGTCAGGAGGCCATGGTCTTTAAAAACTAGGTAGCATTAATTTTGATAGGAGTGGGGAATATTACCCGTTTGTGAGAAACTGAAGCAAATTTTCAGTGTCACAGTTTAACACTAGAGAAGCAATGTTTGTTTTTAATGTTGCCTTCTAAAAATGGATTATGATGACAGCTATGATTCAGAAGACAAACTGTAGTACTGGAGAGGAATAAGACACAGGAAGCAGAGCTAAGCTATATTAGCAACAAAACCCACATTGCTAACAATACCATTTTAAGGCTCTCTGTAATTTTAAGACTAGAAAGGCAGATGAATGACAGAATGAATGTGTAACAGTGCACTTTCCCATGAGAGAAGAAGAGGTTACTTACCTGTAACCGGTGTTCTTCGAGAGGTGTGCTCCTGGTCATTCTGTTGTAGGTGTCTGCATGCCCCGTGCATGGCATGCCAGAAACTTTTCCCCTAGAGTACCCGTAGGGTCGGCTGTAGCGCCCTCTGGAGTGGCGCCGTCACCGCTCTCTATATAGCCACCAGCCGACCCCGTCCCTCCTCAGTTCCTCCTACCCCACTGTCTGAGGGGAGGTGGGAGGGATTGGAATGGCCAGGAGCACACCTCTCGAAGAACACCGGTTACAGGTAAGTAACCTCTTCTTCTTTGAGTGCTGCTCCTGTCCATTCTGTTGTAGGTGAGTATCTAGCCTTACCTTGGAGGTGGGAGACATCACACAGACAGACAGCTTGCAGCACCGCCCTTCCCACTGCCGCATCCTGCTGTGCTTGCTGGGTGATGGCATAATGCTGCGCAAAGGTGTGCGGGGAGGACCACGTCGCCGCCTTGCATATGTCCACGATCGGGACTCCTGCTAGAAATGCTGTAGAAGCCGCTTGGGCCCTTGTTGAATGGGCCGTCGCCCTTGGCAGGTGTCTACCTCCCAGCTTGTAGCACTCCTTAATGCAAGCCTTAATCCAGGAAGCGATCCTCTGCGTAGACACCGGCTGGCCTTTCTTGTAGTTCGCCACTGCCGCAAAAAGCTGGGGGGTCTTGTGAAATGGTTTTGTTCTTTCGATATAAAAGGCCAGTCCCCTGTGCACGTCCAGGGAGGGGAGGCTCCTCTCCTCCTCTGACACATGGGGTTTTGGACAGAAGACAGGCAGGCAAATGTCCTGGTTCACATGGAAGTGTGACACCACCTTGGGCCTGAAGGATGGATGTGGGCGCAGTTGCACCTTGTCCTTAAAGAACAGAGTGTATGGCGGCTTTGCCACCAAGGCACGCAGCTCCGACACCCTCTGGGCTGACGTGATAGCCACCAGGAACGCGACCTTCCATGACAGGTATAGCAGTGAACACGTCGCCAGTGGCTCGAAGGGGGGGTCTGGTGAGTCGCAACAGGACCACGTTTAAGTCCCACTGGATTGTAGATGGTTTCACTGCCGGGTACAACTTAGAGAGGACTGTCAGGAATCTTTTCACCATGGGGGCAGAGAAAAGTGAGCTATGCTTGGAGTTGCTGCGGAAAGCCGTGATTGCCGCTAAGTGGACCTTCAGGGATGACAATGACAGCCCACACAACTTCAGGTGCCATAAAAAGTCCAGTATGTGGTGAATCGAGACCAATGTTGGGTCCTCCCCGTTGACCCCGGCCCACTGTGCAAATCTGCGCCACTTAGCGGAATACGTAGTCCTTGTGGAGGGCTTTCTGCTGCCACACAGAACCTCCCTCACCAGTGAGGAGCACAACTGCTCGCTGTCCGTCAACCATGAAGGCACCACGCGTGGAGGTGCAAGGCCTCCAGGTTGGGGTGGAGGAGTCGTCCACTGTCCTGGGTCAACAGGTCTGACCTGAGGGGCAACCGAACCGGGCTGCACCTGGACCACCGCATTAGAGCTGTTCGGCCCCAAAGATGATCTTGGAACACCTTGCACGCCAGACATACTGCCCTGAGCTCCTTTATATTGATGTGTAACCGGGAGTCCGCATCCCTCCACAGGCGCTGTATCTTGAGGCCGCTGAGATGCGCACCCCAGCCTACGTCCGAGGCATCTCTCGTCAAGTGAAGCGATGGTTAAGGAAGCTGGAACGGAACACCTGAGCACAGGTTGGTCTCGCAGCCCCACCAACAAAGGGTCTCCAGCACTGGTGCAGGCACGGTGACCATAGTGTCCAAACAGTCTCTCACTGGGCGGAACACCCCCGCCAACCACAGCTGGAGCGGTCGTATCCGTAGGCGGGCGAGGGGAACCACAAAGGTGCAAGCTGCCATGAGGCCCAGCAGGCGAAGGCATTCCCGCGCCGATACAAGGGGGAATTTTGTTAAGGAGTCCACTGCCTGCTTGATGGTTTGAAAGCGGCTGGTAGGAAGGCTCCCCTTGCAGATGTCGAGTCGAGGACCGCCCCTATAAATTCTATCCGCTGTGTGGGGACGAGCACCGACTTTTGAACGTTTATCAGCAGCCCCAGGCGATCGAAGACGGACTGCGTCAATCTCAGGTGAGATAGCACCTCCTGGCACGACTTGCCCACGACCAGCCAGTCGTCCAAATAAGGGAAGAGGGTGACCCACTTCTTCCTGAGATACGCCGCTACCACCGCAAGGCACTTTGTAAATACCCGCAGAGTAGCGGATAGGCCGAATGGGAGCACTGTGAATTGCAGGTGCTTCCGCCCGACGATGAAGCGTAAAAACTTCCTGTGCCGTGGGGTGATCGCAACGTGGAAGTATGCATCTTGTAAGTCGAGCGCAGCGTACCAGTTGCCCGGATCCAGAGACGGAACAATTGAGGCGAGGGACACCATTCAGAACCGAATTTTGCGAAGGAACCGGTTGAGGTGCCTCAAATCTAAAATTGGCTGCAGGCCCCCTTTCGCCTTGGGAATAAGGAAATAATGGGAGTAAAACCCCCTGCCCCTGCAGTTTAGTGGCACCTCTTCCACCGCCCCTTTCTGCAGCAGCGCCTGCATCTCCTCCCATAGTACTTGCTGGTGGGCCTGATCCCACAGGGAACCACGCAGCGTAGGGGGGGCCGGCGGGGGTAACGAAGAAAATTGGAGGGAATAGCCCTCCTGAACTGTTCTGAGAACCCAGCGGTCTTTTGTAATCTTGAGCCACTCTGGCACATAATGGCACAGTCTGTTGAGGAACAAGGGAGTCTCTGGATCCCCGGCGCTTGCTAAGTCGCCCTTGCGCCGACCATCAAAAGGTCTTTTTCTGGCCAGTCGATTGACGTGAGGCCCCCTGGCCGCTGTGCTGATGCCCTGAGGGCCTACAGGATCCCCTGCCCCTACGCCTGTCATCGTCCTGGCGGCAGAGGTAAGGCCTCGCGAGAGGAGGTGGTGGTTTGAATTGCTTCTTTTGGCTCGCCGGTGTATGGAGTCCCAAGGATTTAAATTAATGCCCTAGAGTCCTTCAAAGTCTGAAGACGGGCATCCGTCTGCTGCGAGAACAGCTCTGGACCTTCGAAGGGCAAGTCCTGTATCGTGGCCTGTACCTCCTGGGGCAGCCCTGACGCCTGCAACCATGAGCTGCGCCGCATAGTAACCCCAGAAGCCATGGAGTGAGCCGCCGCGTCGGCTGCGTCTAATGCCGATTGCAACAGGGCCTTGGACACAACCCTGCCCTCCTTGATGGATGCCGAGAGGGCTGCTCTGGAGTCCTGCTCCATTGAGCCACTAAAACGCTCCAGGGCAGACCAGGCATTAAACATATAACAGCTAAGGATAGCCTGTTGATTGGCTATCCTTAGCTGTAACCCCCCCCCCCCCGTGGAATAGACCTTACAGCCAAAGAGGTCCAGTTTCTTAGCGTCCTTGGATTTGGGGGTCGAACCAGGACGACCTTGCCTCTCCCGCTCATTTGCCGCGGCTACCACCAACGAGCTGGGGGTGGGGTGGGAATAAAAATGTTTGTAGCCCTTAGAGGGCACAAAGTACTTCCTTTCAGCTCATTTGGCTGTAGGGGGAATCAAGGCTGGGGTGTGCCACAGCGCCTTAGTCGTGTTCTACACCGTTTTAATAAAGGGCAGAGCGACCCGGCCTGGGCCCTCTGGGAGCAGGATATCCACCATGGGATCAGCGTCCTCTGCGATCTCCTCAACTTGAATGTTTAACCCGGAGGCTACTCGACGGAGAAGCTCCTGATGAGCCCTAGCATCGTCCGGAATAGCCAACGGCTTGGCCCCAGCCACAGCCTCATCCGGAGGCGAGGAGGACGACTCCTCAAGATCCGGACCCCCCGATGGTGCCCTGGACCTCGTGCTGTGGCCTCCACTGGCCAGGCTGGCCTGATCCTGGTCGTCCCTTAAGGATTCTACCTCTGATGTCTCCCCTGTATGGGGGGGGGGAGCGCCAAGCGCCGCAGATGGAGGAGGCCTGACGCCGGAACTCGGCATGGGGGTCCCTGAGCCAAAGGCTGGTCCTTGCTGCACGGCCCAAGGAGTCCAAAAAGGCCACTGCATCCCAGGCTGCCAACCCGACCACTGGGGGTGGAACGGCAGTACCGCAGGGGCCTGTTGTGGCTGAGTACTCATATCCTTATGCGAGCCACGCGGTGCCAATTCTTCCGCCGAGCTCAATGATGGGCTGGATCGTGGAGACCATGGCGGTGCCGACGAGGACCGTACCAGGGAATGGTGCCGACCTTCCTCTCGGCGATCGCGGTGCCAGCGGAGTGGGGACGCACAGTGCTGGGTGGAAACCAGGGAGCGGAAACAGGGAGCCCCGGCCGCAGCCACTACAGGAAGTGGTACCGGCGAACGGTGCCGTTGGTCCGGAGACGGTAACCGGCTTCGTCCCCAGCCAGCTGCAAGTGGAGTCGGCTTCCCACGAGACGGTACTGACACTGGCACCAGACCCGCAGCCAGTGCCGGCTGTGCCGAGTGGCTCGACAGAGCCTGCGCCGCCACGAACGCCTCAGGCGTGGCCGGCAGGATCAACGCCTCTTCCAGGATGTCCCTGGTAGGCGAGGAGGTCAACACGGGGCTGTGCGGTCTCTCAGGGTGGTCGTGCCCGGAAGCCGGAGACAGGGAAATGGGTTGGCTCACCCGGCTCTGTACAGAGTCCTTTCCCACTGTCGCTCGGTGCGGTGAATGCCCCCTATCTACCTGCTTCTTCTTGGGCGGTACCGGCGATGACGACTGGCGCCGGGGCTCCCGGTGCGTCTTTGGGTGGCTAGACTTCGGTGCCAACGACTGTGCCGAAGATGCCGGCGCACTCCGCACCAATGGTGCCATGCTGGATCCCGAGTCACTGGGTGCCGGACAAAGGGCCTCCTCCATCATGTGGAGTTTTAGCTGCTGAACCCTTTCTTTTTGTGTTCTCGGCTTGAAGCCCTGCAGATCTTGCACTTCTCAACGAGGTGAGCTTCGCCCAGGCAGAGTAAACAGTTGCGGTGAGGGTCATACACAGGCATGGGCTACCTACACTGCCTGCAAATTTTAAAGCCTGGCATAGCCCGGCCCCGGGCGGGCTCTTACTACATGCACTCTAACAAGAACAGGAAAAGTTTGGGTACTCCGAATGTCACTGGCCATGTGCAAAGCAGCTCGAGGCCAAGGAACGTTCCAGCGACCGACAGGGTGGTAAGAAGGAACTGAGGAGGGACGGGGTCGGCTAGTGGCTATATAGGGAGCGGCGACGGCGCCACTCCAGAGGGCGCTACAGCCGACCCTACGGGTACTCTAGGGGAAAAGTTTCCGGCGTGCCGTGCACAGGGCATGCAGACACCTACAACAGAATGGACAGGAGCAGCACTTGAAGAAGAACATGTGCAAGTGAAGGGAATACAGTCGAATTTATGGGTGAAGTTACAATGGAAGGGCAATGAAGATAACTGCATCTTCTGTTTATATATTGCCTTGCATCCAGAAGGATCGCAAAGAACTTTGCCGACTGAGGAAATACTTCAGTTCAGCACCAAACTGCAGCTACTTCTAGAGTGCAGCTGGTAGCCCTTTAACAGCATCAGAAATACCATGCAACTTTAGAGGACAAGAAACGTAGGGACAAAACAAGCAGCTTAGTTTTACATGGGGAATTGTACTAGGCAGTTCTGTTCTGAGCTGCTGCAGAGTGCTGCAGCAAGAAGTCTGAAGACCTTCTCTCTAAGACATGGCTGTATTTCACTTGCCCCCTTAGGAGTTCATCAGTGTCCTGTCAACACCACTAGCATGGCTAAGATGCTTCTGTATAGGAGCTGAGAGTTCTAACAGGTTGCAATTTGCCCAGGGCAGCAGGGTTAACTGATCTTAGCCATCTTTGTGAAAAGTATCACTGAATCTTGAAAGAGCTTGGGTAACTGTGTTGACAAATACAGTGTTAAATAAACTAATCACTGTCTTTGGAACCAGAAAATAATTGTCCTCTCTTCCACTTCTGAAGGGAAAAATCAGTCTATCATCTTTGGCCACTGAAGCAAAAAAGGGACAACCGATATACTCCAATGCCATAGAGAGGTTTGTGCCATACCCTTCCCAGCCTTTTTACACTCTTCAAATGAGAGGTGAAGAGATACCTTCCTTAGCCGCCTCCTCCTCTCCCACAGCTGCTGTCCCACAGATGATGCTAAAACAAGATTGCATCCCTAGACTTCACAGCTGGTGAGACACTAATAGAGTTGTGACATACAGCTTAGATCTGCCACTCCTAGTTCTGAACATTTTAGTGCATTCCTCATTAGACCTACCAGAGCAGAGTAAGTCTAAGGTCCTTAACCCCAAAGAGCCTATTCTGGTGGCCCTAACCTTGGCCAGGATGAGGAGTTTGGTTAGAAGACCCTCCAAATCTTCATTTTTTCCCCTCTCAGAAGGAGCATTTATATGCTCCACTTCCTTTCATAGTAAGAACCAGCCAGTGTAGCTGCTGGATTTCTTCTTGATTTGCCTTGACAAAGAAATGTGTCTATTTGCTCTAGGTCAAGCAAGCATATAAATCTCACTAGTGACTTCCCCTGATCTTAGTCACTCTGTGTCACACATGGCAATAAAGCAGTAGTGGCCACCTATGTAGTACAGGCCCATTCAATCATATATGAAGGCCAGTTGCAACCATTATGACCATGTATGCTGATCTCCTGCCTGGGTTATTTGGGCAGATGAAAGAATTTTTTTTCAGAAATCAAGTCAAACCCAATAACTAATCATGATTAAACTAAAGCGTTATCAAAGGAATAACCATGTCTGGTCAGAAAGAGCCAAGACATTATTGGCTGCTATCAACACAACAGTTACTGGTCGCCATGTGAGTTACACAAAACCAGCTGAACTAAAACGCTGCTGTGAAGATGTCCTTCAGTAGAAGTGTCCTGTGGAATCTTCCTTTGGTAGAAGCAACTTACTCTCACATATTTAAGGTAAGCCTCTTAAACTGCTCTTCATCAGAACGAAGGCAGTCAGCAACGACAACAAATGGCACAATATAAAACCCTTTGATAGGCCCTTTAACAATCTATGGAAGATTTAGCAGGATGAGGAGGAGAGGATGTATGACAAGGAAAAACTGCTTACGAGTAATCTGGTTTGTTATAAGTCTCTCCCTTTTCCCCCCTTGAACTTCCCTCACTTCATGCCCTTTCTTAACAGCTTTTGTTCTGAAAACATTCAGACCGAATATAGAACAGAGGGTGCTTCCCAATTGGTAGAGACAATAGCATGAGGTATTTTTTGGTTATTGGAATGATAGGGCAGAAATGAGGGTTTTGATCAACTGAATTACTCATAAGTAATGTCCCCTCCCATCAGGGTACTGACTGAATAATGAAAGGTCCAGGTTTTTAAAGTTTTTGAGTTGTTTCTGCACTCAATGCTGCAAAGATTCAGCAAGTCAGGAGTCTAGATCAACAGCTGATGGGATTTAGACTCAAGTGCTTAAATCACTTTTGAAAATGAAATTTAGGCTCCTAAATCTGCTAAGCATTGCACTGGTTAGTACAGAAATGCCTACATACTTTTAAAAATCCAGGCCTACGAATACAAAAGCAGTGATATCAGGAGGAGAAAAAAATAATTAAAAAAACTAGCTAATGTTTTTCTATACAGAATGTCAAATTCTTAAGGTCTGACATCTCAAGACATTCTACGTCTGCTGGCAAATGCTGCACAACCAATTGCAAAGCTGGAATTTCCTCTTTCCAGTGGCATAAACCTCCAATAATTGGTCCTATTAGCTTAAAACATGCCTGTCTAAACCAGTTACTAAAAATTGCTTGTCCTGTGTCTTGGCAGGTCAGCATAATTGGGGGGGGGGGGGGGCAAACACATCTGATGGCAGCTCAGCCAGGTGTGAAGCTGTTGAGAGGTGTAGCATGTTAGACACAGTCCCAGGCAAGATGGATTAGTGAGCAGAGTATAGGGGAGATTGTCAAAAGGTGCATGATAAATGCAATTTACGAAATGGGTTTCATCACCACATGCAATATAAACAAACATGTAATATTAATATCATTCATGTATATATAACAAATATATAAAAATTATAAACTAAAGAGCAAAGTAGATATGTGTGTATATATGAATGTATATTAATCCTGTAATACACATATACAAATATTAAAAATAATCTTTAAAAATTACCTGGGTACAAGCAGAAAAAGTAGCTTGGGAAGTGTGTATTGCAAGCAAATCTTTACAGCAAATACAATGCATGTTAATTCATTCAATACAAAACTGTTTTAAACAACATACCTTAAACTTTAAGGCTGGTGTTTTCGATATGGCTGACGCCTTCAAATCATGTAACCTTTCTTCTATTTCTCTCAATCTAGGAAAAAAGGGGTGTCTTTATTAGGCACAGTGTTACAAAAAGCAGTTAGCCAGTTTTTGAGACTGTATGGTCTGCTTGCATTAGAAGGAATTGATGCAGGAGTTGCATATTTGTTTGTGTAAGGTCTCTGTAAATAAAACAGGACTGAATCAAAATCCTGATTCCTTGAATGCAGAAAGAACCATACAGCAGAAGACGGTTTTTTTGCTCACAGTGTCAACCCTTCTCAGCCAGTAGTTAACCCAAAGCGCTCAGTCAGCTTTTCTCAGGGTCATGCTATACATGTATCCTGAACTCTCTCTTGACCTCCTTCTCTATCAACTTTTGTGGTGGTTTTGCTGTTTCTGTCCCCAACTCCCTTCACACCCTTGGCTGCAATCATGACAATTCTTCATGCCTGGGTTTAATCAGACCTCAAGGCAACCTCATGGACTGCATCGCCCAGCCACTGGATGTAGCTACACGCAGTCTAGTCTTTGGATAGTGGCTTTCCATGACTGCAGATATCACTAAACAAAGGGCCATTTAACTGCTCCCTCCTTTTGCCTGAATGTAAGCCAGCTATTATGCCCACCAGCTTCAATAAGGGGTAGGATTGCTCAACCCTCAACAGAACAACATTACAAATTCTTTATAGAACAGAAGAAATGACTTTACTCCATTTTTCAAAGAGTTTTATAAATAAAATGTACAACATGCCTATTCTCATATGTATCCATTTAAATAGCAAAAAAAGAGTCTTGCGGACTGGAGCTTACTGAAAAGCAGCATTTTCAACTGTCCATGTGTTCAGGGGCATGCCTCAGTCATCAAATAAACTGAATATTGATCTCAAGTCATTGTCTATTCAGAGGTACCATATTCTACAATCTCACATGCCACCTATAGAATATTATACAGATAAATACAATTTAAAACACTGAAATATACGATCAATATATATATATAAAAAAAAACAAAAACAAAAAAACAGACAAACTACTCAGGGCACAGAATTTTTCCCAAGCCAATAAGACTAGTCTCCAAAATCCTGACTTTACAGAACACAATTTTATATTTTATAGCAGCATACATATTAGATTCATACTGAATTGCACTAACAACATGGGGATGTATTTATTCATTAAGGAACATGTTGCATAACATTAGGATTAATGAGGATCACATTTGAAACATTTTTGCTAATGGCTAGGCATGTGGAGCAAGAGAATGGAAATGGTGATGTGTTTCACTTATCAGATCCTAATGACATATTCAAGGGGTTAGCCTTCCTCCATGTTTATCATACCGAGGAGTTTCTTCATACTTCTCTTAGTTGAAATCACACAGGCCAGGAAGGCAGCTTTGTTATGGGTAGAAGAGAGGAACTGAGGACAATTCATGGCAGCTCTATTCTTTATGGCTGCACACAGTGGACAAGGCCACAGAGGATATGCATGCTTTCTAACGAATGCTGCTGAGGGAAAACTTTCCAACAACTGCATTGAAGTGCTTGTACACCTACAATGGAAGGGACATGTGCAATTGCTCAAAGAAGAACTTTTATTCTTCTTCCCAGACCTGAATAGGTTCAGAATACAGTGGGGACCCATTAGCGCGCAAACCATCTGTGCGCAGTTCCGGTTAACACACTCTCCGATCATGTCCCCCAAAGACAACAAGGTAACGTGCAGGACTCAGTAAGGTGCAGTGCCTACAACCGGAAGTTGGCCAGCGAATGGAAACATGTGGAGTGAGCCTCATGAGTGCTGCCTTTTTCTTTTTGTGAGCATTGGGGAAAGACATATCATGCTTGGCTAGGGTCCCTGGCTGCTGGCTCTGCACTGCCAGTAATGATCTGTGTGCTGGTCAGTGCTTGTTGCTGTGTATGCGCAGCTTAGACGGAACACTGGTCCCGTTTAATGTGTGGTCACAGTGGCTTGTCCCGACACCCACACGTTAACAGGTCCCCACTGTACTTACTGTCTTTTAAAAAATAAAACCCAAAATGGTAGGAACTCAGGAAATTCACAGGTAAGATTCCAACACAACTCCACCCTGCACCACTGCTCATTCCCCACCTATAAGCACTGGGCAGCTTCCATGTCACCACAGATCTAGTTACTTTGAATACAGTGTTGTCAATTACATCGGGAAAGCCTTGCATCCTTGTTCCTGCTGGAAGGGGATCCCAAATTGATCAGCCAGCAATGACCTGATAATTTTTGCTGGCCAGCTGTCTGATTCTGATACACCATGCAGCTCCTCTCACCTTTCATAGCTTCTCTAGTTGTACAGTTCTGGGGTTAGAGACTTCTCACTGTCCATTGCCATTCAATGTCAGCATAGGAACAGCGGCTGCGAGGCCTTTCTAATCAAAGTAATTGTAAACTCTGGAAAACTAAGGAGTTTCAGTTAGGGAAGGATTTCTCCTTAATAATGAGAATGTGCAATACATTACCGTTGTTTAGTTATGTAAAGTTCTTCAAGCAAATGTTGCTCCTCATAGCTCATCCAACAGTTTTCAAGATCCTCCTCTTCTTTCTGCAGCAACTGTTCATAAAGTCTTAATGGATTCCAGCCAGTCATTATGTCGTAAGTGATTACACATCCCAGGGAGTGTGAAACAATTGAAACTTTCCCTCCTTTTTCTTCAAACTCTGGATTCCGAGAACAGAACAACGTATACAACCGGTTGAGCTCCTGTTGAAGGCCTTTTACTAGCTGTTTTAAAGAGAAAAACATTGTATTAAGATTTTGCCATTATCTATTTAGTCTCTGTTCCTGTTCATCTTAATATGAGTTCAAAGACAGGACTGCTTCATGGTTATGAACATGGTCACTTTGTTATGTATTGAATGTCACTATTTTCTGTAGTTCATTTCAGGCACTGAGAATTTTACTTGATTGATAAGGAACTTAAAACTGTCCAAAAGAAACCCGTTTATAAATGAGAACATATTAACCTTGACCCTAGGTCTCCTGTTTTAAAAATGTTCTAAGCATTTCATTCTTAAATTACTAATATGTACTCCCTGCCTTAACTGCATTATAACCAAGTTCCCTGCCTGGAAATTTCCAGGGCTTTTGAAAAATAGACATGTTTATGGGTGTGTGTTAATACTGGGCAGAATTTAACTGGAGACCTCTGAAGCTTAGTGTTGGAGCCTCTACTACATGAGCTAAAAGTCACACTGCTCTTATGTCCAGGCTGTAGCAGACTGATCAATCTCATGCTGGTCGAGGTGCCACTAGAGGAGGACAGAAGACCACATCAAACAGGCATGGATCACAGTTAGAGCTAGGAAGCAGGTCACTACGGTGCTTTGGAAGTCACGTGATTCCTGTGTCCACAGCTGCCACCCATGAGCTCTCCCACCCATCTGTAGCTTCACTTCTGCTCAGCACTGGGCCCCATGATACCTAAGAATCTGATAAGATACACAACTAGTTTTGAAAATCTATTGGAGGTCCCTTTGTCTGGGAACAGGAATACATGGAATGCCAAGAAGCCAGGAGGACAGCAAGATCCACTAGGGCCAGGAGAAAGCTGGAGAGCTCTTATACAGGCACTCTCAATGGGCAATAAATATCCTTTGCTCCTTCAGAGTTTAGTAAGATTACAAGAGTCATCATTTTCAGAACTGCAGTAGAACTGCTTTTGCCAACAGACTGATGCTGATTCACTTGTACACATGGTGTCACACTGTAAATCCCCCCCCAACACTCTAGCTTTGCATTAACTGGAAGAAAGTATTTTACAACAATGCTCATGGAAATCACTAATTAATCCTTTGAGTCTTTGCTACTCTCTGGTCTTCAAGACCCCCCACGGCAATAAATGGAGGCCTCAGACAGATAGCGAATACCATGCACAAACCACCATAGATAGACTGAGACATATTAATTCCCATGAGCATTCAATTGGAGTAAGAGTTTGAGGTGCATTCAGCATATAGAAAAGCAAAGCAATTGAGCAGATCTCTTTTACTAAAAGGCTAGAGACAAGGCTTATAACTGCACACAAAGTAATGCTGGCCCTTTTGGTGAGCAGTGGTGTAAAAGTAAGCAAATGTTGATAACATCCAAAGCTTCTGTTTAACTATTTCCCAGTAGCGTCACTCACCCTCCTCTCAGTTTCCTAACTGCACTTTACCCAATGATTCCTGTATTTTCCCTAAATTTGCTTTATAAATGTACCAATATTTAGACTCCTTAATACTGAGGGTGATATTAAAAGATCCATTAAGACTATACTCAAATTTTGCATGTTCTTAATGTGCTCAATTAATGCTTGGACAAAGATGCATCAGAGACAGGCGCACTTACTATGACATCTGGGGCTGAGACTACATCATTCTTCATATGAACTAATGGCACATATATGTTTATGGATCATTTTGAGCTCCTTGATCTGATCAAGAACTTTATTATTCTGCTCACTGCTTGGTTAAATAGTGCCATAACCAACTCCCCTGTTCCACCTCTTCTGCTGTTACAAGCAGCACAGCTCTGCAATTAGAGTAATTTTCCTATTACACCAAAAAGATCAAATAAAAAGACCCACAAAAGGCAGAAAGGAGCTGTTCTGGAAGAAAAGCACATGATATTGAGTGAAGCTGGTGTGCACTGAATGTGAAAAGCAGAGAACGCTTGAGAAGACAAGATCACAGTTTTAACAATGATGTAGCATAGTCTACAGGAGCGGTTCTCAACCACTACGTCAGGACACATTACTGTGCTGCCACACAATGCTAAGTGTGTCATGGAGAGTTGCAGAGATGGCTGGATTCAGACTTGGGTGGGGTGGGCTGGTGTGTCTGGTACGATTGTGACATACTGCCAAGTGTGTTGCAACCTGCAAAAGGTTGAAAAACACTGGTCTATAGCCATATATTGCAGTATATTAATCCTACAATGTTCCTAAAATGATGGCATATGGGGGTCCTATGCCAGTTCAACCTACCAGAAGATTCTAATCTGCTCTTGCATCCTTAGTGTGTGCACACATGAATCTCAAAGTGAAATTCATGGAGTAAACTTAACTGGTAGAAATATTGAAAACCACAGATATTAAGGAATGAGATGACAAAAATCAAAGCAGTTCTACTTGTAAAATCCAGCCCATCAGTAGCTGAAGTGATGGTTCCAGGAACCGGCACAGAGGGGAAAAAGAACATGCCTGCAGTGATGAGCAAATTCACTAACACTGGGGTTGGGGGGGACGACTGTCTATTCTGCTATGATGGGTCCTGCTCTCTCTTTCCTGTAGGGGACATCAGATGGTTGAAGATGGGGAACTTAAAGTGTCTAACAAAGTGGGATTTTCTCCCATGAAAGCTCATGCAATGAATAAATTTGTTAGTCTTTAAAAGTACCACAGGACTCCTTGTTTGTTTTGCTGAACTAGACTAACATGACTACCTCTCTGGAGCTTCCTAGACAGTAATGTCCTCAGCTTCACATCCTTAGCTTCAAAGAACTTCACAGACAATGAATCCTTACAACAGCTTTGTGAAGTAGCTAAGTGTGATCTCGATTTTAGAGAAAATGCTTTGTGTTTGGGACACTGCCTACCTTAATGTGTGTACAGAGCCTATCATGGTTTGGGTGTTACTGAAAACAAAATGAAATATCCTATCAGATAAAGAAACTGATGTAGAGAGGATGAGTTACCTAAGGGTACAGGGGAAAAAAACATGTCAAGTGGAATTAGAACGTCAGATTTCTTCCCCATCCATCCTGCCCACATATCACACCCATACCTACATGTGATATTTTTCCAGGAATGGCTGGGATCTTCCAAGGAAGAATTAAAAAATAATTGTCAGCTCTCCCTTCAATTTGTGGACATTTGCACCATGACCTTTAGGTATTCATGGTACTTACATTATGAATTATTCATTTTCTACAGATGTTGGGGGTAGAACAGCATACTCAAGCACGTCTGAATCACAGAAGATTAGTGATGCAAAGGACCTCAGGGGACCACCTAGTCCAACACTGTGCACAAAGCAGGACCAACCCCAGCAAAATCACCCCAATCATAGCTTTGTGAAGCTGGGTCTTAAAAACCTTTAAGGATGGAGATTTCATTACCTCTCTAGGTAATCTGTTCCAGTGCTTCGCCACCCTCCTGGTGAAAAAGTGTTTCCTAATATCCAACCTAGGCCTTCCCCCACTGCAATTTGAGACCACTGCTTCTTGTACTGCCTTCTGCCTCCACTGAGAACAGCCTAGCTCCATGCTCCCCAGAATTCCCCCATCAGGTAGCTGAAGGGTAGTTGAAACACCAAGCTATTAAACCTGCATTAGATTTTTCTTTCAACTCTTTAAAGACATACTACTATTGGAGAGTTAATCTAATGCACTAATGGCAAAAAAAAAGTGTGCAAATGGACTTCTGAGCAGCTGCAAATTCAGAAGCAAAACAGAAGTCCGATAACCAGATTAAAAGGCTGTAATTCAACCAGATCAGCTGACAAGGATTGTTTCTAAACCCTAAATCAATGTATACCTAACGTATCTGCACAGCAGAATTTACTACTATAGCTAAGTTGTAAGATTTCCAGTCCCCATTATCATTAAAGTATCATGAATTGACAGTGTACCAAATATTTTACAGCTGCAGGAAAACAAACAAAACACCCTCTAATTACATCTAATCTGCATTTGCTCTCCTCTTACTACAAGGGCCTATATCAGCATTAGGATTATGTAACAATCTTTTGGTATTTAGTAAGTAAAAAAAAGAAAAGAAAAAGCAGCTTACATTTTAAGTCCTAGGTAAGAAATGATTTGGGTAATCAGTGTATGGCACAAGTTAAAGAGAATATTATTTAACCCTCAACAGCATTCTCAACCTTAAAAGGTCAAAATATTCTGGCCAGTGAAAGAACAGCTTGGTCTGAGAAAATGCTTCATCTTGTCAAATGTATTTTAACTTCACCAAATCTTAAAAGTCCTGATTTGAGGTCTCTAATGACTCTGTCACAGGTTAGAGGCTTATTGCTAGAGTGGGTGGGTGAGGCCTGCATTGTGCAGGAGGTCAGGTAGAGATCAGTGGTTTTTCAAACCTGGTGTTGGGACCGAGTACTGGGGCATGGTACCCCCTGCTGTCACCACCAAAAGACTGGAATGCATTGCTCAAAGACATAATTTATGGGTCCCAGGCATATTTTCTTTTTCAACTTGGTCCCAAGAAAAAAAAAGTTTGAAAGCCACTGGACTAGATGATCATACTGGTCCTTTCTGACCTTAGAGTCTAAATCTGTCTTGCCATTTTATCCTCTTACAAAAACCTTGCCCCCTCTGTAGAAAATGCATTCAGCAGGTTTCAAAGTGCTTTAATCTTCCCAAATCAACGGCATTATTTTTTCATGTCCAGTGTCAAAAGTAGTGCTTTAGTTCTCCACTGACTTTCCTTTCCTAGACTGCTTTAAAAAAAAAACAAAACCAAACAATTCATTAGGTACAAATACTAATAAAACTAACTGACCATTAGCCTGTGTTACACAAGAGATCAGATTACATGATCACAGTGGTTTCTCCTGGCCTTGGATTCTAGGAAACTATAAATATTTCCAGCTATGTTACTCCTAAATATTCTCTTCTCTAAGGTGGTTAAATAAACCTAGTCAATTTACCTTTTTTCTTACCTGATTTTAAGAATAATAAAAATATTAAACCCCAGGTTGTTTCAAGCTGAAGTGTAAGCACTTCAAGGGCAAGGACCACACATTCTTATGTATTTGTATAGGACCAAGTGTAATGAAGCCCTGATTTTGACTGGGGCCTTTGGATGTTACTAACACCCCCCCACCCCCCCTCAGTTGTTTGGCTTGCTCCCTTAAAAAGAGGATCCCTGTGTTTCTTGTTTCTAGAGAGTCAGCACATATCCTCTAGAATACCTCATGGGTTATGCTGACCTGAGACAGGCAAGAGAACTGACAAGAAACTGTGTAAGTAGGTGGCTGTTACTGATAGAAGAAGGGTTTATTCACTCAAAGTTACTGATATGGCAGTGGGATGAAGCTGAAATAATGAAACTGTCGGCTAAAAGGAGACAGCTGATGAATACAGCAGACTGATCTAGACAGCTAAGACCATGGAACCCCAAAGGGGATGTAGGAGAGAGACGACACATGGACCTCACCACGTTCAGGAATAAATGCATCTATTTCTTCAGATTAGTTTTCCTTCTTTCAAACACACACATTGCCCCTGCTCATAAATTAACCAACACAAACATCCGAGTCAGTTAATCAAGCTTTTTTTCCCTACTCACTGGGAAACAGATTATCATTGTTACTTCTAAGTATTTGGGAGATGTGCAGATGTGAGGGTCGTGTGGGTCCATAAAGAGACAGGCTGGCAGACACAGGAGGAACTGACAGCTGTCATAAATCTCTTTGACAGAGGCAAGCGGTGCTCTCATAAGCTAAGAACACCGTTGCAGGCAGCAGGGCAGCCCTCTACCGTGCCAGAGACTCAGGATATCTCTTCTGCAAATGGACCACGGAAGTTAGCAGCAGCTCCTTGCCGTAACCCCTTTTCTTCCCACTGGCCAGCCTCAGCACCCTTTGTTCACTGCTCACACCCTTCATACTGCAGCTGACAGCTGCCTACTAGATGAGCAACTCTCTGTACCTTCAAACAGCATTTCCATCCTCTTCCTTGCTAGTTCCCTTGTCCCAAACATTTGTAGCTACAGGCCCTACGTAGGGTATCTTAGTCTGCACAAGGAACATGCTCTAAAAAGGAAGAGTAAAGTTATTGCTCCCAAAGTATTTCCAGTAATAGAAACTGGGGAAGAACAGAAGGATGGAATTCTGAACACAACAATTCCCAGATGGGATCACTGTCACAAAGAATATGAACTCGTTTCACTACTGTGTCGATCAGGAGCCACATAACAGAACAGGCAGCCCATAAAAAGTGGGGGAAGAGGCAGTTTAAAGCCAACACGGGGCAGCACTAAATTATACAAATCTTATTGTGTATGCAAGATGAGCCCCTTTCCGCCCCTCTGCTGGAAACCAAAGGAGAAGAGCACAGGACAACATAGGTGGGTACCTGTGCTGGTTCCTCACTGATGGAATTCTCTGTAGGTTGTCTTTACAACCTCTGTACATCATCAGACTGTGGTTAGAGTCTAGCCCTACAATTTTGTTGTAAAGATGTTAGAAATAAAATCTGTACACGGCAGCTGACAGAGGACTACAGGAGTTAAAAGGAAAGCTTCACAGAGTCTTTTTTCAAAATAAACTGTGCTTTTATCTCAGCCAATTATGCCTTACACTTTCATACCACAATAGATACTCAACCAAAACCACAATTTTGCTAGATAACACCATTCTTTACCACATAGCATGAGAAAAAAAGATTAAAAAAAAATACTGATAATAATGCTGGTCAATCTGATTTCAAGGATGATGTTAATAATCAAAGTTTGTATTAAATGGTCTGTGTGCAACCATGGACCAGCTCGGGAGAACACTGTTTACTGCAGTGGCCACAGAGCCATTTGCCTGGTTATGTTGATCACACTGCCCACATCGTTTCCTAAACTGACACCTGTGGTCCTGCTGTCCGACAGATTTTCTCCAAGTCATGTTCAATCAGCCTCATGGTACGGCAATCTGATCAATCATCACTTGCTTGATGATCGAGTAAGAAATATTAGTTTTAAGCAGATTTAGTTTATAGTGTCTTTGATGATTTCATCTGCCCTCTACATTTGTGATTGCTGGAGTTTAATCCAAAATACAAGACTTATTTTGATAGAAAGGTCTCAGGTATTCCAACTACCATTGGCCATGCCGGTCTCAACTGGGATGGCAGAGCAAATGGATCTCAATGTCAACCTAACCAGCTTTTACCAGGACTTTGGCACTGGAAATTTGATCCTGCCATTTTATGCGCAGCTATCATCATAGGTGCCACACATGGAGATTGTCACGTTTTTATATGTGGTGTCGATCACAGAATGAGGTTTTGCATCCATAAAACCACCACTACGAGGACAACAGCATCATAGACTTTGATTTTTGTCTGTAGGCAGATTCCGTGTTGCTTCCAGATACGTTGATAGACAGCCACTGCACTGCATGCGGTCACCACTTCCTTAATTTGCACATCTGGTTGATTGTTGCTGTGTTGTTGAACAAGCTGCTGAAATAAATAAGCTGTTTGATGGGTTGGTGCGTAACATCTTCATAGAATCACTGAACTGTAGGATCAGAAGGGACAGCAATAGTCATCTAGTCCAGTGCTTGTCAACCTTTAGTGAACTGGGGAACACTTAAAAGGTATGAATTACTTTATGCGGAACACCTGATGAAAACATTCTTGAAAAAGCAGGTAAGACGGGCGGGAAATTTAAAATGCCCCAGTTGTAGCAAAGCTTCCAGGTGTGCAACAGCGTCCACCACCATGTGCCTGGAAGCTTTGCCACAGCTAGGGCATTAAATTGCTCCCTCCCTGTCTCCACTCAGCCCCTGCTCATGGGGAGGGTCGGGGTGGGCCAGAGAACACCTGCACTATGCCTGAAGAGCACCTGCGTTTCACGGGACACTGGTTGAGAAACACTGATCTACACTAACCCCCTGCTAAGATGCAAGGCTTCCAGGCTTATTGGGTCTCAGTAAGGTTGTTGAAGGTAGTCAATATTATGTGAGCCTTTCATTTGCATTATAGTGCTGCTTCAGAGTGTGTCATCGAGGAACAACCATCGATATAGAGCAGTTCCTGCATCAATTCTTCCATCACTTTGGTGCTTGTGCACAGAGGAGAAAGACTGAAGGAGCTTACCAACATAGACATACATTAAGATGTCACGTGAACTATTACAAAATGTTTCCTCTAACAAAGAGAAAACCAAGAAGGTTAGGAGCAGGGACATGCCCATGCTTCACTGGTTTGTACTTGGGAATGGCTCTGTTAGAACACCATCAATGTTAATTCCTCCAGTCATGCCTTCATGGAATTAAGTTAATACATTTGTCTGGACATCCAAATTTAGTGATCAATTTCCAGAGACTGTGTGGTTGACCATACTTAATCCCTTGGTTAGATCCAGCAACACAATGTACAAATGTTGGTACTGTTTACAACATTTCCCCCTGTAATTGTTGAATGATGAAAATCATGTTAATAATGCTTCGCTGACCACAAAAGCCACACTGTGACTCAGACAGAATGTTGGTGATGATTCTGGACCCACGTCAGTTCAAAAGGATCATGCAAGAATCTTGCTGGCCACAGGGAACAAAGAGATACCATGGTAGTTACCAGAGTCACTCTTGGAGCCTTTACACTTGTAAATTGGGACAATGTTTGTATCCTTCAGTTGTTGTAGTGTAATTTCTTGAAGCCAGACATGTAAGGAAAACTCAAACAGCTTGTAAATGACATTTCCTCTGTGTTTGAAAACCTCATCTGGAATGGCCCTGGAACCAGAGGATTTATTATTTTTCATTACTTAACCACCTGGGCTCATGTGAGTGGATTGGCAAGTGCAGCAGATGTGGACAGTTTACAGACATTATAAAGCAACAACAGGGACAGTAAACGAACAATTAAGCAGTTCACTAAAATGCTGATGCCACTGTTGATGAACAGCAACGTGATCTCTACCGACAGATGGCCCACCAGGGCTTGTTAGTATAGTTAAAGCAGACTGGGCAGAGCCATTCACAATTCTGACTGCATCATGAAAATCTTTGTAGTCACATTTATCACCAATGGCCTACAGTTCCTCTACTTTATGGTTAAACCACATATTTTGCATCTGATGGAGTCTGTGTTGTACCACAAGCTGCCCTGTATCTGACCTTTATCAACACAGAGAACCGATCAACCAAGAGTATAGCATGCATTTTTTGGTTTACATTGGGGGACTCAAAGACTAACAAAAATATTTATTGCATGTGTGGGAGAAAAACCCATTTTGTCAGATGCTTTGAAGATGGCAGAACTTACAGAATGGGAGGAAATACATGCAGGGAAGTGGAACAGGTCCAATGACTTACACTTTCCTGCATGTATTTCCTCCCATTCTGTAAGTACCCTCATCTTCAAAGCGCCTGACAAAGTGGATTTTCTCCCTTGAAAGGTCATGCAACAAATATATTGGTTAGTTTTTAAGTGCCACAAGACTCCTTGTCTGTTTTACTGAACTAGATTAACATGGCTGCCCCATTGGATATTGGGAGACTTGATATTTCAGGATCATTATTCTCTCATATACACAGCACAATCCACAATGGTGTTACAGTGTCACACAGGGATACTTATTCAGCAGACATACCATCACTGATTGCTGGAAGAGTTTCTAAAACAATAGGCAGCTATGTTTAAAACTGCTCGGTGATTTAAAGATCATTCAGCCTGGCAACATTTATACGATTAATTGATGGGACTTTATGCAGTTTTGGCCAGATTGACAGGGAAACAAGACAATGGTTAAGTCCAACCATTGGATCTGTGTAATGCCTGAGTTATAGGTCTGCTGTCGGACCAACACAAAGATCATCAGACACTAATGATCTGAGCAAGGGTGCACCCAGGTTGTTTTTTCTTTGTTAGGGAGTCATAAGACAGTCTGTAATAACTAGATGGTGCTCAGTTAGTTTGCAAACTAAGCTCAGAAAAGAAAGTTTTGCCTTTTTCCTATAGGCAGCAGCAGGAGCACCACTAGCTTGGAAAAAGAGCCGGGGCTTGGCATGCTGACTTCAGGGCTCACGCGCTGAGGCCACCACTGTGGCTGGCTCAGCAGCAGACTCAGGGCTTGAGCCCCGTAAGCCCAGAGCCAGCAATGCCCCTGTGCAGTAGCAAACTGTGACATCATCTAAAATCTAGGCGTCTTTATAAACAATGCAAGAAATCTGACCTCACAGCATCAAGATGCTAAAAGGCCATCACTTTATATCCTGTGACACAGTGGGTAAATGCACTATGACTTTCATGAACCTGATTAAGGGCTTTGTACATGGTCATAGAAACCTGTGACAGTCATAAAATGGGCGTATCTCAGGTGTATCACACTGAACTAAAATGTACAGTGCCATCAAAGTCTCCTGATTTCTGTCAGGTTCATTCTACCCTGCTGCCCTTTTTCAAGTCTTTCTGGTCCAACTTCTAGCACACTTACTGAGAGCAGAGGCCTGTCATATCCCTTTTTCTGATTCCTGTCTGTCAAAACAACACAGTCACCTAAAGTACCACTATTCTACTCCTCTAACCCCAAAAGAGCTGGTCTCTGCTGCAGGACCCCTCATTCCATTAAAATACGGAGTCTGATCAACTAAAAATCCCTCATTTTCAGAAATCTTACTATCTGCTACAGTTCTTTGAGACTAAATTCAAGCATTTTGGTATAAGCACATCCAGCATGCCAGCACACTACAAACCTGGGAAGACATTCAAGGATAAGTAGATGAATTAAGTTGAATGAACCAATATTTTGGTTCATTAGATTAAGCAAAAACAACAACAACGCATCAATCTCAGTTACTGGTATAAGTTAAAGCTTCTACTTGCACAAACCTCTCTCACTTTTAAACATATAATTACACAAAACCAACTACAAAGTCGTGCTGCCTGGAAAGGTGTGCAATGTCAAGGGGCTTCAAAGATAAACTTGACGACAAGATGGCATTTCAGAGAAGACAGTCTGAATACAGCAAGTAGGTTTGGAAAATTGGTTCATTTTCAGCTTACCCTCTTCAACGGCTCCCAGAACAACCTTTTAACAGCACATATATCAGCATTGTGTAGTTGGAAAATATTTCCTAAATACTGAGGATTTCAGATTCTAAAAACAACACCAAAGTTTCTCCTATAGAGATCCATGCTCTGAAATACTGACAATAAATATTTATTAAATAACCCTTTAAAATAAGAAAGGATTTTTAAAAAGAAAATCAGATATAAAGCCTATCAAGATTCATGCGAAACCACTGCTTCTTTGCGAACAGCTTTAATACAGTAATTTGCAAGGTATTAATAATGCAAAGTTTAATAAAATTTTTATTTGCTCAAAATTGCAAGAGTATAATTACTTAACCATTATTATTGAATATTTAGACATTATGGAAATATCAAGTAATTTCAAGGAAGACTAGAGAAAACCTGTAAAAGGAATTTCCTTGGTAAGCAGGCTGGGCCTTTTAGTTTATTAACTGGACTAGCAAAACACATTATCTTCCTTTTCCAAACAGCCTGGAGCCATAGCTCCTCAGATCTCTCAGACTGGAACGGCCAGGTGGGTGACCATCAAAAACCCCATTTTCTGATTACAAAAGGTGATTTGACTTCATCTTCCTCTATATGCTGTTCCCGTATTTGAATCTTAACAACTGCTTTGATTTGCTCTTACAGTGTGACCTGTTCCCATGACTTTAGGGTATGTCTATACCAACGGAAGCAAACTCGCCACTTTCAGTTTGGGCTTCCAGGAGCAGACTGTGGTGAGTAGGTACTCACCGCACTGCTCCTTGAAAGTCCTGGGGGTCTGGGGGCATAGGGGAAAGCCCACTGCAAATGATTTGCCGTTGGCTTTCCCCTAATGTGTAACCGCGGCTCAGAAAACCACCACCATTTATGCAAGAAATTTTACTTTCCTTGAGTAAACGGCAGTTGTCTGTTGCTGAAAAAGCCCTCAGTGTAGACTAGGGCTTACTCTTCCTTGCATTTATTTCCTCCCATTCTGTAAGTTCCCCCATCTTCGAAGAGTCTGACAAAGTCGGATTTTCTTCCACAAAAGCTCATGCAATAAATATATTTTAGTCTTTAAGTGACACCACACTCGTTTGTTTTGCTGAACTAGATTAACATGGTAACTTCTTTGAATCTTTGAAATGTAAGACATACTTGTATGCAAATAGAGGTTTTTTTAGAACACATTGCTAATCATGATGTCCTGGCCAAATTTTGTGTGTTCAATTCTTCTGTAGTTTCAGATGGTTGTAGGTTTTGTTTTGTTTTTGTTTTTAAATTTCCTGATTTAAATTATTCTAAAACGTTGCTTCGTCCTGTTAAATAGCTGATGCATTCCATCCAGCAGTGACTGCATTTCAGTAGTGGGCAAAATATGTATCTTCTACTAACTCTGGTAGGTGTTGCAAGGCTTAATGCCTCAACAAGGCTGTTTTTGGTTGCCACGGTGACCAGTTTTGATAGCCTGTTGCCTAGTTTCACTGCAGAAATATAATGGAGGGTACCATCTGGGGACCAAAAGTAAAACTGCTTGCACCTAGCTATGATTCAATTTTATCTATCCCTGGTCTACACAAGCTGCATTTAAACCCCCCAATGCCCCATCCCACACTCTGCAGTGCAGACATTCCTTGAGTCTGTGGTTTTCACACTTTTCTTCTCGGTACCTAGTTGAAAAAAAAATTTATGCCTGAGACCCAACAATTACGTCTTTGAGCAATCCATTCAAGTCTTTTGGTGGCAGCAGGGGGTGCCGCAAACCCAGTACTGGGTCCCAATCCATGGTTTAAAACCACTACCCTAAGTGATACTTCTGTAAGTGAGAGAAGAGCAGAAATAAAATGGTGGCTACTGTCCAGGAATCCATATGCTTACAGAAGGATCAAAAGTTATAAAGCAACAGTTACACTAGTTCCATTCAGTTCTAAATTAATAGGCAAGTTTACTAGGTGAATAACTACCACACTCCTTTGCAGATATGGCTAACTGATCTTTACAAATTGCTTCATCTCCCTCAAAGGGGCGTTATGAGGTTTGAACAGTTGTTTGTGAAGTACTTTGAGATCTTTGGATGAAAAGCATTAGAAGAGAGAGTTGCTCACTTTCTGCAGTGACTGAGGGTTTTTGAAATGTGAGTCTGTGTGGGGCTCCATTTAGGTGACAGCAGAGAAGTGCTCCTCAGCAAAAACGAGGGGCTTCAGTTAGGTCTGACAGGATGACTGTGTGATCCAGTGGTATGTGGGGCACAAAGTCCTAGTCTATGATGCAGTGTTGGATGAATGTTTGGGAGGATGTCCATGAGGTTGCTTTACCATGTCAGTAACAGGCACATTGTTCAAGACCACTGAAGTGGCTACTGCTCTCATTCTAAGCCAAGCAGGGGACTGTAGTCCCTCCTGACAGTAGCAGAACTGAATGCAATCAGAAATCCATCTGGAAATTCTCCAAAAAGAGACAGGTTTTCTCTTGCAGTGATCCAAGGTGGAGAGGAATATCTTAGGAGTTTTTCTGAGCAGCTCAGGCAGTTCTAGACAAAACATTAACACCCTGGAATGTCATCTCTTGCTATTCTTTTGAGGTATAGGGAAGAATGCAAGAAAATGGATGGGTTGGTTAAGAGGGAATGAAGAAAGGACTTCTGGCAAGAATTTGGGGGGGGGGGGGGGCGGGAGAGGAAGAGTCTCAAGAAAAATGGTACATGGTGGGTCTGCCATGAGAGCCCTTATTTTTCCAATCTGCCTTTTGGACATGATGGCTCCTAGAAAGGCTGGAAAGATTTAGTAAAGAGCATATAGTCAGAGGCTCAAACAGAGAAGCTGTCAGTGACTGAAGCACTAGTATGAGGCTCCATAGGTGAGCTGAGGTTCTGGGTAGAGTTACAAACTCCTCGTAGGACTCTCTTAGTAGTTGGATGAACAAAAGCTGCATCTGTTCACCTTGTGGTGTAAAGCTGTAACTGCAGCCAGATATGTGAGCTCACTGAGAGGCCCAGTTACTTAAGGTTAAGTGTACAGTCCAGGTTTATGGGCAGGGTAGAATTAGCAGCATCGATTTGTATGTTTAGAACCACCTGTGGAATCTCCTCCATTTGTGTCAGTATGCTGAGTGTGAAGTCATCCATCTGCTGCTTAGCAAGATGTCCTCATATTCTTTGGAGGAGATCCCCTCTTCATCTTGGAATCACCGAGGAACCAGGCTCTTGAACAAAGCACCTGCAGGTTTGGGTGCAGAGTCTTGCCTGCATTCTGAGATAGATTTGAAAAAGTGGAAGGACCTGTGGCGGGCATGCCGACAGCTGTTACAGGCATGGGTACCATGTTTCCCTGGGCCACACTGGGGCTATCAGGATGACTTCGGCTTGATTAATCCTGATCTCCATGACTCCGGGCAATAATGTGATATACTAACAACACTAACCTAGCTATTATTTAATAAGGCTGGAGCAATCACTCCTGAGGTAATCAATGAAGACAAGGCTGGAGCTCCAACCTGGACCAAAGGCAGTTGAGAAGGAATAGGGGTGGCAAGGGAGGATGGCAAAGGATGCACAGCACTAGTTAACTGCCACCACACGTGCAAGATAAGACGACTGCACGTTTTGGTCCAGCCAAGTACTGCTGTCAAATTTCTCCAACCAGAGGCATTATTACTTAAACTGGAGAACCTTCAGGGACTCTAGTAGAACAGTGGTTCTCAACCACCGTGTCAGGGCACATTACTGTGTCATCACACAGTGGTAACTGTGTCATGGAAAGCTGGGGAGATTGCTGGATTTGACCTGATAGGTTGGACTGGTGCATCCTGTTGGGTCACAATATTCTGCCAAGTGTGTCGCAATCCACAAAAGATTGAGAACCACTGACCTAGAAGAAGGGTGAGCTACGGGGCAAACAGGAATACTAATTCCAAGCAGCAATGCCCAAATAACTCCATGTAAACAGACCATACAGCAAGGAGGCTAATTTAATTCACAGAACAGCTACATGGTAAATTATTTGTAATAATACAGTCCTTTCAACAAGGCGCTCTGCTTTATAGTATTTGATACTGTGCACCATACACTTACTGAAAATGACCAAAGGAACTAAAACACAAGACCCTTTCCTATCATTATAGGTGAAGTGTCATGTAATATTAAAACTTATGAGTCCTACACTGTTTCTTTAAAAATATCATTTAAAAATAGCAAAAACAGTCCATCAAGAAGTATGAAAATGTATAATAAAGAAATTTTTTCTCCCCAAATGTTTTTGTTAAGCGCTTTACTACACAAGATGCTTCAACACAGACAACTGATTATCTTTCTGACTCTTCCTTGGATAGAGAAAAGAACCTGTACATTCTAATCCTAAAAAGTAAAATCAGACTGAAGCAAACTCCACATAAATGGCGTTGATTAAAAACTGTTAGATAAAGCATGTTGGTTTTGTTATTGGGATATACAATAAAACCACACTCAGTATATTACAAGGTTTGGAATTTTAAAAAACTGTTTGGATTTTTGTCTTTACCATACCAACAGTTTTTCATAGTGCTATCATAGTTGTCATGGAAAACCTACTTTGCCCCATCACAAACCAAAGTGCACTGTGAAAGAACTCATCATGTAAATGATTCTGCCATAATAGAGGCCTATTGCAAGTCTAACTAGTGTTTACTTATGTAAAACAACTTAATATCTGGTTTCAAGACATTCAGAGCAACTGAAGCCACCGTAACACCTACAAAAATGCATCAAGATTTCTGTCTTACCATGCAGTGCAAGAGCAAGAGATGCCACGGTCTTTTATCCATCTTCATCAGTCACCCTTCCTGAGACCAACCCATTCATGCACAGGGCCTGGTAAAAATTCTGGGCACTATCAATGCTAACTAAATACAAGACAAAGCTCACCATATTTAATAAGGTGGGGGGTTTTATTTGGGTTTTTTTGTTTTTTTTGTTTTTTTTGTTTTTTTTTTAAGGTTAATGAAACCCCAGAATGACCCTTCCCTTTTTAGAACGGGGTGTAAAATTTTATTTAAAAGTATGAATTAGTTTCATTTCAGCCATTATTATCCATGCTCTAGATCAAAATACACAAAACGCACTTACTTCATCTCTATAAAGAGGACTTGTGTAATACATTATATCCATAGCACTGCTGTTCAACATATCCCTTAAACCGCGTACTTTATCAGGAGTAATGGAATCAACAGTGTCTAAAAAAAAAAAAGACAACTGTTATATTTGAAAGCATGATAAATCTGTACCAGCTATACTGATAGATAAAATGTGGATAATATCAGAATATGACCACATATTTCTGAAAATACTGTTACAAAATTGAGATGAATGAAACAACTAAAAGGAGTTAAGCACTGAAATCCAAGTCAAAGTAAAGATAATCTAAGTGTCCATTTTCCCCATACTTGGCTCAAAGAAAAGAACTTCCCCACATAAATCATCATTTACTTGGACATGCCTAAAAATTGTATTTTTAGTGACTTTACCTCCATCAAGAGTAAGTTTTGATCTCCATTCGACAGGCAGAAACTCAACATGTGTTGCAAGACTGCAAAAGTATTTCTCTTCTATTTTTCGTGCAGTATCTCGCATCCTAAAATAATTAAAATTTGTAGATTAGCTAAGCTACACGTAATCAAATAAAAATCACATTTCAAATTAAATGTTACCATATGTACACAAATCAAACTTCTCACACTTTTACATTTCAAATACAGTAAGTATTTTAATAAAAATAACATGCTTATTGTTGCTTTCAAATATCATGTCACCTTAAAATTTATTGCACAAAGTGGCTTAATTTTCATATACTGGAAAACTTTGCATAGTAATCACCCAAGAGATGAAGTATTTGAAATTTCTATTAAATTATATTAAAACCCTGACCCCAAACCTGTTAAAGTCAATGGGAGTCTTCCCATTAACTTCAGCGGTTTTTGGATTAGGCCCCGCTGATTTCTGGCCGTAACTGAAGTCTGTGCTATTGATTTTTAACTGGCTCTGGATTTCCCCCAAACGCTTCATCCTGTACATAAAGCAGCTATTTTAAATTCTGAAAATATGACAATAAAAAATTGCAAATTTGACTACATGTAATCTGAAGAGTTAGACTGTTGCTTTGGAAGTCAGGTGACTTCAAAGGGGGACATCTGAAGGCTTGATAGGCCCCAAAGCAAGCAATGGGAGTGTTTATTAGTGTTCAAACTGGTGGCAGGGGTTGCAAATCAACTAACTGGCCTTTGAAGCTTCCTTGTCTTTATCTGAACTCAGACATTCATGAGCCTTATTTGAATTTAGTTAATTAAAAAAAAATTATTTTTCAACTACTAAATGTGTCTCTGACCCCCCTCTGCCACTTTTAGGGCTTTTATAATCATTTTCCTGCACCCGTCTTTCTTTTTTCAAAGCAAATCCTTTTTAACATTTTTAGTGGGCATAATATCATTATAATAAACTTGCCTATAACTAGGTAATTTTAGGAAAAACAGCCTAATAATGCTGCCATCAGTCCAACTGATGTAGCGATAGCCATGCAACTTGTGTATACAACTCTTGTCAGTTTCCAGTTTGGTTTTATACCCCCCACCCCTTTAAAAAAACTCACATCAAATAACTAAAAGTGATAAAGTCAGAAGCTGCTGGAATCCTGTCCGTGCTAAGGTTCCCATCACAGGAAACACTGGTTCAGATGAACTGGTGGAAGCTTCTGCAAGATTCCCCCCCCCCCAATCTGTTTCTCTGATGTACATATATTGTTCACAGCAGATAAAAATGCATGAGAGTTAGTTAACTCTGCTTTGCAGGAATGCCTAAAGAGTTATGGGTATGCTGTACTTGTGGAGTTGGACGCTGCTGGATATTGCAGAACGAACTTGGAGCATGAAACCACATTCTCACAAGCTCTACCCCAGCTCTGCTACTCACTCACTATGAACTGCCCGATTAAAAGCTCATTAAAGTTTATAGAAAGAGTCTAGATGGCTTTGGGCAAATCACTTCCATGACTGTGCTGTGGTATCCCCACTTGTAAAACATGACTAATGCTCACCTATCTCACTGGGAGGTTGTGAGGAGTGTGTAGGTGATGTTTGAGTGTGCTCTGAAAAATACTCTTTATCAACAAATTAATATTTGGATGTAGGTTTTTTAACAATTATACTCCTCAGAAATTATAAGACTTCTCATTTCAATAGATAGTTGAAACTAACTAATCCATAAACTAGGTATAAAATCTTTTTTTGACTGTAAGGACTTTTGCTTTTATTTTTTAGGGGGGAATGAAAGGAAGGGAAATTGCCTTTTTCATACTCGTTTTAAAAATTTTGGGCTGACTAAATGGCCCAGAGACACGAATAGACTGTGCTCCCATTTTCAAAAGTAGGTTTTGGTTGCATTCCCTCCTGCCTCTTGACCCACTAGTTGGTGGGGATTCATTCATTCTTAGGGAAGGAATGACAGGAAGGGAAACTGCCCTTTTCATGCTCATTTTAGAAATTCTGGGCTGACCAAATGGTCCCCATTTTTAAAACCTGGATTTGGTTGTACTGCCTTCTGCCTCTTGATTCCCAGGTCTATGGGATGGTTAAAAGGTACAGTAACATGCTCAACCCATAAACTACAGGGAATGGAGGAGCTGACTCAGCTAGATAGGTCTTTCAAAGGATAAAGAAAATGACACAAACTGGGTGTAAAGAAAGCCCCATTAAGCCATCCTCAAAACGATTCATCTAAATTGGAAGCCAAAAGAATAACACGGTGGGGTAAACAGACAGGTCAGAGAAAGAAAGGAGATCCTCACATTTCCTACAGACATCCTCAAAGAGGAAGAAAAAGGAGGAGAGATACATAGTGACAACACAGAACAATATATACGCAACCACAAACTGACCTGAATGCTGACCACTAAAAGAATCTACCACCATTTCTCACAAGATGTTTCCAAAGAAGCTCATTTGAGAGCAAAACAAGCAAGGAGTCCTGCGGCACTTAAAGACGAACAAATTTATTTATCACATGCACTTTTGTGGGAGGAAATCCCACTTCTTTTCTCACATGAAAGCTCGCATGATAAATTAATTTGTTAGTCTTAAGTGCCACAGGACTCCTTGCTTATTTTGCTGAACTAGATTAACATGGCTACCCCTCTGGAACTCATTTGAGAGCCTATCTTTTTATAGATGATTAAGATGATAATGAAGAAAATTCAGTATATATATTTATTACATCCTTATTGAATCACAGAAGAAAATACACATGACTGAATAAAATAAGTCCACCATACACCACAAGACACAGGAAAAGTTAAAAATCTTAAAATCCAGAAAGCTGTTCTTGGGAACACTAACACTTCTTAGCTAGAGACAAGAGAAGTTGTGCCTCCTCTGAGAGACAGTGGACTACTAACAACATGAATTCAGAAATACTAACTTCAATATTTAACAGATAGGATGCAATCAGCTCCTAGCTTTAAATAACTGGTAAACGCACAGAAGCTTCAGATGTAGAATATACAGAATTCCACATAATAAAGTACAAGAAGTTAGGATCGCAGACTAACACCTTGGTGAAATAACTGGGTCCTAACAGCAGCAGGAGACAGTAAAGGATACACGCAATGGTGGCAGTTGTAAATATTTAAAAGAATCCAGGTTATAATAGGAAAAAAATCAAACCAAAACAGTACAGAGTCTGTAAAGACTGAGATGATCATGTCGATAGTGCAGCCTTCTTTCGATCAATTAAGTTACTAACCTTTGTTGGGTTTCTAAAGATGTACAGTTGTCTGATAAAATTCACCCAAAGCTTGGAAGGTTATGGGGCCACAAAAGTCAATCTCATCTCATGTATCCGTGGATCTCTTCTTTCTTTTCAGAAGCAATGGGCAATAGTTTAGGCAAATTGGAACCTTCACGTCACGGGATACTGAGTTCCCAGAGGCCCCGGTTGTGCGCAGGATTCTATTCCTGTTTGAAAGGGTTTGGTATATTACTAAGACAACCCTTGGGCAAGGTGATGAAAATGGTTCCCTGGTTAGTCTCCATTATAAACAAGCATCTAAATTTGGAGAAGCAGTCCACCTAGCAACTCTGTCAGTGAATCAGCGAAAAAATGAAACACGCCCACCTATTGCTCTTTTTTAACGTTTATCAAGGATACCAATCCAAACATATTTTCTAGTTTGAATTTATTTTCGGGTTTTTTACATTATTACCACCTTAATGCTGTATAGACATTGTCTGGTCATTAGTAGCACAAATCCAAACTTTTCATCACAAGGGATTAAAGGTAAAACTTACAAAACATACCATAAGCCCCATTTTCAAAAGAGACTCGGGACTTGTCTGCACTTAAAAATGAGATCAACCTAGCTACTTCACGCAGGGGCTGGGAAAAATTCCATGCCCTGACCTCTGCAGTTAGATCGACTTAAAGCCTACGGCAGACACAGATATGTTGACAGAAGAATTTTTCCATCAACCTAGATGCTGACTTTCAAAAAGACTGATAAACTACACTGTTGGAAAACCTGTTCTGCTAAGGTAGGAAGAATCTACACTAAGGTGCTCAAGCATGCTACAGCTATGCTGATGTAGCACAGACAAGACTTCATAACTTTGGAGCCTAAGTCTCTTTGGAAGTCAATAGAATTTATGCACACCTGAAAACTTTACTGTAACTCAGTGGCCAAGATAATTCACATTCTGGACAGCAATGGTCATCTCTCGGCCACTCTAGGAGCGTTTTGTTTAAATTTTAGGAATGATGAACAAAGATGATATACAACAATATCCTGACAGTTTTAAGAAAATATATACAGAAAGAAAATGAAACCCAGAAAACAAACAAACCGTTTGTTATGGCTTCTTCAACTCTCTCAACTTACAGAAGAGGATCCTGAATTTCTATTTTATTGGGTTTTTAATGTCCATTTCCCCAATGTTAAATTATCAAGTTGCTCAAAATGGGTATATTTCCCAGACAAACAACACACTGGCCAGATCTGTCTGATTAAATATATTTAAAGACAATAATAAAATAATAATAATAATAATAATAAAAACAACACTGTAAGCCAATTTACAACTAGATGTGATTTACTCTTTTATTATGTTTTGCTATTGAATAAGCTTTCACTTGCTACCAATCTCAGTGTTTACAATACTAAGGCAAATATAGTCAAACTTACAGGGACACAAAGGATCCTGGAATGTCCCAGGTCTTTACTCCCACCATCCCACCAGCAGCAGTGCCAGATAAGGCATCTTCTTGCCATACATTTCTCTCAGATATTGAAACCATTGAACAGCTTGCACAGTCAGCTTAAGGGTCCAACAGATTTTAATCAATTTCACTTCTTTAATTGTGACCAAAATAAAAATGAGCTTGAGCTTCCTTACGGACAGACAGGAATGAACATATAACAGGATGCAAAACACAGGGTTTGCAAAATTAACATATGAATAACTGTTGGGGAGAGTCCTTTTATCAAAAGGCTTCTTTAGTTCCTTCTGGTTCAATTCACTTGAGAATTTTGAGTTATTTTATTAGATAACATCTCTCAATAGCAAGTGACTGAAATAATAATATCCACCTGACATAATAAAAACGGATCCAAACAACACAGGGAAATTTTTTTCTGCCAATCACAAAAGATTGGGTTACTGGAATTTTGATCATATTAAAGGAATAAGCACAGTGTAAATCAAATAAGGTGGAAATGACTGCAGTTCTGTTATTTTAGGATTTACAGTAAAAAAACAAAAGAATATTAAACAATAGATGCAATACAGACCTTAAAAAACATTTTTGTTACACATCTATATTTTTATGTATATGAAATGGTGTATTGAAAATAAATGATTTGGGACACACCAGGAATAAAATTACAGCTTACTTTCATTCTGTTGCCTTCATTTGTATGACAAATGCAATGAAATTATGATGCCCTAATTTGCTGATGTGAATTAGAGACTTAAAAAAAAAAGAGGAGGTTACTTACCTGTAATCGGGGTTCTTCGAGATGTGTTGCTCCTGGCCATTTCCAAAATTGATGTACGCGCGCTGCGTGCACGGCTAGCCAGAGAATTCTTCTCTGAGTACCCATAAGGCCGGCTGTGGCACCCCCTGGAGTGGCACTGTCACGGTGCGGCATATATACACCACAGTTGGCCCACGCCCCCAGTTCCTTCTTACAAGTTCCAAGAGGGGAGGTGTGAGGGAATGGAATGGCCAGGAGCAACATATCTTGAAGAACCCCGGTTACAGGTAAGTAACCTCCTCTTCTTCTTCTTCGAGTGATTGCTCCTGTCCATTCCCAAAATAGGCGAGTCCCTAGCCTTACTTTAGCCGGTGGGTTGGAACCAGGACTCCACTGAACGCAGGACAGCTTGGCCCACCCTTGCATCGGCTTGTGTCTGCTGGGTGATTGCGTAATGCTGCGCGAAGGTGTGGGGTGACACCCAGGTGGCCGCTCTACATATTTCCAAGATTGGCACACCCGCTGCAAACGCTGTCGATGAGGCTTGAGCTCTGGTGGAGTGGGCCGTGACCGCTGGCATGGGAGCCCAGGCAAGCTTGTAGCATTCTCGGATGCAGGCCACTATCCAGGCTGATAGTCGCTGAGCAGAGACCAGTTGACCTTTCATCCTGTCCACTACTGCCACAAACAGTTGCTCCGACTTACGGAATCATCTAGTTCTTTCAATATAAAAGGCCAAGGCACGCCTGACATCTAAGGTGTGTAGCCTTGCTTGTCTGTCCGACGTGTGCGGTTTTGGGTAAAAGACTGGAAGGACAATATCCTGGTTGCAATGGAAGTAAGAGACAACTTCTGGAAGGAAGGCAGGATGTGGCCGCAGATGAACCTTGTCCTTGAAAAAAATTGTGAAGGGCGGGCTCGCCACCAGTGCCCGAATTTCCGAGACCCTTCGTGCAGATGTAATTGCAACTAGGAATGCCATCTTCCAGGAGAGATATAGTAACGAGCAAGTTGCGAGTGGCTCAAATGGGGCCCCCATCAGTTTAGATAAGATGAGATTTAGGTCCCATTGGGCCACTGGCTGTCTTACTGGTGGAAAGAGTCGATCAAGGCCCTTGAGAAACCTCTTAACCATTCGGCTGGAGAACAGCGGGCCTGACCGTATGCCCTCGTGGCCCGCCGACACCGCCGCTAGGTGCCCCTTGAGCGAGGCATTTGCGAGGCCCTTTCCTTTGAGGTACCAAAGGTAGTCCAAGATAGCCTGGATCGGTGCCCGAGCTGGATCCAGCCGTTGTTCTAATGCCCACGTGATGAAGCGACACCTCTTGGCTCTGTATGTAGCCCTGGTCAAAAACTTTCTGCTGCTATTCAGGACCTCCTGGACCCCAGTGGAACAAAGTCTCTCCTCTGCTGTCAGCCACTGAGGTTCCAGGCCTGGAGGTGCAGTGAGGGCAGGTTTGGATGGACCAAGTGACCTTGGTCCTGTGCAAGTAGATCCTGGTCCAGGGGAAGCATCATTGGCTCCTTGACCAACAGGATTCTGAGAGTCGAGAACCAAAACTGCCTTGGCCAAAACGGGGCTATGAGAATGACACTCGCTTTGTCCTGCTTGATCTTCACAAGGACCTTTCGAATTAGCGGAATGGGCGAGAATGCGTAGCAAAGTTTGCCCGTCCACGAAATGTCGAAAGCGTCCGCTAGCGAACCCTGACTGAGGCCTTGGAATGAGCAAAAGATCTTGCACTTCTTGTTGAGCTCCGATGCAAAGAGGTCGATCGAGGGATAACCCCACTCTTGGAAGATTCGCTCGAGGACCTCTGCCTTCAATGACCATTTGTGGGTCAGGAACCTCCTGCTCAAGGAGTCCGCTATCCCATTCAGGGAGCCTAGAAGGTAAGACGCTTGGAGATGAATCACATGGGGAATACAGAAGTCCCAGAGAGCAAGGGCTTCGCAGCATAGGGCGGGGGAGTGGACCCCTCCCTGTCTGTTGATATAAAACATAGCCGTTGTATTGTCCATGCAGACCTACACTACCTTCCCTCTCAGAAGAAGGAGAAAGGCCTGACATGCCAGCTGGACCACTCGTAGGCTCCTTGATATTTATGTGAAGAGCGTGCTCTTTCCCCGCCCAGAGCCCTTGGGTTCTGTCTGGCCCCACGTGGGCCCCCCAGCCGACATCCGATGCGTCTGTCATCAAGGAAACTGACGGTTGAGGTGCTCTGAACAGGAGACCACTGCGGATGTTTGACTTCTAGCCCCACCAGACTAGTGCCTTGAGAATGTCTGGGGGCACATAAATCAGACAGTTTATGCTGTGGGTGGATAGATGGCAGACTGAGGACAGCCATAGCTGCAACAGACGCATCCGTAAATGGGTGTGTGCTACAACGTATATGCACGCCACCATGTGGCCTAATAACTTCAAACAGACCCGAGCCATTGTGAGGGGAAATTTCCGCAGGTCTCTGATTGTGCTCTTGATGGTGTTGAAGCGGGAACGAGGTAGCAAGGCCTTCGCTAACTTGGAGTCCAGCCTCGCCCCTATGAACTTTATTGTCCGGGCTGGCAGGAACGTCGACTTCTGCAGGTTGATCATTAGTCCCAAGGAATTGAACAGTTCCTTGATTAGTTCTAGGTGACTTACGACAATCCTTGGCGACCGTCCGCATACGAGCCAATCGTCCAGCTATGGAAACACTTGGACTCCTTGCTGCCTGAGGAATGCTGCCACCACTGCCAGACACTTCATAAACACCCTGGGTGCTGCTGCTAGGCCAAAGGGCAGTACTGCAAACTGAAAATGTCTGTTTCCCACCAAAAAACGGAGGAACCTTCTGTGCCTGGGATGAATGGCGATATGAAAATATGCGTCCTGAAGGTCGAGGGCGGCATACCAGTCCCCTGGATGAGTGAAGAAAGGGTTACCACGCGGAAACGAATTTTTCTGAGGAAACGGTTCACAATGCCCAAAGGTCCAGAATAGGGCAGAGACCTCCCCTTGCTTTGGGGACTAGGAAATATTTGAAGTAAAACCCCTTGCCCCTTCTGTCTTGGGCAATAGAGGAGGTCCCCCCTTTTTTTAGGAGGTTTGCCACCTCCAGTAACAGGTCCTGTTTGTGAACGGGGTACCTGGAAAAGGACGTAGAAGGGGGAGGGTGAGATGGGGGCCACGAGGCAAACTGGAGGGAATAGCCCTGCTGGATAGTTTGTAGGACCCAGGAGTCCGAAGTTATCTTGGACCAGGCATGGAAAAAACGGGATAACCGGTTGGTAAAGGGAGGGGTTGGATCCTGTGGTACTGGTGGGTTGCCCTCGAGTGCACCCTCACAAAGTCTTCTTTGAGGCCGGAGGCAAATGGGAAGAGCCCTGCGACTGGCTCAATTGGCGCTGGCCATTCCTGCGTCCAGATCTCTGGTCCCTTCTGTCCGTCTCCTGGCGGCGGTAAACGAGGCAGCTAGACGGCTGTGGCTTGAAAGGGCGCCTTTGAGCAGCCGGGGTGTGAAGGCCCAATGACCTCAGCAAGGCTCTAGAGTCCTTTAAGGTCTGCAGCCTAGAGTCTGTTTGCTGGGAGAACAGCTCTGGTCCCTCAAAGCTAAGGTCTTGGATTGTATTCTGTACCACCTGCAGGAGGCCTGATGCCACGAGCTTCTGCGCATAGTGATGCTGGAGGCCATTGGCAGCGTCGGCGGTGTCTAGAGCCGACTGCAGGAGGGCTCTGGTTACCACCTTGCCCTCCTTGATGGCAGACAGCAGTTCCGGCCTGACCTCCTGGGAGATCTTCTCCATAAATTTGTCCAATGAAGACCAGGCATCAAAGGCATACCTGCTGAGAATGGCCTGCTGGTTAGCTATTCTCAGCTGAAGACCTCCCGTCGAGTAAATTTTCCGACCAAAGAGATCCAACTTTTTTGCCTCTTTGGACTTTGGTGCGGCCCTTGGTGCCCCTGCCTCTCCCTCTCGTTGGCAGTGGCTACCATCAGGGAGCTGGGGGCAGGGTGGGTGAAAAAGTGTTCGTGCCCCTTGGAGGGAACAAAATACTTTCTCTCCATTCCCTTAGTGGCTGGTGGAATGGACGCCGGAGAGTGCCACAGGACACTCATGGTCTTCTGAATGGTGCGGATAAGGGGTAATGCCACCCTCGCCGGGCCCTCCTGGGCTAAAATGTCCACTATGGGGTCCTCTTCCTCTGTTATGTCCTCTGCTGGAAGACCTAAGCCTTTGGCCACTCGATGGAGGAGGTCTTGGTGGGCCCTCGCATCTTCCTGGTGGGGGGGGGGCAGGCTTGGCCCCTGCTACCTGCTCGTCAGGGGGCGAAGACGACAATTCCCCGGAAGGTTCAGGGCCAGCTACTTCCTCGACAGAGGCGGCTGGAGAGGTAGCCCTTTGGCCGCCCAAAACTTGGGAGCCCCTCACAGACTCCACGTCAGATGCATACCCCGTCTCTGGTGGTGCACTAACAGAGAAGGATTGGGGTCGCAAGCTGGTCACTGACTGGGCCCTGCTGGGCCTGGAGCCCTGGTCCTGGTGGTATGCCCACGGGGTCCAGAAAGGCCACTGGGGACACGCTGGCCATTGAGGGGGCCATTGCGGTGCTGGTGGAGGCTGCGGTGCCGGCTCATGGCGCCGCACCGGACTGCGCGTGGTTGTCCGTGCAGGCCGATCTGACTCCAACGAAGCCTGGCTGCTGGGAGACCGTGGAGGCGCAGTGCCACAGGGAGACTCTGGGTGGGGACTACAGTCCCTAGAATGCCCTCGCGGCGTTGCTGACCAGTGCCGTCCCCTCGAAACAGGCAGGGAGCGGTACCGCGGCGCCCCTGCTGCTGCTACCACCACAGCCAGCGGTATCGGGGACCGGTGCCCGGACGGCGCTGCAGGTACTTCTGGAGCCTTCTTCGCGAGCCGATCCATTGCCCGCCAGGGCTTAGACGGCGCTGGAGAGCACAGTGAAGGTGGCCGCCCTAATGGGGGTTTGCCTCTCGACGGCCCCGACGTGGTTCTAGACGGCACCGACTGGCCCAGTAAGTCCTCCGCTGCCTCGAAGACTTCCAGTGTTGAGGGAAGAAGGATCTCCTCCTCAAAGATGTCCCGCGTTGGAGACAGTACTGAGGCCGGAGTTGACGGACCCCTTCGCGGGGCCAGACTTGACGGCGCCATCAGTTGTTTCTGAGGCAGGTTCGGATGGTCCCGTCTCGGGGAGCGGTCCACCTTCGGCCTCTTCTTCTTTGGCGGAGACAGGGAACGGTGCCGACGTTGGCGCCGAGACACGGTGCCGAGCGTCTTTATGCGCCTTGCGTGACTGAGACGGTGCCGCTGAAACCGCTGGAGTGCTTCTTACCGATGGTGCCGCAGAGTTTGTCTGAGGGGAAGGAGTGGGACGAAGGGCTTCCTCCATCATTATAAGGCTGAGTCCTCTGCTCCCTCTCCTTTTGAGTCCGAGGATGAAAACTTCTACAGATCTTGCACTTCTCCTTGGTGTGGGCCTCGCCGAGGCACCGCAAGCAAGATCCGCGAGGGTCGTCCAGGGGCATCAGCTTACGGCATGAGCCACATGTTTTGAAGCCAGGCATGCCCCAGCCCCGGCCTGGGGAAGGACGTAGTCAACTAACCCCCACCCCCCGCAGGTAGTCGACCAAGCCTCTGCTAGGGCAGAAGCAGACTCCAGCTACTGCAGGTGGTAAGAAGGAACTGAGTGGCGTGGGCCAACTGTGGTGTACAGCTAGTCCTCACTTAGTGACCTACTCGTTTAGTGACCCCTCAGAGTTATGACCGGCTCTCTGATGAGTTGGTATTATGGCAATGTACGAGAACTCGCATCAACTCTCTCAGATTACCTATATTTACAGTACACTATGCAAACTAAGTTCAGTACATTAGAGCTTAAAACATTTAAAATATATATTAAAAATGTTATAAATGATGCAAAGGTGACATTAAAACTATCTACCGATGGTTGAAAAACCCACTACCAGTAAAGTACATTATGCCTGAAATACCGGTAAGGGCTGCTCCTCGTTTAGTGACCAATTCGTTTATCAACCAGGTTTCAGGAACGGAACCCGGTCACTAAGTGAGGACTACCTGTATATACGCCACGCCGTGACGGCGCCACTCCAGGGGGCGCCACAGCTGGCCATACGGGTACTCAGAGAAGAATTCTCCGGCTAGCCATGCACACAGCGCGCGTACACCTATTTTGGGAATGGACAGGAGCGATCACTCGAAGAAGAATCTCTCTCTTTCATTACATTGCATTACAAAGCTTATTTGCAACCATTATAGGAGGTTTCACTACAGCCCTGAGAACTGGAAGATCTGCAAGCAAATTAGTTTCACAGTTAGTATAGCACATTCGCATATTCAAGTTAAGAGCTCGTAACACAGAACATTATAGGGCCTGGAAAGCTGAAAACACTAACCAGAGCCATTAGCGTCTACTCTTCTCTGCTAGTGCTTCAATCTGAGATCATCCGTAAGTATGAGACAATGACTTGTCTTCAGTGAGGATGGCAAGCTTGCTGCCATCAGTTCAAACTTCCTGATCAGCTGCTTGGGTTTGTGAAGGCCCAGCCAGGTGATCAGGAAGTTTGATCTCTGAACACCATCCCAGCAACTGGATGGCGCTCAGCTGAAGGGATGCCCCCTCCCTTCAACTCAGCATTGAGGACTTACAAGGAGAAGGGAAGCCAAATGCAGATATACAAGTTAGTTTAGGTAACTTGTGTACCTCCATTTGACTACTGCCAAAAAGGGCAGCCAGTGTTGACCTGCTCAATAAATAGGTCCTTAACCCCATTCTCTCTGAAGTTCAGAAAGCATTAACTTGGCAGTCACCATACCAGAGACTAGCCTGGACGCTTAACATATGGAAAATGGAAGAAGCAGCTCTTAGTTAAAAGATACAGGACTGGGAGTCAGAAGACCAAGGCAGTATTCCTGGCTCTTGGTACTTCAATTTGCTAATTTATAAAGTTGGGATAACAATACTCCCTTTGAAGGCATGTTGTGCATGCCTATGAATACAAGGGGTCTACAGAAAATTTCCTCTGATGAAGACAATCAATTCCTCTCCTCACCCTGAAGGGAACCCATCTATAAACATATGTACAGAACAGCAAAACCACTAAGTCGTTCCCAAAGAATTATAAATGGGAAGTCATAAAAGGACTCAAATCAATAAAACCTTGTGGGGGTGATTCTGTTGGAGGAGGGATGACCATCATGGGTCCGGCACATTCATTCCATTTCACCTCTTCTGGATTTTGTTTTGTGCCACCTGGCTGAGGAAGGAAGGAAGGGTAAAAATGCCAACTGGGCGAAACAACTGGTTCATCGGGTATATCTACAGTGTAGCTGAGTGTGCACCATCCAGTCCAGATGGACACACTCAACTAGCTCGACTGGGGCACACTTAAAATCAGCAATGTGGACACTGGAGGAAAGACAGCAGCTTGGACTAGCCACCCATGCTCAGGCCCAGGGGGCTGCAGGAATTTGGGATCTGGCAGATAGCCCAAATTACCTTCATCATCCACCCCACTATTTTAGGTATGATAACTCCAGCAGAGCTAGCACAAGTCTATCAGGCTCACAGCATCTGCAGGGTGGACATACTCTTTGCCTTCTCAAGTGCTGCTCTTTCAGGCCACTAGTAGCGGGGGAAGCCGTAACAAATGCTGGAAGAAGAGTGGCTTTGTGAGGAGCAGATCCAGGATGGGTACAGGAAGGGAGAAGGACTTGATGATCAAAAGAGTCTCTGTGATTTTGCGCTCCCTCCGTTTGTTGTATCCACCTCTTTTCTCATCTTACACTTAGGCTGTTTGTTCTTCAGGGCAGGTGCTGCCTGTTCATAATACAGCGACTGACAGTTGGGAGTGTGGACTCTACACACTACCACAACACATACTAATAAAAATAAACAAACATTCTGGGAAACTCAGGTGAACTGATTTTCTAGTAGTTGTTCTCCTACCATCTGAAAAAATTCTTCCCTGGTTGCCAGATGCCATTTTCAATTACTCTTTTAATTGAAGGGATTCTAAAAGTCTCTTTAACCAAACACATCACTAAGCTTTTCTTCTGCTCTTCCCAGAAGTGGAGTCCAAATTAAGGCACATTTTCATTATGCAAAAGGAAATTACAGACCAGCAACGTCCTGTCACTTTTTTGGCAGCTGTTTTAAAACCCAAACACTAAAAAGCAGGTTTTATGCAAGAGAGTGCCATTTATCAAAAAGACTGAACTCTACCCATTCTTTTTTTTTTTTTTTTTTAAATCAAGTCAGTTTGTTTCAACACAGTCTCAGAGATTCT
The DNA here is from genome assembly GCA_007922195.1 of Podocnemis expansa. Taxonomy (NCBI): domain Eukaryota; kingdom Metazoa; phylum Chordata; order Testudines; family Podocnemididae; genus Podocnemis; species Podocnemis expansa. The sequence continues at coordinate 2,573,186 of ML681997.1, forward strand.
TACTAAAGTACATCAGGTTCCTCTCACACAACAGTTAAAGAATACTTTTTCAATAGTGGGCACAAAACTGACAGTGTGGGATAAATTGGATTCCTGTAACTAAAATACAATGTGAAAAGATATGTAACCTAAAATTCATGCATACATTCTTGCTTTAATTTCATGTAGTTATGTGTTAGACATCTCTAAAATAAAATGAACAATACAAGATTTAATGAAATCACTCAAAATTATGTGGAAAACCTTGTTCAGAACCAGCTGCAGCAGAGCTTCTAAGAGGAACTGGCAGAATCCCTTATTAGTTATGTTAAGAGGCTTTTCTCAAGTGCTATTGCTTTGCTTCCTCTTGGCTGCCAGTTAGGTCCTGCTAAGCTCTGGTAAACCTAACGCACTGAACATTTCACTTCAGTTACTATGGGAGACCATCCACAGCTGAGAACATTAGAACAGAGTAACTATTTGAAGAGCTCTCCTAAAGAGGAAAACTGAAGTGTAGCCACCAATGACAAACTGAAGAAAAATTCAGCTGTGAACTTATCAAAGTCAGCCTGCTATCACAAGCCCTTACAACTCAGGGGGCTGGTCTACAGAACAGCATTTTGTTGACAAATCTCAGTTTTTGGTGCCAAAACAGTGGGGATGTATACACTCCAATGCTCCTCCCGCAGACAAAACTCCCCCACTCTGGTGACAAAATAAAACCACCTTGATAAGAAGTTTGGTGGCGAAGTTAGAGTGACAGTGTCAGTGTAGATGCTGTGTGCCCTGGCTGAACTCCAAAGCTATCCCAGAAAGCTATCCTGCTCTGTTCACTGCTTCAGCTCACACTTCTCCCCTTTCAAACCCCAAGGGTTTTGCAATTGCTCAGGATGGAGCGCTCATACAGCTATTAGCGCCTGCCTGGGATCCAGAGGAAGGGGTGGCTCCTTTCCCCAGATCTGTGGGGAGAAGAGACTCAGAGGAGATCAATCCTGCTCTCCTACGCCGGCAGGCAGGCAAGCAGCGCAGGCTGCTTCTGAGGAAAGAAGAGGCAGAGACTCCTGATGTGATCTTTATCTTTGAAAACTCGTGGCGAATGGGGGAGGTGCCAGAGGACTGGAAAAAAGCAAATATAGTACCTATCTTCAAGAAAGGCAAAAAGGAGGATCCAGGGAATTACAGACCTGTCAGCCTCACCTCAATCCCTGGAAAAATCATGGAGCAGCTTCTCAAAGAATCCATCCTGAAACACTTGGAGGAAAATAGAGTAATCAGGAATAGTCAGCATGGATTTACCAAGGGTAAATCATGCCTGACCAACCTCATCGCCTTCTATGATGAGATGACTGGATTTGTGGATGCGGGAAGAGCCGTTGATGTGATATACCTTGACTTTAGCAAGGCTTTTGATACGGTTTCCCACAGCATTCTCATTGGCAAATTAAGGAAGTATGGGTTAGATGCATGGACTGTAAGGTGGATAGAAAACTGGCTAGAACAACGGTTTCAGCGTGTAGGAATCAATGGCTCCATGTCAAGTTGGCAGGCAGTAACGAGTGGTGTGCCCCAGGGGTCGGTCCTGGGGCCAGTTCTGTTCAATGTTTTCATTAATGATCTGGATGATGGGATAGATTGCACACTTAGTAAGTTTGCAGATGATACCAAACTGGGGGGAACGGTAGACACCCTAGAGGGCAGAGACAGGATTCAGGGAGACCTAGACAAACTGGAGCAGTGGGCCAAGAGGAATCTCATGAGGTTCAACAAGGATAAGTGTAAAATCCTGCACTTGGGACGAAAAAACCCCATGTACTGCTACAGGCTGGGGAGTGATCAGCTAAATAGCAGCACTGGAGAAAAGGACCTGGGAGTCATGGTGGATGGGAAGCTGGATATGAGTCAGCAGTGTGCTCTTGCTGCCAGAAAGGCCAATGGCATACTGGGCTGCATCAGAAGAAGTGTTACCAGCAGATCAAGGGATGTGATCATTCCCCTCTATTCTGCACTAGTGAGGCCACATCTGGAATACTGTGTCCAGTTTTGGGCTCCCCACTACAAAAAGGACATGGACAAATTAGAGAGAGTCCAGAGGAGGGCAACCAAAATGATCAAAGGGCTGGAGCACAAGCCCTATGAAGAAAGACTGAAGGAACTAGGCTTATTTAGCCTGCAGAAGAGAAGACTGAGGGGGGATTTGATAGCAACCTTCAACTACTTGAAGGGTTGCTCCAAGGAGGAGGGAGCTCGACTGTTCTCGGTAGTAACAGAGGGCAGAACGAGAAGCAATGGTTTCAAGTTACAGCTGGGGCGGTCCAGGCTGGATATTAGGAAAAACTTCCTTACTAGGCGAGTGGTGAAGCATTGGAATAAGCTGCCTAGGGAGGTGGTGGAATCTCCATCTCTGGAGGTGTTCAAGTCCCAGCTGGACAAAACACTGACTGGGATGATCTAATGGGGGTGGTCCTGCTTTTTTTTTGGCAGGGGGTTGGACTAGATGACCTTGTGGGGTCCCTTCCAACCCTATGATTCTATGATTCTATGTGCTGTGCAGTCATGGAAGGAGGCAGGGGATAATTTTGGGGTGTCCTCCTACCCTCCACTGGCGCACAGGTCTGCTGAGCTGGTGTGTGGAGGCAGAGAGACAACAGCTGTTCACAAACAAGCTTCTGTCTCAAGATTGGTTGTTTCTGGCTGCTGGCTGAACTTAAAGAGACAGCATGCAGACTGGGGAATGCAAGCTATTAACTGGTTAACTACTAAGTATTAGTCTTAATGGTAAGGTGGCACAGGCTCTCAGTCTCCATGTTGACAGTGTTGGGCCATGCTGCTGCTGCTGCCCAGGAAACCTGAGACTCTGTGGCAGCCATTGCACGGTGCTTGCTGGGAACCATGTGTCTTAGACTGTGGTCTCCTGTGGAGATGGGTGGATGGCAGCTATGAAAAGAAAGTCGATACAAAATTATATCTTCAGAGTTAAATGGTAACCCTTCTCCCCACAGCATAGTTGAGAGGCAGCTGTCAATCTAGAAGGATGCCCATGTAATGATGGGACTCAGAAACCTTCATCATATGATGCTATGCCTGCTCCATAAGGCACTGTGAATCCTTCCCAAAGCATCCTGTGTGTATTTTCAGTGTAATAGTTATCCACAGTGCACTGCTGTGTGCCATTCCAAGAGCTGCCGGTGTGACTGTACTCCCATTTGTTCAAAATCTTCATTAATGAACTAGAGGATGGGCTGGATTACATCCCCAACACCCTTGCATATGACACAAAGCTGGGTGGAGTGGTAGATACACGGAAGGGCAAGGATAGGATTCAGAATGACCAAGACAAATTTGAGTATTGTACCAAAAGACATCTGATGAGGTTCAACAAGGGTAAGTTTAAGTGCACAACTCTGAACTCATGAAGGAAGAATCCCACATGCTGCTACAGACGGAGGACTGACTGGCTAGCCAGTATTCTACTGGAAAGGACCTGAAGGCTACAATGGACAAGAAGCTGCATGTGTTTCAACAGAGGCCCTTATTGCCAAGAAGGCTAATGCATATTGGACCGCATTAAGCAGGAGCATGCCCAAAAGATTGAGGGAAGTAATTATTCCCCTCTACTTGGAACTGATGAGACCACATTTGGCGTACAGTGTCCAATTTTGGGCCCTTCACTACTGAAAGGAGGTGAACAAATTGGACACACTCCAGCGGAGGGCAACTAAGGTGATTAGGGGGCTGGAGCACAACTTGTGAGCAGAGGCTGAGGGAACTCGGCTTGTTTAGTCTGTAGAAGGAAAGACTAAGGGGGGATATGGTAGCAGCCTTTATCTACCTGAAAGGAGCTTCCAGGCAGGATGGACCTAGGCTGTCCTCAGTGATAAATGACAACAGAACTAGTAGCAATAGTCTTAAGTCGCAGCGGGGAGGTCTAGGTTGGATATTAGGGAAAACTTTTTCCTAGGAGAGTGCTGAACAACTGGAATGAGTTACCGACAAGGTGACAGAACCCCCATTTTTGGAGGTTTTTACAGTGCTGCTTCACAAAGCCCTGGCAGGGATGATTTAGTTCGGGGTGGTCCTCATTTGAGCAGGGGGCTGGACTGGACGACTTCCTGAGGTCCTTTCCAACCCTCATCTTCTATGACTCTAAGAAGCATAGTGTGGACATGCAAAAGCAGTTTAACTACAGTGGTGGCCAAATGTTGGCATAATTAGTATTGACAAGGCCAGAATCAAACAAACAAAAAGAAAATTTAAAACGGTAACAGCACCCTTTAATACATCCAAGTACTTTCAAGGGATGAAAGCACATATAATGTGCAAGATGTCCCTTCAATCTAGGTAATTATCAGCTATATACATTTGGAAATTTACCAAAAAACTTATCTCAGAATAGCTACTTCAGTAAAATTTCTAAGCATAGTTGAAAAAGGCTAACAAAACTCTGAGAAAGTTAAACAAACACAGAGTCTGGTGGCACTTTTAAAGAACAAACGTGTTAGTCTTTAAAAGTGCTACCAGACTCCTCCTTTGTTTTGCTGGCCTAGACTAATACGGCTGCCCCTGTGGAACTGAGAAAGTCAGATTCAAGAACAAAGGTAACCTACAGAGATCACAAATATGGTGAGAAAACAACATTTCAGCTGAGGAAAAAAAATGCCAGCTAACATATCCAAGGAAAAATACTACTCTAGCAGAGCAACAGTTACTATCTGCCACAATAAAATCAGAACTATGAACAGCCATTAATCTAAGAGAAACAAAAGAAATATACATCCAAAGAGGCTTAAAAGAGTGCACAGGCAAATTAACAAGATATCAGAGAAAAATTTTCTTTATTTAGGTGTGTTCAGAATTAAAATCCCAATAAGAGTAAGGCTGGATCACAGGGACTGCTGGAAGGAAGAACCTTCCCGAAAGACAGTGGTGAAGAACAGTTTTCCATTCTTACACTGTAATGCGGCACTAGACTGCCAGTCACATAACTCAAAGTAAACTGGGCCAATATACACATCTATACGAGATTAGAAACCCACAACATTTTCTTCCGTAACACTAATGACCCATTCTCCCATGCTATCCAGACAGGACACAGTGGATATTTGGTTGATGCTATGTAAGGTGAATCACTGTTCTCGTTGAACATGAAGTACTGTCCCTTCTTAAGATTAGTTTTGTAGTTAATATCGGCATTGACAGGAACAATTTGTTATGCCAGCTGCCATGCTACATTTAGCTAAGAAATGTGTTTAAATGCAACAGTGAAGAAACCAAGATCACAGATACCTCATGCCACATCCTTCAGAACGTTATTTCATTTGGAACTGCGTTCCAAGGACAGAGCTAAATATCCCATCTCTGTACTTACAGGACAAGTCCCAGTATCACAGGATCCGAGCACCTTGAAACGATGACGAGATCGCACTCTATTTTTTATGCAATTACTTACAAATTAAAACTACACTTTGTAAAGGAGAATTTTGTTTTAACTTTTGCAATGAACACCCCTTAACCAATGGGGCATTATCAGAGTTCCAGTGGCTTCTGACGGAGCCAGTAACTTGATGAGGGCACCCAGGGCAAGGCTACTAACTAGCCCATCCCTAATCTACAATTAAAATATCCTCTAATCAGGTCAGCGTGAGAATTGAACTTCTTAAAATTGAAATTCAAAAAAAAAAAAAAAAAATCTGTGCGGTAAGACTATTTTTTGGTGCCGTGAGCAGAAGTGTAAATTATACATGACTTGGAAATAAAAATAAGATTCATATGGGGCACATGAGACACAGTAAGAAGTTACAGAACATGCTTATACTAGCCTTGGACAAAACTGACTCACAGCTAGGTGCCAGCAATTTTACTTTTAGTCGCCAGAGGGAATACCTCCATTACATTTCTGCAGTGGAGCTAGGGGACAGGCTACTCAAACTGATCTCCACAATGACCAGAAACAGATTTGTCGAAGGCCTGGCTTATGCCCAGATCACTGACATGAAGGTAAAACCCACAGGATGGTGTCCTGGGAAAAGAAATCCCCTTGTGAAGTTCCTCAACATCAGCCCATTCAAAAGAGGTGACATAAAATATTTTTTTTCCCCTGACCCCTGGATCTAGAGCTTAGTGAAGAATTTATGAGATGGCTTACACACAGTAGTTATCATTTACAAAGTCAGGCACAAACATACGACCCAATGCTGCACTTACGTTCACACGTTAATACTGTTAGTTGGTCCACTGACCTCACTGAAAATATCAGGGGAAGTGCTCACATGGATAGAGTTACTCATGTGTGCTCAACAGTCTGCAGAACCCCATCCATGACCTGAACCATCCTCAGAAGTTTTTAAGAGCTGGTTAGACAAACAACTATCAGGGATGGTCTCTTAATTACACCTAATCTGGCCTCAGCCCAGCAGGCTGGACTAGATGAGCTCCTGAGGTCCCTTCTAGCCTTACACGTCTATGATTACATATGACAAATAACTACAGTTTGGCATTCCAACACAAGGACACCGCAACAATTTCTTCTCTTTTCTAGGGGAAAAACAAAAACAAAAAAACAAAAACAACAACAACAAAAATTTCCAGGGCGTAAGCGAAGGGGATGTCCAAGCACAGCTCTTCCCCCAATCCCAACAGACCTCTTGCATGGTGATAACCTGGCTCTGGAGAATGAGCACCTGTCCTAGGCACCATCAACTCAACTCAGATTAAAAATTTCGTCTGACCCTGCTAGCAATACTAGTAGACTGGCCAGAGAAACAAATTTTAAGGCTTCTGCTATTACATTTTTAGTACCAAACTAGTTCTTTAAACAAAATGAAAATATTTAATAAGCCAATCAAACCTGCACACATCCCCAAAACGACTTATCTACTCAGACCTCAGTTGGACACGTCATTATACCGAGTTACCACACAGGACAAAGTAAAAACTAGACTTTCATTCTTAAAATGGGATGGGCACAACATTTTCCAATGGTCAAGCAGATTCTGAAAGAGACAAAATGCTGATCGCTCTCTTATAAAAGGCGATTTTAGGATCAGCCTTCACAGATTAGGGGTCCCATATGCCATATTAAGTATGACTGCCAGTGAGTGTGCTTTAAGGTCTTCACAGATTCAAACCATTCACATATCAGTCCCAGATGTTTAAGGAAAGGTTTGGTGAGCATTACTGAGCTTTAAGATACGAGTTCTGTCTCCAGCAGATCTTTATGCAGAATAAGTCAACTTCCACTCACATTTAAATAATCTTGGCCCTCTACTGTCGAAGTCACAATAGCCAGACTAACTCTTCATACTTCGTCCTTCCTCCAGGATCTTTTTAACTCATCCAGTATCCTGACAGCTGAGTACCAGATAATACTGTCTTTGCTTTGAAGCAAGCAAACTACTCTCCTTACCTGACCAAGTGAGCCACTAACCATCAGTTCTACAAATCCTCTGTCCTACTACCTTATAGCAAAGCGTGCTGGCCAGAGACCAAAACAGATTAAGTCTTGTGCTTCTGCTGGGCACTTCTCTAAGCAGGCACAAAAGTTTAAACTTAAAACATGAAAAAAAAAAAAACATTTGCACACTCATGTTATCAAAATAAAAGGCCCCAGAGAAAAGCACCTCTTACACTGAGGGCTCTGCTGTTACTTAGAAGATGCTTGAATAATGTCAGCAGAATCCAGATATGTCTAGTGTAGCCTCACATTCAAAGTCACTACTGCACACAGAATAAACCACTCACATAGCTGTGTTTTTGATGATCCTTCCTTGGTCCATTTTCTGCCCAATACCATGCACAACAAACACAATGTGAGTGGTTTGTGATGGTTTGTCTTCTAAGGTAGCTTCTTCTACATAGCCTCTATGAAGCCTTGTCCCACTGCTTGAAACTGTAGTGGGGGGGGAAAAAAAAAGATTTTTAGATCATAATTTCGTTGCATGAAGTGTGATACTTTCATATGCTCTGACAGAAAAGGTGCCAACTTCAAAGCAGAACAAATTATATTTTGTAAATAAAACATTTTCAAAAATCAGCATACATAAAGTAGAGACTATCAAAGCAGTTTAAGATATCTGAATACCCAATTTTCCATGCAACTTAGTCACCCATGGCTTTTCATGTCATTTCCAGTGGGGATTGGCTAATTTCACAGCTATTCTGGGAAAAAACTTCCAAGCAGCTGAATAATGCAATAGCCATTTTGGAATACATGTAATCGTCTACATGCTTCAACTACCAATCAATACTTTTTCTCACATTTCTATTACAATTTTTCAGTGGTCAGTGTATAAAGATTCTTGGTCAGATCATTTCTAAACAATGGGTGACAAAACATTGTCAGCATGACTGATATACAAGTCTCTCTTGTCCCCTGAATGGCACCAGTCTCTAAAATGTTCAGTGGGACCAGTTCCCATCAATACTGAAACAGTGAAATCATTCAATTTTGCCAACATTTTGTTTCAGAGGGAAAAAGCCCTCAAGATATTATTCTACTGTCTCATTTCAGCGTTTTTAGAATAGAATGTTTCAATCTTTTGTTTTGAGTGTTTTGTTTTATTGTATAATACATAATAAAAAGTCAATCAAAATGTAATAAGATAACATTTTGAATTACCTGGTATTTTCCTCTAGAATTTTTTTCAGGGAGAATTTCAAAATTTTTGGGAGTTTGTTCTGAATTAGAATGATTAACTCTAAAAAATCCTGAAATCTTTTGTGAAACGTGTGTCTCTCCTCCACACAGCTGTACCTATGAACTCCTCAAGCTCAGTCTAGGGCAGGTATGGCCAAACTGTGGCTCAGGAGCCACATGCGGCTCTTGAACGAAAAAGTGCAGCTCCCAGAAGAACATCAGCAAATCAGTTAGGAAAGCAGCCTTTAAATCTCCCACCCGGAGCCTACTCAGGGAGCCAGCGTCAGGGCCTGGTAATTCGGGAGGGGATCAAGATGGTGAGGAGAAGCGGCGGCATGTTTGGGGATGGCACAGAGAAGCATGGCATGGTGAGGGGTGGCGAGGAGGAGCACTGCATGCTTGGGATTTAAAAAAAAAACCACAAACCTCGCCACTAGCCTGCAGTCTTCTACATAGAGCAGCAGCTAAGTTTTTACTGTATAGGTCTAGTTTTCATGGCAACCTTAAGTAATTATTAGAATCTGACATTAGTCAGATCAATATTAGTCCTCTTTTTATGATAAAATTAAAGTGTGCAATGAGTTTTAAACTTAGTAATTTTGGAGTAGGTAAAAGCATATGGCTATATGCCTCAGTGTGGCTCTCGAAGGTTTGAGAATCAACTTGTATGGCTCTTCAGTTCAGTAAGTTTAGCCACCCCTGGTCTAGGGTCTGAAGAAACAAAGAGTCCTGTGGCACCTTAAAGACTAACAGATTTCTTCAGATGCAAGCTTTCGTGGGCTTCAACCCACTTTGTCATATGAAGTGGAAAGTACAGTTGTGAGGTATATATACACATGCCAGGATGGAGGAGGGTAAGTGTTAGCAAAGTCAATTCAGAGGGCAGTTGGGGCTTGTCCACACCAGTTGATTAAAGCAAGAGAATGTGGGTATGTCTACAATGTGTGTTTAAGTCAACTTATGGGCCCTTAAGTTGACTTAAACAAAGCTCTGTCTACATTGCAGGGCAATAAAGTCGACTTTAGCATCAGGTAAAGTCGACTTTATTACTTCTGTTTATACATTCGACTTTACAGTTAAGCTGACTTTATGAAGTCGACTTAAGGCAATGTGGACTCACTAAGTTGACTTAATAAAGTCAATTTAGTGCTGTGGGGCCATTAAGTTGACTTTATAAAGTCGACTTAAGCCAAGGCACCCATTTACAGTCAACTTTAATAAGGTCTACTTAAAGTCAACTTAACTTTTACAATGTAGACATAGCCTGTGTGAACAGAGACAAGTATTTTTGTAATGTCCTAACCATTACAAGTCCTTATTCAGACCCAGTCTGAATGTGTGAAGCTTGCAAATCAGCTCCAGCTCCATAGTTTCACACTGAAGTCTGTTTTTAAAGTTTTTCTTTTTTTTTCCCCCTAAGTATGGCAACTTTCAGACATCAAAAATTGCAACATCCATAAACCAGCAGGAGAACACTTCAACCTCTCTGGACACTCAGCAGGAGCGCTGCTGCCCTGAGAAAGACCCAGGCCACGGGCGCAGGCCGTGCCCCTGCGGCCCCGATTCTCCACCGGGGCCTTATCTGGCCTCAGGCTCCTGTCGCTGCCTGCCAGGCCCTGGATCCTCTGGCTGGGCCCAGGCTGGGACCGGGAGAGGCTGGCACTGCCACAGGCGGCCCGGCCTGAATTCCCAGCCGGCGACCAAGCTGGGAGCTGCAGGCGCCACCGTGGCAGGGAGAGGCAGGCGCCGCAGCTGGCAGCTGTGCCCTGGATCACGAGCCTGGGATGGGGCTCGGAGATGCAGGGGCTGCCCCAGATACTCGGGGCACTAGCACTGGGACTCGGGGCATGTCCCAAGTGCCAGGCGTCAGCGACGCCCCTGACGCTCAGTGACAGGACTTAAAGTTGCCATACATCTCTCAGCAGAGATGCTCTATTGCTTTCCTGCAGAGTCAAAGCCGCTGATTGGTATGAGTAAAATATGCTGGACTTGTATTTTACTCATTTGCTGCTTGCAAAGAGTTAGAGTGAATTTAAATTGGCAGAGCTGATCTTAAAAACTCTTAGTGGTACAAGTGCTGGCTGCATTTGACAACTGGTTCTACAGGCTTTTACTGATGATTATCTACTGCATCTACCCTACCTTCCTCAAACTCTTTAAAGATCATCACGTATACTAAGTTCACAGGTAATGTGGTGGACTCTGTGGTATAGAACTCAGCCCCCTACAAAATCCAGCTCACTTCATATTATTTCACTTGTAAAAATACTTTATGAGGAAAATACTTTGAGACTATACCACCCCTCCCCCACTCCATTTCAGCTCTTTCTTTAATAAATAGGCAAACAGCAACCCCCCACCCCTTCATTTGTTTCCATGTGTTTGTATTTTATTCTCTCTCAGTACGTAGTTTTCTTTTGTTCTGCAATGTCCTGTAGTATGGAAACAGGATGGGAGCTGTGCAGGGAAGACAGGAGTGGGGACAGGGTTGGAGAAATCTGTGTCCACTTGAGCACACACACTGAGTCCTGCAGAACCTTGAAGTGAACCAGTTATTCCTAAATCTCAACGCTCCTTTCCTGTCTACTCTACCACATAGCAGTGGAAGCCATTGGCGAAACATGCATGCATCCCCGTCTCAGAGCAGGTCTATATACAAATCAAAAGCCGTGTCCTGCTACCAGCTATTCTATCAGCTGAAGCACTAGAGGACTGTGCTGTGGATCTGATTATCCCAGCCCTGCTGGTGACCACACTGCAAGTCAATACAGTTGTATCATAAAAACTGGGGCTGGGGGGTACAAAATTTCAAGTTTTTTGGAAGTACAAAATTGTAGTAAAAAACCTACATTAGAAGGAGACAGAGAGGCTGTGCTCACTAACTGGGAGCTATCGTCATTCACTATGGGGCCATGTGCCTTATTTACTGCACACCATCCAAAACATGCCGGTAGAATAGAATGATTAATTTTCCCATGAGCTTTTCTATGGTGGTCTCAATGTAATATCTTTGGTCTTTACAAATGTTAATGAATCATCTTCACACCCCTGTGAGGTATGAAGGTATCATGGAGGGAATGTTAACATCCCAGTGCTACACTGGAGGGACTGAGGCACAGAGTTTAAAGCCAAAATTGACACCTACTTTTCCTTGGCCAGTCTCAGATGCTTAGGGCCAGACCTGTCAGTGTTCTTATCATTTTATTGCACTTTGCAAGTTCAGAGCAGAACTCCCAGTAACCTAAGTTGGGAGGGCTCACCCCTTTTGTAAATCAGACCTGAGACACCCAAAAAAAAAAAAAAAAAAAAAGAAGACACACAGTGGTCATCTGTGCACATTTTAATATAGATGAGCTGACCATTTAGAACTCTGTGGAAGACACGAAGATAAAAATCTCACTATCTATGGCAGCATTACACTTTCTTAACCTCTCCCTTTGTGCAATCCCCTGCCTCACATGCCTTTTTCAGCTTCTTCAACAAAATAAAACAGGGCCCTACAGACAACCACTTCCTTTACCATGTAACCCTTACTCATGATCAGTGAAAGTACATTTTGGGCACTGAATGAGGCAGCAGTTCAGTGGGAGGAAGAAAAATAGTACGCGATCAAGTAATTAAAGACCATCGTAATACTTATATACCAGAAGGATGAAGGAGTGCAAATTAAGGTTGCACAAACATTAATTCTGACATCTCTTGGCTTCTGAATGTTTGACTTTGCAATCTTAATGTCCTTTTTGAAGTTATAAAAAACTGTATCTGAGTTTTTGGGTAATATATTGCTATAAACCTGTTTTATTCTTAATCACAAATGTGCCTGATGAACTAACAGCAGCTTTCAGTTATTCCCCACAAAAATTAACAAAAGCATCAATAAACAAAAACTTCAAATGTGATTATGGATGGAACCTGGAAGTTTCTTCTCACAGCATTAGGTGACAAACCATTAAAGCAATAATATTTACAAAGCTATTTACAAATGCTGAGAGGCATTACCTTTAGAAAATCCTAACTTTTGTGTAACAGTTCTTGCAATTTTAGATGTCGTTGCATCACTGTAAAGATACACTTCATCTACACTGTGCCAGTCCACATGGTTGCGACTCAGTTTGAAACTATGTACAGCTGTAGCAAAAGGAAACAAATCTTTGATTTGGAAGTGTTAAGAATAAAACAAAACTAAAATCTAAAAACAAAAATTAAAAAAAACCCAACCCAGAAAACAAAAAGCCATCAACCACAAAACAAATCCACCCCCCAAAACTTTGGCTTTAATAGGCCAGAAAACAGAGAGATGCATAAGGACATGACTGAACTCTAGCTTTCAATTTCAGTCCACCCATAAAGGTATTTCTTCTTACCTTGAAATATATTTTGGATCTTCCAGTCCCTAACAATTGGGGAGTTTCTTTTGGAGATCTTCCCACACTTTTTAGAGTGGGGGGAGACTCCCTACGGGAGCATACTCTTTTAAAGGAAACTGGGAATGCTTAAGACTATTCCTACTCATATACACACACACGAATTCTGAGAACAGCAAAAAGAAAAATGAAGAAATATCCACATCCATGAGGTGAAAGTGCTTGCTTAAAGCAGTACCACTAAGACAGTGGTTGCCTACATTTTATCTGCTGTGGCATACACCTTTCTACCTTTAATTAATTTAAGGCACACGTCCTTACAGTTTCCAAATGAACTCATGAATATTCACAAGCCAATCCAGAGCTCTTTTGAGTAGTTTTTCAAACAATTTTGTGACACACCTGCTCAGACCTGACAGCATGCTGGTTGGGAAACACTGCACTAAGACATTGGGGGGCTGTAGAGGATGCATCTCCCAAAATAATACTTGAGTAGTTGGTCCAGTGGTAGGTGTACACTTGTGCCCATAATGTCAACTCAAACCTGAGGTGAGTGGTTATTCAAGACATCTTTTTGTTCTGCTTGTACAGGTTCTAGGCACTGGGGGTAATGCAGATGATTAATAATATTAATAATGAACATTCTTTCACGGCTCCATTCCCAGCACTGAATGTTAATGGCTAATTGGGACATATTGCAATCAGAGACAATCACTATGGGGACCATACTGTATTAAGTTTATGAACATTTTGCATGTTTTTGTCGGCCAGTTACTGTATGCAACTCTACTGGGTGGGGTGGTGGAGGAGAAGGGTTACCACTGCTCTTCCCAGAAGTAAAGATAAGGCACGTAGAGGGACGATTACTTCAGTCGGAGATTGTAAACAACTCCAAAGGATTACCAACCCCTAAAATGGTTTCCATATTCTGCCAAACTGGATTTCTGGAGATTCAAACAAAGAAAGGACTTCAGAGATTAAAAAGCTGATCTTGAACAGACTCAGGCTCTTCTTTTTGAGTCAGACAGAGAAACAAAGATCCCAACCCTTGCTGAAAGGGGGAAAGACTGAGATGGACACTGCACCAGCAAAACTGATTGGGTACATGGAGTCAGACCCATGCAAACAACTGAAGGCAAAGACTCCAAATTATTTCCTCACTTTGGGAAAGGGGATGACAATGTGTTTCCAGATGTTTTTCAAATGGGATGTGAACTGAATAAGTGGGGCAGAAGGACATGTGATAGTATCTGGCTCCTGTGTCAGGGAAGGTGTTAGACAATTTCACCTGTGTGAACAGAGAGGGGATAGAGATTATGGTCCATATAAACAAGATTTGTTGCAAAAGTTTAAACTGACCTAACCCCCAAGCATAGAAGAGCTCAGACAACAGGGGATATGAACTATGATGAGGTTTCAACCCAGACTGGGATTACACAAGAAAATGGAGATCCAGAAGAGGGGTTAATTCCAGTCCCAACAAGGCCTAAGGTCTTATGATCCCATGAAAGGAACAAGAACTTTTCCGGAGGCAAGAGCAAGGGCCCTAAGACAAACAAGTACAATTTAGCAATGCCACCAGTTCTAAGAAGGGGCTGGCCTGAACTCAGGCAAAGTAGGCTTTTTATGACAAGTGAAGAGGTGTCCTTAGCTTCCTATTTGAGGCAACTGAAGAGGATTTCTTTCTGCTCTAATGAAATCATTCTCAGAAAGCTTAACTATTATTCCTTGAGAAGTTACACTTCAGAGTTTAAATCAATTACATCACCAAATGGCTACAAAGAAATGAACATTCATGGCCTTTCCTGCTGCATGACATCTAGTTTCATTACCAGGGTTTGTCAACGAAGCACCATCTGATGCTAAATTAAATCAGTGCAAAGAGCAGAAATGAATTAAAAAAGGATGAAAACCCACCGTTGGTGTCAAACTGCTTCATGGACAAGTAAGTGAAATTATACAGATGCTCTGAACTGGTGACTCCAAGGCATAGAAAAGTAAGTTTTAGTCTGATCCCGGACAAACAGAGGTAACATATTTTCAAGAGTCAGAAAAAACAAAGAGGATGTATGGGGATTTAGGGTGACCTTCAGCATGCACAAAAGGCCACTTTATATAATCATTCAGATTATCAAATGCATCTTCCATTTAATGTTAGCCACTGGAATCCTGGGACTCTATCCTTGCTTTGTTTCCATGAGCAGAGATGAGATTGGGGCTGAGAAGAGAAGGGAGGCTCCATGCCATACTTCGTGACATCACAGAATCCCCTGTGTGCGCCTCATGGCTTTGAGTTGGAAAGAGGCTAGGAAGACTGGGAACAGAGGCATACACCTTTCACAGTATCTTTGTAGAATCTTTCCTTCTGCAAAATCCATGACACCAGCTGGGTACATTTACTGCACACCAAGTCTGCAACAGCTGATGCTGCTTCCAGATTCATTCTGTGGAACACCACACTGAAGTGAGTTCCTGAGGAAGCTGGCAGCCCAGGGATCAGCTTGGAAACATTGTCCCTTCAATGCCACTGTGTGCAAGCACTGTAGCAAGCTGGGGGCTAGGTCAGACAGCAGTACAGAGGCAACACACCTGTCTTCTGAAGTCCCTTGCTCTCTGAGAAATGGCTGGCAAAACCCTTGACTTCTTCCTGGAATAAAACTTGCCCTACCAACAAAAGGATTCCACAGAAACTCCACTTAGGTTTCCACTAACCTAAGTAGGTTATTTCTATACAGGGAGAATGGGGATCCCAACATTTACTGCTACATTATTCTCCCAAAATATATAGATTGAATGGCACTTAGGTTGCTTCCTAATGTCAAAGAGCAATGACAAGCCATATCTATATCTATAATAAAAAGCAAGCAAAAAGTGCAACAAAATTGCTCTGCATATTTAACACTAGATGTAAAAACTAATGTTAAAGATTGGCATCCATTTTTGCCATGAGCAGAATGTAGAACTACTACTAATGTTCATCAGAACTGTGGGAGTCCACCACATGTGAGAACACAGGATACTCCCTTAGTTCAGAGTTAAATACCTTTTAAAATAAATATCTGAAAAGCAACTGCTCATCTTTTACTTGCCAACCAGGACCAAACTGTGCAATTTATTGTTTTTTTATTTCTGCAGTAAATGCTCAAAAAACAAACAAAAAAAAGACAACCCCACACCCACCACCAACCAAGGTAAGTGCAATTGCTGATGCTCTTTACCAGCTAAAGCAGAGATTGCCGCAAGAAGGAAACCCCCTTTGGGAAGATCCAGTACACAAAAGGAGAGGACTCTAACAACCTTATTTTAATCTTTATCTCTACATGTTCTCGATATATATTTATTTTTAAAATGACTCCTTGTGGAGCTTTTATGGATATTAGTAACACAGGCTTCATTTTCAACCACATGCAACAAGGTCTGTGCATAAATTCCTGGTGACAGCAGCAGGAGATCCACGGCCATTTGTCTGGGCAATTCTAAAGTCCTGACATGCAATGTGGAGGCTAAAATCTCTGCAGATCTACAATGCAGTTTTATTATTAAAGAAATAACAAAAGTTTTGCCATTCAATCTAAAAAGGCTATTGTTCTTAAGCAAATTAGGCTGCACATTGAAGTACCATATAAATATGAGAACAATTAGCTCCAGAGCATATCAGTTTTCAGTGTCAACATGCTACCTTAACATCCATGTTTAATTCAAATATGTCAAAGATTACAACTGTGCATGTTTTAGTAAACCAAGTGTTACTATTAGAGTCAGATCTATGGTATATAAGTAAAGATTCAGAAGATCGTAATTACTGAATGATTAAGGACCCCCATAAATATTTACTCATGAGCTTTACTAGACATACCACAAATAATCCCACAAGACTTTCTGAAGCTAGGAAGTTCAGCCTTTATGCTCCTCCGTTTCCTAATTTTTAACATGGAAATGCTTGTTCATCTTTGTAAAAGGCTTTTAATTCTAATGATGAAAAATGGTATGTAAAACCTCAAGATTTACAATTTGCTTTCAGAGACCTGCGTTTTGGACTCAATTAAGGAAAAATGTAATTGAAGTCAGAGGGGCAATATTTTTATGTGCCAAATGATAGTTTCTTGGGTCAGACACACTTAACACATCTATGTCCGGGTTTCCTGGAGCTAAAACAATACAGGGACATTCACAACAACTTCACATCTACCATTTAAATTTAAACTATAGGTCTAGGGTGGGATTTTCAAAAGCACTCAGTGTAGGATTAACTCTGGGGGCGTTTACTAATGGCTTCAAAGGAAGCTGAGGTAAGCTAACGCTCAGTGGGGCTTTTGAAACCCAAACCCCTAATCATTAATCATTCTTCAGGATCCATCCTGTTTATGAAGTGCACTGATTTACACCAGGTGAGTTCAGTTATTTAAAATCCAAGGTTCTTTTCCCTGTGGAATAATTTCCTGATCCCGAGCACAAACAACTTTCCCTTTCTCTATCCATTGCCAGAATTCTCACTTTGTAGCAGTGCTGACTCCCATTACAAAATATCAAATTAACAAATAAAAGAAAGACACACATATAGCACAACTAAGAAAATAAACCAAACAGAAACCTACCTTTTAAAATGTCAAAAACGATAAGAATTTAAAAATGAGAAAAGCATGAATCTTATTACACAAAAAAGCAATCACCCGAAAAGCAATCTAGACTCTGCCCTTCTCTCCCTTAGCAACTCTTTCTCCTGACGTAATTTATCTCTAAGTCACATCTATTTGCGATTGTAAGCTCTTTACTGCAGGGACATTGTCTTATTGACTGAAAAGCACTGTACACACCAACAGTGCCGCACAAAAGAACGGCAACAAACCTTTGTAAGTGGTGTTCTTCTAAATGAGTTGCTTGTCTCCATTCCCAATTAGGGGTATGAAGGCCACATACATGGGTGCTGGAAATTTTTCCCCTAGTGGTAGCTGTAGGGCCTGCTTCAGAGCCTCCAGCAGTGGCATATGTACGTACCCATAGATATGGTGTCACAGTCCCACCCCTTCTCAGTTCTTTCTTGCAGGAACTCTGACTGAGAGGAAGGACGATGGGTTGTGGAATGGACATAAGCAATACAGGTCAGTAACTGTTCTTTCTTCTTTGTGTGCTTGCTCATGTCCATTCCCAATTAGGTGACTTACCAGCAGCATACCTGTAGGTTGGTAATTCACAGATGCACTGTTCGCAACACTGCCAGAGTTAGTGTAGTGTGTTAGTGTTACACAATATGCTGCATGATGGCATGTTAAGACATAAAGGTCCTCATCTGCTTGGCAACCACAATGAAAAGCTGCATGAACTGATGGAAATGCTTACGCCTATCAACATAGAAAGCCAGAGCTCTCTTGATGTTGAGAGCGTGAAGTCACCTCTCTTCCCTGGACTTGTGAGATTTCAGAAAGAAGCTGGTAGGAAAATATCCTGGCTGATATGGAATTGGGATATCACCTTCACCAGGAAAAAGTGACATGCAGTCGGCACTGGACTTTGTAGGAAAACTGTGAAAGGGAGATCAGAGGTCAGTCAGGTCCCTGATCTCTGAGACTTGTCTCAATGATGTGATCACCATTAGAAATGTGAACTTCCAGAGAGGTGCATAAAGGAGCAAGAAACAAAGGGCTCCAAGGAGGGGCCAGTAAGTCTGGAAAGGACAAGGTTTAGATCCCACTGAGGGAGTGGGCCCTTTACCAGGGGAAAGAGCCTTTCCAGGCCTCTGAGGAATCTGGCTGCCATCTCGCATGGAAAGACCATTCTACCCTACACAGGTGGGTGAAAGGCCAGTATGGCCAGCAGGTGTATTTTAATTAGTGACAAGACCAAGTTTTTCTGGTTTAGATGGAGCAGGTAGTCTGAAATAGCCTAGATAGGTGGCTTAGTCTGGGTGATATTGCAATAAGCTGTCCAGAACGTAAACTGTTTCTACTTGGCCAATTATGATACCTTGGTGGAAGATTTCCTACTTCCCAGCATGATCTACTGGATCTGAGAAAATGGATCACTCTTCCAGGCTCTGCCACGGAGCATCCGTGCTGTCAGGAAGGCCAGGTCTAGATAAAGCAGTTGACCTAGGTCCTAAGAGAGACAGTCAGGCCGCGATGGGAGTGCTGAAGGGTAAAAAAAATGGGCAAATCGAACCACCAATGCTGCGTAGCCATGCATGGACCAGCAGGATGACCCGTACCTTGTGTCTCTTGATTTTTATGAGAACTTTGTAGATCAATGGTATCAGCAGGTAGGTGTACATAAGGTTGTTCAACCGTGACAGAAGCAAGGTATTGATCAGTGTGCCATCGCTGAGCCCCTGTAGGGAACAGAATGGATTGCACTTTATGTTCCACCTGGCACTGAAATGGCTCACTCAACGAGAGCTCCACTGCTGGAAGATTAGCCCTACCACTTCCAGGTGCAATGACAGCTCGTGGTGAGAGCAAAAGAATCTGCTGAGGCAGTTCACTAACGTATAGCTAGTGCCTTGGACGTGCATAGCTTCCAGATGAAAGCTGTAAGTGATACACAAGCTCCAGAGACGTAAGGCCTCCTGGCAAAGGACTAGGGGCATGGACCCCCTTGCCTGTTGCTACAGTACATCAAGGTTATATTGTCCCTGAGTACCTGAGTCACCTTGCTGGAGAGCTGAGGAAGGAACACATCACAGGCTAGTCAAATTGCCCTGGGCTCCCCTGACACTGATATACAACGCTAGCTCATCTAAAGACCAGAGGCCCTGGATCCTGAGGATAGCGAGGTGGGCTCCCCATCCTAGCTCCGAAGCAACTGAAACCAGCAATGTTGTCCATGAAGACACAAAAGCTACCCCTCTCAGCACATGACATGATTTTATTTGCCACGTTAGAGAGGTAAAAATCAGTGGAAGAACTGTGAGGATTGTGTCCTGCCAGTGTTTGGGGAATACCCAAGTTGCCAGCCACATTTCCAGAGACCTGAGGTAAGTCCAGCACACTAGACTATGTAAGTGCAGGGTGCCATGTGACTTAGCAGCCTGAGGTATACCCTCACTGTGGTGAGAGGGTGGGCTGACACTTGAACTATGAGCTCTGACATGGAAGGAACCTGCTTCCAGTAAGGGTGCTCTGGCCCAAGCGCACTCTACAACCACAATGATAAACTTTCTCTTCTGGAATGGTCTAAGTATTGACTTCTGCTCATTTATTAACAGGCCCAGTGGTTGGCAGGTGGCCTGGATGACTTCGATGCTGTGCTTGACTTGCATCTTTGAGTGACTCTTGATGAACCAATTGTTTAAATTAAGGAAGATCTGCATGTCCTGCCACCTGAGCTTGGCCACAACCACCTTCATGCACTTGCTGAACATGCATGACCTGGCTAATAGGCCAAAGGGGAGCACCTTCGACTGACAGTGCTGGATGCCGACCACAAAGTGTATGTATGAACCTCCTGTGATTTTGGACAATGTAGATATGGAAATTGGTGTTCTTTAAATTGAGGGCAGCATGCCTGTCACCTGGATCCAGAGAGTGGATGATAGACGCTAGAGAGACCATATAGATCTTCAACTTCTTGAGATATCTGTTGGGGCCTAGCGGGTTTAGGATAGGCCTCAAGCCTCCACTTGCCTTTGGGATTAGAAGTTAATGGGAATAAAATCCTTCCCCCTTCAGCTCTTGAGGAACCTCTTCCAATCTGCCTACTTGAAATAAGGCATGTACATCCTGAGTGAGGAGTTGCTTACAAGAGTGGTCCCTGAAGAGGCACAGGGAAAGAGGGTGGGAAGGTGGAAGCCAGGTAAGCTGAAGCGTGTACCTAGTGGCTATTGTGTTCAGTACCCAGTAGTCCAGTGTTATGGCTGCCCAGACTGAAAGGAAAGGAGCAAGACAGCATGAAATCTGGATCTTGGGTAGTGCCTAGTAGGTCACCCTCGGGCACACCTATAAAAGTTCTGTTTGCCCCCAGAGTGGTAATGGGCTGAATCTGTGTCGGGGCTGTGGCTAGCAATTGGCCCTGGAGTCTTTTGCAACCCTTGTTCTTTCCTGACAAGGGTCTCCTCTAGGTTGGCTCTCAAATCTCTCTGGCTGCTAAGGAATAGAATGCCTTCTAACAGAGGATGGGGTATAAAGGCCCAGGGAGTGTAACACAGCCCTGGAGTATTTCAGGCTGTGTAGCTTTGAGTCTGTCCGGTCTGCCAATAGGGCTGTATCGCTCAAGGGGAGCTCCTGGATGGACTTCTGGGATTCCGATGAGAGTCCAGATGATTGAAGCCACAATGCCATTCTCACTGACACCGTGGATGCCATTGTTTTAGCCACCAAATCACTGCCTGAAAGGATGCCTGGGCCACCATCTTCCCATCCTCCTAAATTACCTTAAACTCCCGCTTGGAAGCTTCCAGCAGGGTGGCTGAGAGTTTTTCCAACAACCGCCAGATCTCGCATCTTCCCAGCAGAGCTTATTGGTTGGATATGAACAGTGTAGGCCTGCTGCTGAATAAACCTTTCACTCAGACAGGTCTGGTTTCTTGATGTTTGTTTTCTGGGGTGGAGCTCATCTGGCCTTGCTCATCTTTTGCTGGCTGCTGTGACCCAGGGATGGGTGGTTCTAAAGGTATTCAGACCCTTTAGCCAATATGTAATATTTCTTTTCTGCCCATGTAGACAAGGGTGGCAGGGAGGCCAAGGTTGCCATGGTACCTTTGTCAATTTCACTATCCCTCAATGAACCGGAAAAGCCACCCTGGTCATCTGGATGGAGCTGCTGCCTTCCCAGGATGCAAAACAATTAATCCACAGGCTCCTTTAATTCCTCTACCGTGTAAATCAGATTGGTTGCCACCCATCTGAGCAGATCCTGGTGGGTCCACTAAAGTCACTGAATAAGAAATCAGGTGGGGAGAGCCCTGTCATGGCCTCATCGGGCGAGGACAATGATGACACTGGCATTGATATAGGATTGGGATCATCCTCCCTTGCTGGGATAGTTCCCTGTGGGCTCACTGTGGGCGCCTCTTCCTGGTAGGATTCCACATCCAAGCCTGGTGCCATGCAAGGAGCCACCAACAACTGTGGTACTGAGGCTCCAGAGACTGGGTGACCTTGTGGCACTGTGGTATGGGGGTTTTAAAACTGCCAGGCCCGGGGGGTCACTGCCTCTGAAGCCAGAGTCCAACTGGGTACATCATGAGGAAGCCAGCTGCCAGGATTGGAAGCTGTCCTTTAGACAGGGTGAATTCCTTCTTGTCCGAGGTGTTGCTCCTTGGGGAGGAGTACCAAAGGCACTTGCCCTTCTGGGCCATAATGAGGGTGCCAGTGTTCTGGTACCAGTGAGCAGTGCTGGAAGCCTGGGTGCTGGGTATCCCATGACCAACTTTTGTTCTTTGGTCTCTACGTGGACTCAGCCAGTGAGGCCAGGATTCCTGAAATCTAAACCATGAATCCATGGACTGGTGGTTGGGGCTCTGGAGACTGGCGATGTTTCAGGGATCACCCCTGGCACCGAGGATCTTGAGACTGCTGCCAGGAACCCAAACTCCCACAGCTGCAGAGACCAGTGCTGTGGGTCTGGCAACTGTTGGTGGTTGGAGAGCGATGCCTTAGCAATGGGGACCTCTGTCAGGTCTCACTGGAGGCTTCCCCTGGAATCACCTGCAGCTAAAGGCACTGGTGCCGGGTCCTGGTGCAGAGGTCTCCTTTCCTGGGGTCTCAGTGGCATGGGGATTGCCAAGAGGTCTTTCATCATGTGGAATGGCTCTGGTGTCATGGGCACCATCAGGCGCTTAGGGCCCTTGATACTCCTTGCAGGTTGAGGTGGGTCTGGAATGGGACTCGAAACCCAGACAAGAGATGAGCCCCTTGGAGTTGCCTGTCCCCACAAGTCCGATACAGATCTTAACATATCTCATCCATCTTATCCCCCTTTCAGGGCTGGCGTGCACCCCCATTTCGTGCGTCGTCTTTATCTTTTCTTTGGCACCAGCAATGGTGATTGGTGCTTGGAAGACGACAGCGCCAGCTGAGCACTCCATACTAAATACAAAAAATCTGGCCAGCCCATTCTGATGCCAGCCTGCATACCAGCTCCATCAAGAGGTCGGAAACTGCTACAGATTTTGCACTCTCCTGTCTCCTGTAAACACTTCAAGCAACTCCAGTATGGGCCATTTACTGGCACAGACTTCTTCCATGAAGCACTGGACATAAACCCAAGCACCCAAGGCCTGACTGAATCTAGCTGACTGTTAAACTAAAACTATTTCTATATACTAACTCTTAACTACAAATAAACTGAACTAAGTACACTGAAACAGCAAGAAAAACTACTAGGTGGGAAGATGACTGACAGAAGCAAGGCAAGGTTCCAACACTGTCACAGGTGGTAAGAAGGAACCAGAGGGGTGGGGGTGGGTTAGTGGCAGCATATATACTTGTATATAGGGATGCCACTGCAGTGCGTGCTAGAGCCAGCCCTATGGTTATCGCTTTGGGAAAAATTTCCAGCACTGATGCACACACCTAATCGACAACAGATGAGAGAAAGAACTCAAAGAAGAATAAATAATGCTTAAGTTTTTCATGATCGTCACAAAACATTGTAATAATGTATCAGCACAAATATACAGTTTCTACTTTTCTCTAAGTCACAATACTGCTACTTTTCCTCTAAGACTTAAAATGCTTCTTCCTCTCTTTCTGAGGGAGGATGACAAGTATGGTGCAGAAAATGGAAGCACAAAGATCTAACACATTTCACTGAAATATACAAACTACAGTTTAAAGCTTCCTAAGCCAGAAGGAAACTACAAGAAAGAAATCTACTATTACTGTACCTTGGGAACGCTTTCGTTTAAGGCATGCAGCATCTGCACTCTCCTTATATCCTCTCCATTTGAACAGAGAAGGGAGGGAGAAGGGAGGGAGGTGGTAGATAACTAAAAGTAAAAACACTGAGCTTCAAAGTAAAATTTTGAAAAGGGGCATCATTTCTCTTTTCATTAGTATTGTTACAAAAGTGAATTGTCAGATTTGGCAAACATTACTCAAAAATACTGCAAGTACATAATTTCTTTAAAAAAAAAACCAAAACAATTTGTAGCAAAATGTCAATCAATTCATGATATCCAAATGTTACTTCTTCACTTCTCATAAAACAAACATTTATATCATCATGGGTCTGACACATCTAACACCGTTACTAAAAAGACAAACCATGCCACAATTTGATCACCAGTCTCACTCAGTGACTTTTCATTAGCATATATAAAACAAGATGTAGTACATTTGTGCAGTCAGTAGAATGGAGAAATCTTGACAGTAATCTGTAAACATGAAAAATGTTTGTAACTTTAAAGATAGCTACTGGATGTCACTCTCAATAGTATAATGACATTGTCACCACCCTACTGTTTCCCTGTTTTGCAGGCCTCTCACACAGTTTAACAGCCCAGCATACACTCTGTGATATCCCTTCCGTTTCTGAACAGCACTGGAGCTTCCCCACGGCAGTAAGGCAAATCCGTCATTTTTGCAAGGTTTCCAATTGTCTCATTTCATTCCTTTTAGGGTATGAATCAAGGCTACTGAAAAGAAAGCCCTGGAACTACTTTTCAACATTTGGTGGACTTACCTTACCCTCACAGGGAGGCGCCAGTGCTGTTCAGTTATGGAAGGGACATCGTGAGAGGAATAAAAGCTGTGGTACCTCACCAGATGGGAAGTTAGGTGATCTGGAAGAAGCTGCTCTCACACACCTATGAAACAGGAAAACAACAGGTACCTTAAAGGTCAGTTTGGATTAACTGCCTATTGTATTTATTTGGGGCTTCCAGCAGCTGGTCTGAGGTGTTCTTCCAAAAAGTGACCATGTAAAAATGGCATCTTCTTACTCAGTCATTCAATTAATTTTCCTTCTTTGGTGACTAAGGGCCTGTCTACATAGTAATTTAGTCCATGTTAGCTGGAGCTTAAAATTCTCATGTGCACTACCATGTTGCACAACAACAAGCCCATGTGGCCCCCAGTGGCACAAACTAAAAGCTCCCCACTGACCATTAACAGTACTGCCTGAAACAGCACTACGTTAATATATATTAGTGAGTGCCAGCAGGGTCCACAGAGGCCAGTAAGTGTGCAACACCTCATGCACTAGAATTCACTTTCCTGCTGGTATGGACAAGCCCTTTTACTTAAACAAAAAAATACAAAAAAAAAATTCCAGACATCCAATATGCCTAAAAGTGTGTGATTACCATAAATTGTGGGAGAATGAAATGGATTCTCTGTTCTGGTCCCTGGGTTAACAAAATCACTAAGTTCCCATGAAGACTCAAGTAAAACTTCCTCAACCCCTGGAAACAGGGGGCCTGATTCCTCCTTTCACGTGGATCAGTGTAAACTGGGAGGAGGCACACTACATGACAAGAATTATAGAGGTGTAAAGCTGATCCACGACAGCAGAGAATTAAGTCCATGCGGCAACACTCATAACGAACAGAACTGGTCTGGAGAATCACTGTCTGGTGATTATACACTAGTCAGGGAACACACAGTTTAGTTTCCCAATCTGAATTTGCCAGACTGACAACTAAAAAACTCCCCACTGTTTTGAAAAATAAAATGTTTCTGAGCTGATAAATACAACCTGGAGTCACTAAGGCAAACAAACCAGGTAGTCCACAATGCAATTTTTACAGAATCAGTTATTGGAGAATAGCCCCATTTTAAACTTGCAAACACAGAAAACAAATACACAGTAAGTGAAGATTTCCAGCACGAAACAATTTCATAAATAAAACATTTCAAAATTCATTTAAACGATGGTTTCAGAATGATCTTCTACAGCTTTGATCAAGTGTAAAGGCACTAAAAGCATACTCTTTGCTTGTTTTTGAATTCAGTTTCTAGCCTCTCTCCCTTCTAATTAAATGTGAACACAGGAGAAATCATTTATCAAAAATGACAGACAATGCCACAAATGCAGTTAATGTTAAATGGTTAAGTGAGATGCTTTAGAACAGTGGTGTCCAACCTTGCGGCCCAGGAGAGTGAAGAAAATGTTTTATTACATTATAAACTGATGTATTCTCTGAACCATGCCCTACATTTTGAAATATGTTTGAATTACCTCTGCCTGTGATAGGAAGCAACCTGGGGCACCATCCTGTCAACCGTCCCCATCTCTCCTGCTGCTGCCCCAAGCACAGCTCTAGCCTGAGTCAGGAGCATCTTAGCCAGCTGCTTCTTTCCCTGTTGTTTGCAAGGCACACACAGGTCAGTGCTCAAATGCAGGGGAGGGAAGAGACAGTAGTTTAACTTAGGGGTTCTCTCTCTCTCTCTCTTTTTTTTTTTTTTGGCGCTAAGAACCCCTTTGAAAATATTTCAGGCTGTGATGTCCAACCCCCAAAAGTGATGCCCCCTGCCATGCTATCCTTACCAGCATTCATGTAGGCTCATAACCCCTGTTTAAGAACTCCTGCTTTAACTAATGCCAGTTGGCTACTGCTTCCACAGGACGATCTGCCCTTTGAACATGCCACTGTCTAGCCACTCTCACCATTCCTCCCTCCAACCAACACACATGGGTGACATGTGTGCATGAATCCGTGACACACACTGTACAGCGGGAACCACAGGCTACCCACTCAGTGCCTCGCAGGGATTACCTCATATCAGGGGAATCTCTAGCAAAGGAGTTGTGAATGGCTTTAGCTCCCTTTGTGCCACCTGAGGCCAAAGAATAGAACAAAGCACCTGTGCCAAAATACTGATTATGTTCAGCCCCTCATGTCAGACACCACTGCTCTTCAAACAAACCAACCAACCAACCCGTTTTTTTTCTGTTTAAGATCTTATATTAGCAAGTCATTTAGCTTTACAAGAAAAAATTTACTTTTTAAATCAGCCAGAACCTGAGTTCATGCTTCCACTTCTCCCACACCAACTGCAGACATCACACAGAGACCACTAAAGAATACAGGGATGCACATTTGAAGTAAAATATTGCATAAAAAACCTAAACTTCTACCTCTAGCTCTGGCTAGTATGTAAAAGTAGAAGTGATTTCCTAATTCTTTGTTTAAGAGCGTGATTTAAGTTCACCTACATGTTAGCAATTCAAAAACTTTCTGGTTTTGTATTCATTTCATTCACATTTTTTCAGCTGAAAAACTGCTGCACAGAATAGCAAATGTGTAATTCTGACACTTAAAATTTTTCATTTTAGTCTCCCTTGACAATTTTGACATATGCTTATGATAAATAGAGTTACTGGGTATATACAGTACAAAAAAAGCAAGTGAGAGTCCTTTAAGAAGGCCAATAGTTCTAGAAAAATAACCTGAGATATAAACACAAATTGTGGATATTTTTAAAATAAATTTAAAAGTAATATGCAACAAATGCTTGGAAGCTTTAAACTGAGAACTGCAACCTTAATCCACAGTGATTTCACCTGCTTTGCTATTTTCATACAATGTTATAATTGTTGGGCTATGAATGCTGCATTAGAGCTGATTCAAGCTTTAGAACATGAATGAACAAATCTGATTTGGAAAAGAACTGGGGTTAGAGGGACTATACAAAAAAAATTGAAAAAATGCATTTGGGGGCTTTAAAACGAACCTCACATTGTCTCTTTAAACACCAAACGTCAAACTAAAAAATTGTATTTGGTTGGTGTTTACCATAACAGAACTAAAGCACACTGTTTGAGGTTTTCAGCAGTAATTGTGGGTGTGATGGTCACACGTAAGAAATGTCACATGGGGAAAAGAAACTCCAGTCCAAATAAAGCAGTTATGAAACAACATATTAATTACTGTGTTTTAAAAATTGATATAGAATTACATAACTTAAGCACAGACAGATTTTTTTTTTCCCCCATAGAACTGCTGATTTATTTCTGTGACTTGCATTAACCTAAATGCTGCCTGTGGAAAAGTTCTCCACAATGAAACAGTCTGACAAAAGAAGTCAAATATCCTACCCTCCTCTCCTATCAATTGTGTACCCTTCTATAGCTTAAATAAAGTATTGGGTTACCTTAATTTACAATGGCATCACTACCTACAGAAAAATACTTCTGGGACATGTGTCTATAGGTTTTACGCAAGTCACAAAACACAGATTTTTCCTAATCTGCTGGTTTATCTGAAACTTGGCCTGCATCAGAGCAGATTCCAGGGTGAAAAGACAGAAGTGACAGGAAAAAGTTCATAATGATGATATTAATACAGAAAACAAGTGAAGGCGCAAACTACAGGAGGCAGAAAACAAGAAGGTAACTTATCCTCCTTCACCATTGAGTCACCTTAGACAATGACCACCTCAACCTCTCCACTCAAAGGAACTAGATGCAAAAGAGTCTTCTGTATCCTGTCCAGTCAGGCTAAGAGCAGGTACTTCTTTTGTAGATTTTTTTCCCCCTCAAAGGTCTAATCTCTCTTCACATAGAAGAACAAGGGACCAGATTCTGGCTCTTGCAACAGTCCCTTTGACCTGCTCTATGGAATCCTCAGAAGGCACAAAGTCAGATCTGAACTCGCTCTAGATAAAAAACAATGTAGGAAGAGGGCAAGGCTAAAGCATACTCGGGCTCAAGACATTCTCAGTCAAAGTAACGGAGAGATCTCAAACATGTGACCCCTGAAATTATTTCCTACAGCCCGCAAATACACTGTTGTCACCAATATTTGCAATACTGTTTGTATGAAAAGGTTTCAGTGGTGTGGCCCTTGGGCTAATGTACTAGCCCTCATGCGGCCCTGGTGGCGATTTGAGTTTGAGACTCCTGATGGAATGGATCCTCACAGGCTGGCTAGATTATAGCAGCCTCATGGCCATTAACATGTTCAGAACCAAATAGGCCCCAAGAAGCCCTCAGGAGATGAAGAATGCAAACCCTTAGCTTCCATGCCCAGATGCAGCAAGTGGAGCTCTGACACAACACAGAAGTCAGCCTCAAACCTCTAACAGAAGGAGCCCTCGCTTAGATAAAACAGGAAACTTCAGGTAACATGAAGGCTTCTTGGATGCAGATAAAGAGCAATTTGGGTATTGCAAACCTGGAGGTCTTGTTACTTTAAGAAGGTGCCAAAAAAAAAACAAAAAAAAACAAAAAAACCACAGAACAATGAAAGGTCCTGTATTCCTACCGTTTTTACACAAGATATAATTAATCTGTGGGCCACCACTGAAGCCAAGAGTTTAGCAAGACACTAAAAAAGATCAGGCATATATATGGCTAACAAAACATTCAGCTGCATCATAGGCTATGTCTATATAACCAATTTTAGTTCAGACTTGCTAGTCCGAACTAAAGTCCGGGGTTGGTCTGAACTAACCTTGGGCTAGTTTGAACTAACTATGGCTTTTTAGTTCAAACTAGCCATGCGTTCTAGTTCGAACAAAGTTTTAGCTCGAACTAGAATGTATGGCTAGTTCAAACTAATGGCTTAGTTCGAACTTTTATAGTTCAAACTAACCATTTGTTCGTGCATTGCATGCACTTACTTCGAACTAAGTGAGTAAGTCCAGACTAGTGCTAGGTTATTAGTTCGCGCTAAAATATGCCTAGACCGAACTAAGAAATTCTCAGTTCAGACTAGGCAAAGCCTAATGTAGCTAAGGACTAAATTAGTCCAGACTAAACTTCCTTAATCCAGGGTAATTTGGTAGTGTAGACATAGCCAGATAGACTAAACAAATTTCACATCTCAAAGAATAAGATATATAATAAACTGACCTAAAAAGGAAGTTGGGAAAAAAATGGGTTTGTTTAGCCTGGAAAAGAAAAGACCAAAGGGATAAAAGACAGTGGTCCCCACATATGTATATCATTGTTGACAAGAAGAGGATGATAAATTATTTTCCTTGTCCACTGAAGTCAGGACAAAAACTAAAACTTGAATTGGTGCAAGCAAGATTTAGGGTAGACACAAGGAAAATCTTTCTAACTACAAGAGCAGTTAAGCATGGAACCTATTACCTAGTGAGGTTATGGAACCTCTGTTACTGGAGGTTTTCAAGGACAGGTTAGACAAACACCAGTCCTGCCTTAGTACAGCTGGCTGGACTAGATGACCTACCAGGGTCTCTTCCAGTCCTTCATTCTTGTGATTCTAATTTAAGAGAATTAAGAAAGATGGAAAATTACGTATGGGCCAGTTATTCCATTAGACAGTTTCTTTCACTTCCCTCTATGCATCCAGTACTAACCACAGCAGGGGACTAGACACCTGACTAAATAAACTATAAGCCAAACTAACAAGGCAATTCTTACTTGCCCATGACCTACTATTGATACATTTTCAAGGTCCTGCGCAATTTGTCGTTATTTTCCTTGATGAAAGATTGGATTCCTTAGTCAGAACTAGGAAATGAATAACTTGATTCAGGCTTCCTTCTCCTAGAGGGGGTGGACACTGCTCCTCTAAATGGAATCCCAGAAATAAGACAGACATAGATACAAGGAGAGCAGTACTTGGGATCTGGTACTCGGTATTATGCCCTTCACAACTGATGCCTATGGAGCCCACTACAATGACTACAGCAGCACAGCAAATACATTTTCTCTCCTTGGCATAGACTTCTTTGGGGTTAGTGTCAACTGGGTGGATGATTTGTGTTTAAAGAGAGGGAACAGCATCACTTGACATATACTTAAGCAGTTCATTCTACTACATGTGTTGTACTGCAGGACTGAAGAATAACGGAGTGAGTCCAGAACCTGATAAGCTATTGGTTCATTTTCTGCACAGCATCTGTTGGGCAATGGCACCTGCAGAGAAGATGAAACGATAGAGACGATGTGTCTCAGTCCCTAGGCTAAAGCACCATAGGCTGCCCCAGGGCATCCAGGGCAAATTAGGGAGAAAAAGTTGTCCCTAAAATGAAATCAGTTAAAAGGAACTAAAACTAAACCACTTCTTTTCTATAGGAAGAGGGAAGGATTTCTGCCCTGAAATTTTTCAGCCTCTGTACATGGCTGGAGCCAGATCGAATAGTATAATCTGTATTACTGATGTCTGGTATATGAACGACAATCTTTTTGGACAAACTTTATATCGGGGGTCTCAAACATGTGGCCCTTAAAGTTATTTCCTGCGGCCTGCAATGGCACAATTGTTACCAATATTTGCAATATACCTGTATGGAAAGGTTTCAGTGGTGCGGCCCTTGGGCTAACGTACTAATCCTCATGCGGCTCTTGGGGTGATTTGAGTTTGAGACCCGGTTCAGATAAGTGGTGTTCATAGGTGTTGAGTCGATTTGCTTTTACTCTTGACTGGAAAGTAATATAAAAACAAAGGTAGGTGTAGGTGTAGGTGTAGGTGTAGGTGTGTGTGTGTGTGTGTGTGTGTGTGTGTGTGTGTGCGTGCGCGCGCGTGCGTTTTCCCCTTCGATTTAAGAACAGATGACCTTAAAACCAATATCCAAAAAATGGAGAAAACGTGTACAGAAGTCATTCAGAGTGATCAGACTTCTCGTATGAGGCATTTTAAACACCATTACTTCATTTGTTTGCAAAAGCTCGGCTGGCCAGGGTAGCAAGTACAGTGGCCAGCTGATCTTTTGCAAACAAATGCATTCACAGTGATTAAAATGCGTCGTACAGAAGTCTGACCACTCTGAATTACTGCTGTACTAGTTTTCTCCATTTTAGTCTGTTGCTTTTAAGGTCATCTGTTCTAAAAAATCTGTTTATTTGATAGCAGAGATTAGTTTTTAAATATGTATGTTACTATTCCATAGCAGATTTTGTGAAACTAATTACGTTTTCTTCTTCTTCTTCTTCTTACTATTTTATTAAATCTTTGCTGAAAAGTTAGAACTTCTGTTGCTGTCTTGGTAGCATCAGCAAATTTCTACAGTGCTCTCACACAGTACAGCTATGAGTGAGAATTAGAAGTCTAATCTACTATCAGTTAATGTTAATGAGAGCTATATATTAGACTTAAGAGGATAAAAAATTGCTTAGTGTTGCAGACCATCATATCAGTTGCAGCAGATGTACAGAAACATTTAAGAAATTTATACATGTAATATACCACCTGCCCAATCAACTGACACAGTGGAACACTTGCAAGCACAGTCACAAAAAAGCTCTCACCACTTTCTGTGGTTTTTGTCCAAAGTATTTTTAAATAAATATTTTCAAAAGAGTTTCATCAGTAAAGTTGTTTCAATAAAAAATAAAACCTAAAGCTCTGTTTATATTACTTTATCTTTTTAAGCCCTTGTAATTGAAGTCCTTAGTTTAGGGGGCGCTTGAAAAAACTGTGGCAAGGAAGCCACCAGATTACAGTTAAGAATATTGAACTTTTGTTGTGCTGTACTTACCCAGAGCAACTGATTCTACTGCCTGTGTTAAATAATTCAACAACGGTAATGTCGATGGGGTGATTTTAAAAATGTGCAATGAGTTTGACTCAGAACCTTGAAAAACATCAGCACAATGTTCTTAGCCTGGTCATTAAAATCCACGGATTTCCAGCACAAAAGCAGCAGACAGAATTTAATGCAACTATAAACTACTCCAATAAAATTCTGGATTAAGTCAGAATGAAAAAAGGATGCATTTGATCTGCAAAAACAATGGTCCCCTTCAGGGCAGAATTAAGGTAACTGTCTGGACTTTTAGAGCCAGTTTAGATTGAGGTCATCAGTATTTTGCCTGGCACAGGGACAGAAAACTTTAGTTCTAAGTGAGACTTCCAAATACAATAAAAAACCACAACATGATATGAGGCAAAGTGGGCAGAAGACAAGGAATTCATCTATGAGTTTAGTCTTATACAGAATGCTGCAAACGGTACCATGTTGTGACTTAGTAATAAATTCTAGAACCATCAAATTACACTAAAAAAGGGGAAGAGCAACCAGAGCAAATTGCTAGTCATCATGCATAATTAAAAAAAAGTACACAGAATACCCTAAATAGTCATATTAAGAGAAGTTTGTTTCACAAACAGAGTAGTAGAAATAAATGATAAGTGTATGAACAACAGCACAGGCAATATCTTACCCTCTTTCCCATCTACAGGTTTTGATACTTCCATATCAAAGTTCTCCTGCATTTGTTGGCCTCTGAAACAATTGAGATGTTCTTGTTCTATCAGATTGCTTTCGTCTTCTTCTAGTGGCTGCCATGTACCATCAATGAACCACTGCCCACGCATTACAGGGATTTTTTCTGTTTCTAAAACAAAAAAAAACAGGAAGGATTTAGGATTCAACGTACCAAAAATTGGCTGTAAAAAAATTAAAATAATTTTGTTACAATTTGATGACAACTTAACTTTTCCCTGATGGAATCCTTAATGTGGTAACTGCTGGTGTCTTGCTATTAAAAAGCATCTTTTCTTTTGGGGCTCAATTGGACATTTTTTAAAATACTGAATTTACATGGTAATCCGTAGGAAGCTGATTTTGGGGCATTTCCTCAGAATGGAAGCCAGAGAATTTTCTTTAAACATAAAACTGCACTCTCATTGGGGGTCAAATTTTTGGTCCCTTGCCAACCTCTAAATCTGCATGAAACTTATCTGTAATTAGAAAATGGACAGCTGCGCATTCAGCATTCTAGTGTGCACACAAAACTTCAGCAGCCTGTGAGGAAAGTTTGCACCTACGTGGATCTTTATGGCCAGTAGCAGCTGTTGCCCACGGCAAGTGGAGGGGCTGCAGGTAGCAAGTTGTACCCTCCTGTCTGCAGGCTGGTATTATTTTCAAAGTGAAACCCGGGTACTGCAGTCAGGAGTGTCACTATAACACGTTGTGGTAGAGGACAAGGGAACTGGTGGGGAAGCAGAAAGCAAAAAAGTGCATCCTCATCCCCTCTCAAAATGAGTAACGGGGACACTTTACTATGAAGGGCACAGTAGGAGAACACAGTTTTTATCCCTTTATGAGCATTTTGTTGTCCTCTCCCAGTCACAAACTATCAACTCAAATCTCTCTCCCCTCCTTCATCCCCCCCTACTCTCCCTCTTCCTGACACCCACCCACTTTCAGGCTCAAAACTCTTCCTCCCCTACCTTACACCCACTATCATGACACCCCACTCTCCCTCAATTCAGACTGTGCCTCCTTCCCCACCACACATGCTTGCTGGGAATGGAAAAGCTCAAACAAAAGCTGCAAGAAGCATTTTCTGCTTATGCATGGCTGAACTGTCATAGCACCACAAAAGCTTATATTCCCTGTTCTGGCCTTCCTCTTTCTGCTGCCTTTTGTCTAATATACTGGGAGCCAGAAGTCCTTGGTTGAAATCAGTTCCCTTGCAGCCTAAGGGCTGGAGCAGACCAAGGTTCACCAGATGACACTCAGAGGACCCGGGCAGGCCACTGATTTCTTACAGAGGCAGGCTTCAAAGAAGGATGCTAGGATAATAAGTGCGGCATGATTCGCGTGTGTATGTACAGTTAAACTCAGACATGTTCAATTTGTATGGGAGCTATGAGAAACTCATACGGAGTTCTTCAGAAAGACACAAAGTACCCAGTTTATTATTGAAAAGGGCCAGAAAATAGATATTTTGGGAGAATGGAAAAGGCAGCTCTCCTCTACAGGCTGCAACAGCTTTGGGGATGGGGGTAAGGCAGGGGGAGTGGGAATGAAAAGAAAGGGAAGCACAGACAAGGACTGTAAGTTATCATTTCTAAGTTTTCCCTTTTGTAATGAGGACCTCTAACCAACCATAGTGAAGCTCTCCGCAGCCCTCACCCACATGCAAATGACAGTTCTTCTGTATTTTATTCTTTGTTTTTACCAGTGTTTTCTCCTTGTTTACAAGGCACCCCTGAGGTTTTTTTTTTTTTTTTTTGAGCTTTCCATCTACCAGTACATACACTGCTTAGGGATACACTCCTTACAGGTTAACAGGAGACTCAAGAGGGCTCAATCTGTCAAGCATTCTATTCATCATAAGAGTTGACAAACTAGGATTTTCTCCCACAAAAGCTCATGCAATAAACAAATCTGTTAGTCTTTAAAAGTGCCACAGGATTCCTAGTTTGTTTTGCTGAACTAGTTTAATACAGCTAGCCCTTTGGAATTTGTCAAGCATTGTTATAACTCTTATACAGCAAATGATGTTTGCACCGCATCCCAAAAGCTTTTAGAAAAGTGTTTTCACAGGGGATTTGACAGAGGAAGAAGCTGCTTCCAGAGCCCATTGAATGGCAACCACCTTCTTGTCCCTCTGTAGCAGCAAAATCTAGTAGATAATGGGAAGGAAAAGGAAAGGGGAAGAAACGCAGCCAGAGGCACGTTGGGAACAGAGCCTTGATCAGTACTGGAGCATCTAGAAGTAGCCGGGGAAGGCTAGTCCCAGGGTGTTGAGCACATCAGGGTACTGGGGTGGCCTGCAGTGTCAGGAGTGCATGGTGGATAAACTGGCACAGCTGACTGCAATGGGTCAGAGGACTGGCAATAACTGGAGGATTAGTGATGGGAGCTTGTTGCAGGTGACCTGGGGGACAAAGCCAAGGTCTACAATTAGCTTCCTTCACTTGTTGTGTCTTCAGCTGCCTGCAGAGTAAGCATCAGAGTACCCTCTGCTGGCTAGAAGACCTGCAGGCAGCCCCTTAAGGCAGGAGCCTCAGCTTAGAGTCAGCTTCCCAAAACTCAGGCTCCAAAGAAGGGCAAAAGCTTCCCTTATCACAGGCTCCCCCAGCAGCTAGATATTTCCTCCCAATCCCAGCAAATCCTACTAAACCCCTCCTGGCTCCCTGACTTCTGGTGCTCCCAAATGCTGCTCCCTCTCTCACCAGACTCCAACCCTCTCTGCTGCCCATTCAACCCCCCCCCCCCCCCAGCACTAATGTATAGCGCACAGCTGGTGAGTCAAGGCAGGCAAGGGTGGCAGTGTCATTCAGAAAACAGAAGCAGCAGACAGGCTGAAGTTTCATCAAACTGATGGATGCACTGCTCAGAACTATTCAGTGTAATGAGAAAGATGACAACTTATTTAATTTTTTAAAAAATCAAAGGTGGTTTATGCCCGAGAGAGAAGTTTGGGTGTTGTAAGGAATCTGGTAATTTTAACTACAAGAACATAAAAAATGTCAGGCAAACAGCTAGAAAGTTCTAAAAGATAAAGATTTGATTATTAAAAGTGCCCAAGTGACTAAGAATCAAAGCCCACTACACATTTAAACTGTTCATGAAAATTCAGTCTACTATGTCTACTCTGTTATTGGGATATGTTGCATGTACCTACACTGTAGCTCTGATTTCCTTGGAAAATTAAATCCTTAACATTTTATTTAGTATCTAACTTACTGTACCACAAAAATGGCACGGGGGCCAAGCCCAAGTGGCACGCAACGCCGCTCAGGCCTCCTGCTCCCCCAGGACCCCGCTGGCCAAGTTTCCCCACTGAGGAGCATGGCCAGCAGGGAGAAGGAAGCTGTGGCGTGCGGCTCCCAGCCCTGGCCCCTGCTGGGGAGGGCTAGAGGGAGGGGTGCGGGTCTGCCAGCCTGGAGCTGCCGCTTCTGGGAGCGATGCCAGTTGGCCCCAACCCCCCGGAGGCCACCCACCGCTGCCTGCAGTGGGTGCCGGACGACTTTGACCCCCTGGAGACTGCCGGGGTGAGTGCCAGCCTCGACCCTGAAGCCTGTTCCTGCCCCCAGCACCCACTGAGCACAGGGGCTGGCAAAAGTTGCTGTCCCCTGCTGTATAAAATAAGCTCATTTTATGACGGGAAGCTTCACTTCTGGAATTTCCAGAGCTTGATGTGTTTATGTCTCAGTTCTAACGCTGAATTAACGCTCTTTTTCTTTCACTTTTAACTTGCACTGGTGAAGTTTTGCTAATTGTTATTGTTTTGCTTTATTTGTCTCCTAAATTTTGATTCCTAGGTAAGTATTCTCCTTGACTTCATGACTGCTTCAATTTTTACACATACCTACAACCAACAGATTGCAATGACTCAAAGATACCAGCACGTCTGGCTGGTTATATAGTTGTATGGGATGGATACATACATGTTTAAAAATAAATTTGAATGCCAAACACGACAAGTAAAAGAAAAAGGTGACATATGGCAGAAGTATTTTGTTCTAATTCGTCATATAAATTTAATTAGTCTTAGAAAAACCGAGTAAGAAAGAAATTCAACTGCACAAATAATTACTCAATTATATTCTTTTTAGACAGTTTTTTGTTTTTCCTGGAAAAAGTTTTAAGAACTCTCTCACTGCAGGGAGTATGTTAAAACCTCTGTTGCTTTGATATGTAGTCTTTTAAAAATAATTGCATGAAAATCAATTTTTAAATCACAGAGCCATATACCAAAACCAAAGAGATGTATTTGACTGTTGGTCCAGGCATTCCCAGCAATTATGGATGAATAAAACTCCTGTGATGGAATTAAATGCAGAAAGGACAAAGACACGCACATACTAATCTGCTTGTAAGTCCTTCCGAAAGGAAAAGGTGTTTTTTATAACAGATTTTGTACATACTTAAAAATCACCTTTTCTTTTCAAAACAACTTACCCACATTGTGAAGCATGACCCTGACTACATTAGCCTTGAGACCCCTTTGGGGTCAGGACCCCTATGGTTACAACAACATGAAATTTCATGTTGTTGTAAACATCTAAAAAAATGAAAATAATGATTTCAAAAACCTTGTGCCCATGAAATTAACCGTAAGGGACCATGAATTTGTATTGCCCTAATTTTAAGGGACAACACTTGGGCATTTCTTACAACTATGTCAACTGAAGTCCCATAAAATACACAGCTTGCACCCTCACTGCCTCAGGAGGTGCTATGCTACTTGACAGCAATGGTCTATTCTAGTTCTACTCTTATCAATGCGCACAGAGAATCACAGAAGATGAGGGTTGGAAGGGATGCCAGGAGGTCATCTAGCACGGCCCCAACTAAGTTATCCTAACCAGGACTTTGTTAAACCAGGCCTTAAAACCATCTACAGATGGAAATTCCACCATTTCCCCAGATATCATGTTTTGCCACCCTCCTAGTGAAAGTTTTAACCTGCAACCTGAGACCATTACTCCTTCTGTCATCTGCCACCACTGAGAACAGCCTAGTTCCAGGCTCCCTGGAACTTTTTAATTAGCTGAAGGCTGCTAGCAAATACCCACTTTTCTCTCCTGCAGATTAAAACAAGTCCAGGTCTCTCAGCCTCTCGAAAGTCATATGTTCCAGCCCTCTACATTTTTGCTGCCTTCCTCTGGACTCTTTCACTTTGTCTGTAACATTTTGCAGTGGGGGGCCCAAAACCTCACATAGTACTCCAAATAAGGCCTCACCAATGCCAAATAGAGGGGAATAATCCAGTGACATTGCTGGTGTTGGGCACATAAGGCTCAAGCCCCAAGTCTCACCAAGAACTCAGGGCTGAGCCACTGCCATCAGAATCCAGCACCAGCCCCGACCTGGGAGCTGGCTGCCTGTGGCAGTGGGATCTAGTGCTGGCTCAACCCCGGCTGGGATCCAGCCCTAGGATTGGGCCAGGGGGCTGGATCAGGCTCAGGAGGCAGGCCTGGGATCCAGGTCCTGACCCTTTATTCGGGGCAGCAATGCCCCTGGAATAATCACTTCCTTCCATTTGTTGGCAATGCTCCAACTAACTCAGCCCAGTTTTACATTAGCCTCCTTGGCAACAAGGGCACACTGCTGACTCATATCCAGCCTCTTGTCCACTTTTAAGCCCCAAGTCCTTTGCTTTAGAACTGTGCAGCCTTTGACAATACTTATATTTAGCTTGCATGCATCTACTTTTTCCTATCCTATTCCATAGGTATTCCTTTCTTTATAGGTCTGGCTTTATAGTATTACATTTAGTGTAAGCTGGTAAGTGAGCATAACTTTTGTATTAGGAGCTGATATGCAAGCAAAACTGCATGCCTTTTTGCAAAAGGACAGGCCTGTATGCAGAGGAGCTTGGCAGTGAGGAAGTGGAACTGTGAAGATATATAGGTGAAATGTGAGGCTGTCTGCGTCATACTACGTAGGATAGGAGAATACCAACTCAAAGGTAAGACCCTTGACACCACAAAACCCACAAAATTTGTAAACAAGTGAAGGGGAATATTCCAGCAGGTAAAAACACTCCAATCATACACGTGAAGCCCCGAACCAATAATCTAAAAGGTTTAAGATTAAGATCCATATTTGGGTGACTGAAAAGAATGAGATAATTTATCTATTTTAAGAAAGTTAAGAAAGAGTATTTAAGTTCTTAGAATTGGGAAAGAATTTGAAGCTTCCATTTTATCAGGCCTGAATTCAACTTTCTTAAGAAAAGATCTTCGCAGACCCATAAACATTTTCCCTCTTAGCTAGTCTTTATCACTTTATTATTTGGTTAAGTAATATCAAGGGTACTAGGCTCTCTGCACTCCAGTTGAAGCCTCTACAATGGGGAGTGCAAGTATAGGTACCTGTAATCTGGGTCATTTGTTATGGTTTGCTATTAACTGTATAAAAATTTGCTTTATTAACTATATAGGATTTGTTGCACTTGTATTGATATATATTCTGTTACCTCATTATAAGCTTATAACATAATTGCATTATGTATTGTTCTGTTATTCTACTATAAGCTTATTAACTAGTGCTCTTATTAATTATAGGCTTCTTGCTGTAAGCAATTAAAGGAATTGTTATAAAATCTTAACATCTAACTACCTGTTGCTCATCTCCAGGAGTAGCGTCTAGTAAACTGGTTTCAGTTTTGATTTATCTGTGGTCAAATTCAGACCAGAACACTTATTCTTCAAACGAGTTTACTAAAATACACATTACCTATTCTAAAATGCCAAAGTAATTCTAGAATCTGGCTACAACTGCTGCCTAGCTAGTCAGTCTGTAGCAGTGCAGGGGAATTCTTCCAGCCTCAGTGCAGGACTCTGTATTTGTGCTTGTTGAACCCAATCAAATTTCTTTTGGCCTAATCCTCCAATTTGTCTAGGTCACTCAATCTTATCCCTACCCTCCAGTGAACTTGCTGAGGGTGCAATGGTTAGAATTAAGTTTTTGGAGCAGGGACCTTCCTCTTCTATTTGTTCTACCTCACTCACAAACCCCTGCCAAGCTGTGCTTTCTTGAAGGAAGAAGGTCAGAGGACAAACAAACAAACAAGGAGCCCTGTGGCACTTAGAGACAAACAAGTTTGTTTACTGCATGAGCTTTCGGGGGGAGAAAATAGCCGATTAAAAAGAATCATAGGGTATATCTATCCATGACATTACTGCTTCTAGGTAATGTTTGGACAGAAAGGTCTGTGCAATGAAAGCCAACCATTCGGCGTAAATTCAATACTTGCTGTCACCTGAGCAACATCCCAGATTCCTTTTACAATTCAGGGCTGTACAGATTTCTGTTCATTTATCAAAAAGCCAATTTCAGAATGTAGCAGGTTACTATTATGTAAATGAACAGAAGCATTTATTTAATCAGAGCTACACTGACCTTTCTTTGTTGAAATGCAAAAATGAGCAATCTGCTCTGTTCTTTTCCAAGGAACAGTGCAACCTAACAGAGAAGACTTGAGGGTAAAACTCTAGCCCCACTTAAGTCAATGGCAACCTCTTTGACTTAACAGAACTAGGATTTCAGCCAGTGTCTCAACATAGGGAAGTAACTTAATTTATGAAGGGTTGATGAATATTCTTTTGCTCCACTTGCAAACAATTATTTCTGAACTATTTATTAAAGGATTGGAAGAAGTTTTTCGGTAGTTAAGAATATTAAATGTAATCTGCTTAACAAAGATCTCTCTTCCCTATCCAAATTGAGGCCCTGAGCCCGCAAACAGTTCCACACAAGTAACCCATTCTACTATCACCTAAACAGACTCATTATGTGCAGTAACAATGATTCTTTGAGATGCTTCTCCCTACGGGTGCTTCACTCTAGGTGTGTCTGTGTCCAGGTGTCCTGATCAAAGAACTTGGTAGCTGTGGCCCTTCGGTCTGCCTCTTCCCTCATCGTCTGCCACAAGGCTAAGCAGCACTGTGTGTGTGACCCCTCCTCAGTGCCCTCTCTACTGCAAAATTTATGAGAACTCCAAAACAATGAGGAAGA
The DNA here is from genome assembly GCA_007922195.1 of Podocnemis expansa. NCBI lineage: Eukaryota > Metazoa > Chordata > Testudines > Podocnemididae > Podocnemis > Podocnemis expansa. The sequence goes on from ML681997.1 coordinate 2,614,216, forward strand.
GAGTGGTCATGGAGCACCAGCAGGGGGACACACAAAGAACCATCGCTATTGTGTTAGGTGAGTAACAATTTTTTCTTTGAGCAGCATCCCTACGGATGCTCCACTGTATATGACTCCTGAGCAGTCTCTCTCACTGGATGCTGAAGTTTTGGAGTTGAACCTGTTACGGATAACAGCAATGCAGCTGGCGTTTGAAGCACACTCCCGCGCTGTTTGGCAAAGGTACATGCAGATGTCCAGGTGTAACTGCCCTGCCGATTCCAGACAAAGGGATACCTTTGGAGAAGGTGACAGACAAGACCGTTGATCTCATATAGCATGCACAGATTGTGGATGGGGTGTTAAATTACACATCTGAGAAAAAGAGTTTGCAACCCATTTGGAGAGTCTTGGAACTGCAATTGCTATGCTTTTAGACCTATCTGCAATGGAGAGGAGGCATCTCAGAAACTTTCTAAAAAGCTCTCACCCCGTCCAAACAGCAAGCCAAGGCTCTCCTTACGTTGCGCATCTGGGTGATGGCTTTATTATCCTAATAAGGCACGGGATAAAAGGTTGGAATGTGAAGGGGTTGGTTCACATGGACATTATTTTGGGGGAGAACTTTGAATGTAGTCTAGGTAGGACTTTGTCATGGAAGAGCCCAGTAGAAGTAGGGGGATGTGCCATCAAAGTGGTTATCTCCCCTACTCTTGTTGCTCAGGTAATGGCAAGCAGGAACACCCTCCTCATGGAAAGGTGAGTTAGGGGAGGGCTTCTACAGCGGCAGCACCAATTGACAGGCAATGTACATGGTTGTCTAACTCCTGTTGATGAACTTACGTTCACATAGTGTGGTATCTTCTTCATGCTGCGTTGATGGGAGACACCCTTCTGCTAACACAGCCCTACTGCTTTTACAGAGCTGGATTAATTGGATCAACCTGACTGCAGGTGTACATGGACACACTCAAATCAATGCTGCTGTATTAATTCCTGCCACAACAGCAGTGAAGACACACCCTTAGAGAACAATTGGCTATGGGTTCAAAGGGAAGTGGAATCAGTTCTTTTAACACTAGACTCAGAACCCATTGTAGGACAGGAAGCCTGGGTTGGGGAATACTGTTCTTTCCCAGACAGCAGATGCACCAAGAGCATCCATCAACTGCTGGGATAGATTCCTTGCAACTGAGACATCTTGAAGCTCAGTAAACTGGGCATACCTTCTCAGGCCGATACCCAGATCGGGGTGGAAGAGGGAATGAAATGCCGGGTTATGCTTGTGGCAGAATATGAGAGAAGGGAGAGAGCTGTCTGATGAGCAGTGCAGGGATGTAAGGCACATCTACAGCAGAACTCCTGTAAGGTCACTACTTGAAGAACAAGGATTCTACTCACTCTGTGAAAGGGAGCTGTCCAGCCGTCCTATGTAAACTAGCCACTTCAGGCATTCCACAAGGACACATGAACACCTTACTAGCAAGTATACAACACTGATCAGCTGGCTCCAAGACTCAATCTTCAGAGCAAGTTCATGTCCCACAGGAACAGGACCCCTCCCTGAGACGGCAGCACAGGTACATAGCCTGGAGCCCAGTCTGGGAGCCAGCCCTCTCTCTCCATCCTGCTGGGTGCTTGGAAGAGCAGCAACAGATAAGCAGAGCAGCTACTCCTGGCTCCAGCAGCTGCTGCAGGCCCCCCCCCCCAATGCAGAGACATGTTACTGTGGCAAACAGGTGAAGAGCCAACAATCAGTCAGCAGTGCTGATTGGACATTGCCAGATTCCCTTTTCGACCAGACACCTGACAACCCTCCCATACTCAGGTTATTACTATAAAACCACCAAACAGACTCTGATCTCACTGACTAGAAGAAAAATCCACTTAATTTCATACAATCAGGACATATTCAGTAGAACAGTTCCAAAGGGCTAGCCGTGTCAGTCTAGTTCAGCAAATCAAAGCAAGTGTTTTGATTCAACCAGAGGAGAACAGCATATTAGAGAGAGATAAGGTAAAAATCACCTGTTGTAATAAGAAAAGAACCAGAAATCCTTATTTAACCATAAAGCAACAGTGTCAAATCCACATATGAATTCCAATTCTGCAGTTCCTCTTGGAGGGAAAATTTGATTTGTAATCCATTTGTCTAAATCCAGATATTAACATTGTCAATAGAGTGAGCAGGGATATTGAAACTCTCCCCTGCTGGGTTCTGAATGTTGTTTCCGATGTCAGATTTGTGTCTATTCTTTCGTGCAGGTAGTTTCCTGTTTGTCCAATGTATAAGGCGAGGTGCATTGTTGGCACATGATGGCATAAATCACATTGGTGGATGAGGAAGTGAATGAGCCCTTGGTGACTGGCCGGTTCGGTTAGGTCCTATTATGGTGTCTTTTGCACAGATATGCATGCTAAGTTAGCAGTAAGATTTGTTGCAGAGGTATGTGCCTGCTTTAATATCTGCATAAAAGACACCATCATAGGACCTAATCAAACCAACCACACCATCAAGAACTCATTCACCAATGTGATTTATGTCATCGTGTCCCAGCAATGCCATCCCTCCCCCCGATCTTATACACTGAACAAACAGGACAGCCTCTGCACAAAAGAAGAAATGGACACAAATAACATTCAAAAACCAATAGGAGAACATTTCAATCTCCCTGCTCAGTCTGCTGATATCTGTATTTAGACAAATGAACAACAAAACTTTGAAGAGACACTGCAGAATTGGAATTCATATGCAGATTTGACACTTGCCTTAGGACTGAATAGGGACTGAGTTCTTTACTTATTACAACGGGTGATTTTGCCTCACCTCCTTCTATATGCTGTTCCCCACTGTTTGAATCTAAACAACTGCTTTGATTTGCTGTAACAATCTCCAATGATCCTATGAAACTTCCCTGCATTTATTTTCCTCCTATTCTGCAAGTTCTTCATCTTTAAGCATCTGATGAAGTGAGATTTTCCTCCCACAAAAGATCATGCGATAAATTTGTTAGCCTTTAAAAGTGCCACTAGACTCCTTGTTTAATTCAGCAGAGCAGTAACTGTTTGAGGAGACTCCTTTTGTTAATCATTCTTTTTTCTAGCAGTTAAAAAACAGAAGATTAATCTAATCAGTTGTTTTAACAGATCTTCCATTAACAATCATGTCAGTTTCCCAATCAGGTAAGGACACGTCTAATTAAGTAGGGACTGCTGATGTCAAATATAAAATAGGGCTACAATTCCAGTTTTAGGAAATTCTAACAACAATATAGCCCCATGAATTAAAAACTAAAAAATTTGCAGACTTCGCATTACCATAATTTAATCAGGTATATACAACCTGAAATTCATTTTCTATAGGTGTAATATGAAGGTGTAGGAAACCAGCTCCACTGACTTATCTCCATTCTGATTTTGCCAGGCAAAGTGGCCCTCCTCTTAAATTAAAGAACACAAATTCATGGAGACTTTCCAGCATCTATGAACAAATTCCATACTGAAAACCTTGGTTTCAAAAAAACGTACAAATTTTGAGTATGGGCCATGCAGGAGAAGTAGTGGAATAAATATTTTTCTTAGCAACAGATCCACTTCAGTCTTGTTAAATAAGAACAGGATTAAATTTCAGCAAATAGCATTGTACCAGAAATCATTACGCAATTAAGCCAGAACCTTGTGACACTTCAGTAAAATAAGTGCCTAAACCAATGAAGCTTGTAAAATTTCACTGAGGTCATTTAGGGGCAATTTTGCTATCTTATTCAGTGACAAGTCTCCATTTATAGGGCTTCAACATGTGTGTTAAACAGAACAATACTTCAAACTTATAAAGAATTCAGTTCTGAGAAGTGAGACAATTAAGTCACTTTTACCAACAGCAACAGGCAAGCCTTAGACAAGATATGCAACTCTTAGAACCCACCCGAGAAAAGAGACTTGCATTCTCTAAGTGAGCCAGAAAAGAATGATTGTTTGTCTAATGCTCAACACCAGGATTCACAAACAATATATAAATACGTACCCAACTTTAAGCCTTGACTTTAAAGGAACTTAAGCCAGGGGTCAACAAAAATGCCACTCAGCTAGGTGTCCAACTTCAAAGCAAGGCACCTAGCTTAAGACACCCTTTCTCTGCCACCCTCCTCCCCTGTCACAGAAATGCTGCCAAATCCCTAAAAGAGCCGGCTACTTTACTTTTTTGTTACCAGAGGACACTCCTCTGCTGCATTTTTCCCTAGGCTTTCTAGCTCTGCAGCAAAAAAGCAGCAGAGTACCACCCTCTAATGACTGAAAATAAAAACAGCTAGCTCCTAAATTTAAAAAGAAAACAAAACAAACCCATAGCTGGCTCCTAGATGGCAGCCAGTAACTTTCAGGCACCATGGCAACCTGGCTCCTGGGTTTTATCGAGCCCTGACTTAAGCACAAGCCTTTAACTATAAGCCAGGCACAGCCAAACTGCAGCTTGGGAGCCACATGCGGCTCTTGAATGAAAAACTGTGGCTCCCAGAAGAACGTCAGCAAATCAATTCAGGAAAGCAGCCCCAACCTAGGAGCACAGGAGAAGGTTGGGACAGTGGGGAGAAGCATGGCATGGTCAGGAATGGCAGGGACAAGTGTGGCATGGCTGGGATTTTAAAAAACTCACCACTAGCCTATAGTCTTCCACACTGAGCAGCAGCTAATTTTTTTTACTGTATAGGGCTAACTTTCATGGTAACCTTAAGTAATTATTAGAATCTGACATTAGTAGGATGAATATTTGTCATTTTTACAGTAAAATGAAAGCATGCAATGAATTTTAAACTTAGTAATTTTGGAGTAGGTAAAAGTATATGGCTATATGCCTCAGTGCGGCTCTCAAAGGTTTAATAATCAACTTGTGTGGCTCTTGAGTTCCATAAGTTTGGCCACCCCTAAGCAGCACGTGTGCCCTCCTAACTGAGGACCTAAAATGGGACTTCAACAACAGATTTTAACCATATAGGGCAGAGCAGTACTGGGTAACAGATTCATGGTATAAATGAGGTTTCCTAAACATGAATGCTTTTTCAGTTCCATTTAAAAAAAAAATTTGAGCTTTTTTATATGCAGACCAAAATGCTACCTGAAACATAAATGAATGTGTGAGGTTTTGACCTTTTCCCTCTACTCTGTTGATTTTTGCTTCCCCTTCTAGTCCAGACTCATCTCCCTCTTCTGTCAAGAACAAAGACGTTTTTCATTTGCTTTCCTCCTCTCACCCTTCCGCTTAGCCCAACCTATTTCCTGATCTGCCAACTCCCATCTCCTCACGGATCCACCTCTTTAAACCTCTTACTCTGTACTAGCTCTTTCCCTTCACCATACAACCAAACTGTATTCACTCCCATCTTAAAAAGCCAGCTTGCCCTCTTGTCTTTCTGACTACTGCCCCATCTCCCCATTGTCTCTAAGTTTACAGAAAACACTGGCCATAACTGTCTGGAACTCCTCTCTTCCAGTACCATCCTAGACAAGGATGACTCCAGACAGTTTTATATAAAGCAAACAATCAGTCTTAAAATAAGCCAACACCGCTTTTCTCTCATCCACACACTAGTGTTAAGACCTAGGTGAACCCATGAGCAACTCAAAAACTGTTGGCAGCAAGGAGGGAGACAAAAGGCCTTGGGAAGAAGGAGGTCATAAATCTTATCTGGCTTAACATCAGCAATAAGAGTGAACTGTCTCAGACTGGCTGTTAGCTGAAGTCTGGAACTGACAATGACGACAATTAAAGGGCTATTAAAGAGTTCACTGCTAATACCTGTCTGACCGCATCGGAGCCAACCAACAGGACTCTAAGCACACCTGGGCTTAGCCCATTTGTAAAAATCAAGATCAAATGTTTAAAAATGCTTGGTTACTGTTTGGATGTCGCAAATTACTTATTATTTAGGATTTGGGGGCATATTTAGAACACCTCTAACTTGGATTTAATAAAAACAATGTTAAATTAGTATTTGGTCATTTCCCATATTAACAATACCAAAATATTATTCATATTAATTCCAACTCTCCTACATTTGGACGGTTTAAATCACTATACTTTCATACAATTAGCTATTTGCAAATATCTATGTTTAGAGCACTGTATTCTACTAGCAGAGGTTGGAAAGCTCATCCCTCACAGCAAGATCAGTCTTACGTTTTTGTAATACTTCAAGTCTGTTTAATCAGTGCTGCACCAAGATATTTAGGGGATCCTTCCTTTGCAGTGTCTCCCAATAGCAACCAAACCTGTTGCTTTGAAATAGGAAAAAGACAACAAAGGATGTGTGTGAGAGGAAAAACTTTTGTACTGTACCTACTAATAAGGAGGAGAGTTCTAAGTACTTATAAGGAAAATGACTTTGGAAGTATAGCTAACCATGACCAGGACAAGAAGAGAAGCTCTATAAAGGTATGCACTGTACAGTGACAGTAATTTGTGAAACACCCTTCCCCCATGAACAAGAGAGCTATTTTTACCAAAGGCTACACACACCCACTTGTAACCCAACCAAAAGTAATTCTAGTAAGGATTAAAAAGCATTAATAAGAAATGGAAAGATGACCTGCAAACAGGAAAAAAAAAAAAAAGTGGGCTTCTACCCTTTCTGGCAGCCTTTTTACATCATACGTGAGCAAAAAGGTTTTTTTCTGCTTGAAATACAAAGTCATCTCTTCAGTGTTTTTTCTGGCAGCCTTCTCTGAAGTCTATGGCACTTCAGTTTGAGCTTTCAAAGGCCTTAACTGAAGAGGCAGGGTTTAATCTTCCCTGTTCAGGCATTTGAGTTAAATATTAGCAAAACAAATTAGAAATGAATTTTAATGAGTGAATCTAGATTTTCTTCTTAACTGCACAGGCTTCTTCTTGTTACTTGTGAGGAGTCTTTTACTTCTGCAGTTGTCCATACAATCTTCCAGGAAAGACAGGATGGATGGGACCTGAATTTCTAATACAAACAGAAGATCTTAAAGTTAAGTTCTCTTGCTCACTCTCACTTTCTCTCTCTCAAAAAAAATTAATGTTTCAGGCTCTCATCATACATTGTACATCAGCAAAATAAGGAGGAACAATGCCATTTGGTTTCTTCTTTGTAGGTCAACTTTAAGGGGAGAGGAAGCGGTATTACATCCCTCATAAAATATAAGTAGCATTCTCATGGTTGGGTAGCTCACGTTCAGAGAGCTGGGGGTAGAGGACTTTTTTTTTTTTCCTGGCTCAACAAAATTTTTGGCTGAAAATACAAATGTTTATTGGTAGACAGATCTTGGTTTACAAGATGGATACTCCTGTCATGCAGGCAGAATTCAAACTAAAGAACATTCTAAGAATTAGCAGCAGAAGGGGACTGATTCATGAGAAGAGAAAATCCCAAACAGGCATACCTGAAGTGACTATCAAAGGGGAGGAGGGGTAAAAGCTAAATAGCAATTTACAAATATTTGATGGGTATAAACACCAAGTTAGATGCAATTAAGAACAGGAAAATGGAATTGAGTCTCAGGACAAACCTTCCTCTTACAAGTATTAGGTGGTAAAACAGACAGGCTTGCAAAGGAAGAGGAAGAAACTATATCGCTCAGGACTTTCAAAACTAAACCAAACACAATTATACAAAAATGTATTGTAGGAAGTGTCTTGAATTGGCAAGACGATGGATTGGATGATCTAACACAATCATAGCACTCAGACGGAAGAGACCTATAAATTATTCCTATGGGCGATCAAATATTCATTGCCATGTCAAGGGAGGAGACAGGGAATGAAACTTCAAGTTACATATTTATCCAGAGGCTCCTCCAGTAACTTTACTGACTGCATGGTACCCTTGCTAGGTTTGCAATGCTTGTTAAATAAATCTCTATTCACAGGGTAATGACACTTCTCAATAATTAAACTCTTCAACCTGTAACTCAACCTGGTGGTTTCAATGTTATAACTCAGTAGTCAGATGAATCTAGGAGTTTAAGACTTCCAGTGAGGAAATATTTTAGCAAGCATAAAGTTTTAAGTCCTTCCTGTCACTTGGACTATCAATTTAATTTATTAGTTAATGAATTATCAACATTCATTACTATAGGGCCTGGACTACACTACAGTCAAGTGGATGTTAGGCAGCTTACATTGAGCTAATTATGTCAGCGTCTAGACCACAACCTTCCTTCAACTGACATAAATATCCTACTACACAGACATAACTCCACTCCCACAAGAGGTGTATGGTTTATAACAGTGTATATTTAGGGTGACGCTGTGGATGCTGCTTTACTTACTTCCCCTGACCGCCGTCATTCTTGTCTACTTCACAGCTCCCCAAAGACACTGTAGAACAGACAAGATAGGCTGGTGCATTTCCTCCCATGAATCCTCCCCGGCCCACAGCTGGGGCTGTCACCCAGAAACTGGTGGGGGTGAGATTCCAGCTGTGAGCCTGGCTTCTGTTCAGACCCTCAGCTCTCTGTTCCATGCAGAGCTACCCCACTGCCTCCAGAGAGCTCTCAGCTCCCTGTTGGGAATCCACCAGCAGGCAGGCACTCGCTAGCAACTGGTTAGCACCATGGGGAGCAGGGAGTCTCCCATGCTGCCCTTCTCTAAGTTGGTGGAAACACTTCTGGTGAGGATACACACCACTGAGAGAAGGAAGGTAGAGTGGACATGAAAAACCGCAGTAATCACTGCAATGGCTGTAAGTCAACCAACTACAGGTTGATTAAGTGCAGACATGCCCTTAGTAGAACATTAATGTGTCTTGCACCATAGGTCAATGATCGCCTCTCTGAGAAGCTGATAACTGGGTGACTGGTAATCTAGATTCCCCTTTGTTAATGGGCATTTACAGTGGACTCTGGTGCTCCTTCGCTAGTTGTCTTCCACTCCACAATTTATAGTGACAGAAAAAGTGAGTTACTCCTATAAGTTTGGTATGTACACTAGTGAATGGGCACAGCAAGTGCCGCACCAGATAGAGATTTTAGGAAGGACAAATTAAGGCAGAATCCTTGGGACGTGACCTTGCAGTCACATCAGGACTTGTCACAGCAACCAACCCGACAGAGCGGTTGGCATCAGTGCAGCACACCACCCAGTGATGCCTGCTGGGGCTGGACAAGCTGCTTCACGTGGAAGGGGCCATTTATTCAAGGACTTCAGGAGACAACAGCCCACACTAGGGAAAGAGAGGAGGAAATGTGAGAGTAAAGAGAGGTGGTTTGCATAACATGGTCAGAGACTGTTTATCCATAATCTAACCTTGGTCTCAGCCTGGCAAAGTTGAGCATTATTGCTTCAGTTAATTTTCTGTGGACAGAAAAGCATCCTCCATCCTTAATCTTCTCAGTACCATGAATTTATTTTCTCTCTTGTACATTGCAGCTTTAGGTGCTGGCCTCTGGGAATCTCTCCTTTCAAACCTCAGAAATCCCTCTCTCTCTCTGAGCAGCATGTTATTATTTAAAACATCTGCTGCTCAGACGTAATGAGACTGAATCAGCTTCCAAAATGGACAAGGCAAGGCTGTCAAGAAATTAAACCTTTCAACTGCTGGTAAGCACTATCTCCTGCCCCGTACTGGGGAGCAATCCTGCCTCATCTGACAGCTATGCTCATTTGGCACAGGTTTTCAAACGTTTTTTCCTAGGAACCCAGTTCAGAAAAAAAATCATCTACGCCCATAACCCAACAATTACATCTTTGAGCAATGCACTCCAGTCTTTTAAGTGGCAACAGCTGGGGATGCCATGACCTGTACCTGAGGGTCTGTGACCCAGTACTGGGGTGTGACCCATGGTTTGATAAATCACTGCGCTGGGGGAAAGAGGGCAGCTTTCCCCATTCCCAGGTTGACTAGCATAGTCTCCTCGCTACTACCGGGCACCAGACGTGACCACCTCCCATTCTCCGATGGTGCAGGTGTCAGCGTTGTGGTGGATATGGAGAGTCGAGACAAGAAAGTCTTTTCTCTGCCTACTGCAGGACAAAGGGGAACAAAGAATACCACGGATGTACATTGTCTTCTCATCACCTGATCCATCTGAGCCTGTCAACATAGGATTTTGGAGCAACCCTGGGGTCAGCAGACATGGGGTGAGTGCGGCTTGGTCCAGCGCTCTAAAAACAGCTGTACAGACAGCACTAGGGAGTTGCAGGCTAGGCTGCACAACCCAAACCACAACTTCCAAGGGCTCTCTGCACTGCTCTTATCGGAACACAAATGCACTCCCCACTAACCCCAAGTCTGCCAACCCAGATTGGGAATCTCCCACCAAAATGTTGCATAGACCAGTGTTTCCCAGCCAGCGTGATGTGGCACACAGGTGTTGCCCTCAGGCAGGTTTGCCATGGAATTTTTTGAAAAACTACTCAGAGTTTGGCTCATGAATATTCATTAATTCATTTGGAGACCTTGTGCCTCAAGGTATCAAGGTGTGCCACGGCAGAGAAAAGGTTGGGAACTACTGGTATAGATGCACTCTCAAAGGCTCTGAATGTAGGGGAATGGAAAGGATGCCTCCCCCAAATCACAGACAAACTATACTTGCTCCCCACTCCTTTGTCCATGCCACTATGGCTTACCATGCGGGGGGGGTCAAGGGAGTGCCTGCTATGCTGGGCTTTTTCCACTACAGCTGTGTCAGTGGAGGGAGCTGAAAGAGCAGATAAATCCTTCTCTTCAAGTGACCAGCACTGCTCGTGCCTCCCCCACCCTGCCCTACTCCCCAGGTGATGGAAGGGGAGAACAGACAGCAGGTCTCCAAGCGATCTGCACCGCCTCTCCATCCTGTGCCATTCCCGCCATGATTAAGGAAGATGGGCACGCTTGCGGGAGAAGACACTGATCCCAACTCTCCTTCCTGACACTGTCCTGCCTAAGATGTGTGTGGTTTGGGGCGCCCCCAAGAACACAGATGTGCCAGATAGCTTCCCATCCCCACCTCCTTACCCAGGCAGGGCCTGAGAGGGTCAAGGGGGATCAGGAGCCAGCTTGTCCCTCCAAAGTAGATACTGGTGTGAAGGCAGGGAGTGAGAGAGACTTGAGGAGGTAGCTGCCTGTCCACTCCCAAGGGTTCTCCAGGACAGGTGGTGGTGCCACCCCACACGCAGGGCCCATGTAGGTTAAGGAAACCTTGATGCCCACCACTGTTCCCTCTAAGCTGCGTGCATGTGCGCACGCACACAGGTCATGAAGCCTGCGCACAACAAAATAAAGCGTGCATAAAAAAATTTAACAGTGCTAATACTAGTGCGCACAAAGAAACGTTTTTGCGCACACAATCTATGAGTACTTCGAGGGAACACGCATGCCCACCCACTCCGCTTGTGGCCTGAGTGCCCTAAGGGCGAGCCACTGCTTGCCCATTCCCCCCAGGTGGGGCCCAAGGAAAATGTGAGTGAGGAGAAATATGGGGTGGAAACAACGGGGTGTGGGTGCATAAGAGGGCGCCGCGAGAGCCTCAAGAGGGGCTGGCGGCTGCCTCACCCCACATCCCATCTAAGATCCAAAAAAGGGGGGGTGCAAGGCAGATACAAGGGAGGCTGCTGCCCGCTTGGCCTGGCTGGGTCCTGGGGCGCCAAGAGGGGCCAGTCTCGCCCCACCTGGGGGTGCCCGAGTGGCTTCAGGGGGGCGGCTGCTGATGCCTCTAAGCGGGAAGCAGGCGCCCGCTCAGCTCAGGTGGGCTGGGGGGCAACAAGAGGGCCCAGTGCCCGCTCCACGAGGGGCAGGCGGCTCAGGGGGGCCGGGGCCTGCCCACTCCCCCGGGACTCACGCTGCCAGTAGACCGGGTAGCACTCGGCGCTGCTGACATCCACCTCGTAGAGGCCGCCGCGGACGCAGACGGGCGGCCCGGGGCCGGGGCCGGGGCCGGAGGACAGGGCGCGGTAGGCCAGCTCGAGGCGCAGCGAGTCGTAGCCGATGAAGGGCTTCCAGCCCTTGCGGTCCTCGCGGTAGAGCCAGCGGACCTCCTCGGGGCCCAGCTCCCGCACCACCTCGTAGCGCGCCCGCCCGCCGCCCGCCGCCGAGCGCGCCCGCTTCCGCTCCCGCTCCGGGGCCCCGGCGCCCGCCAGGGAGACGCCGCTGCCGCTGCTCTCGCTGCCCTCGCCGCCCGTGGAGTAGCGCAGCGAGGGGCCCGACTCGGCCGAGTCGAAGTCGCAGCCGCCGCCGGCCGAGTCGCTCAGGCTGGGCTCGCGGCGGCCGGGCCCCGGCTCGCCCTCGGAGGAGGAGGAGGAGAGCGCGCCGCCCAGCTGCCAGGGGCCCGGCTCCGGCGACTCCATCCCGCCCGATGCCGCCGCCGCCGGCCCCGCGCGCCGGAGGGAGGGAGCGTCACGCGGCCCGGCCCCCCGCCGGCACCGGCCATGTGACCCGCCGGCCTAACCGGCACCGGCCACGTGACACCCCCCCGCCTAACGGGCACCGGCCACGTGACACGCCTCCGCCCCTCCCCCGGCCGGCGGGCGCCGGCCACGTGACCCTTCCCTCCTCCCGCCCAACGGCAACTGGCCGTCCGACCCCCCC
>ML681997.1:2626725-2776505 GCA_007922195.1 Podocnemis expansa
CCCCCCCATCCACCTGGACACCAGCCATCTGACCCCCCCATCTACCTGGGGACCAGCCATGACCCCCCCATCTACCTACATTTAATGGGGGGCTAGCCATGTGACCCCTTTATCTACCTGGGGACCAGCCATGTGACCCCCCCATCTACCTGCAGTTAATGGGGGGCCAGCCATGTGACCCCTCCATCTACCTGGGGACCAGCCATGTGACCCCCCCACCTATAGTTAACAGGGCACGGGTCTCGTGACCCCCCAATTTACCTACAGTTAACAGGGACCAGCCTTGTGACCTCTGCCCACCCAGTATTCTGCCCAGGATTTGAAATTGGGGGTGTGTGGGGGGAGGTGTAAGGGGGTATTGGGGTGCTCAGTAGATTGGTATAACAGTGTTACTAGCTGGCAGCTGGGGGTGTTGGGAAATTCGGGGGGGTGTAGGGGCTGTTAGGGAAATCTCTGCCCCCATCTACCTACAGTTAAGGGGGATTGGCCGTGTGACCCCCCCACATGGGGGACTGGCCATGTGACCCCCCCCATCTACCTACCATTAACAAGGGACAAGCTTTGTGACCCCCCCACTTGCCTACAGTTAATGGGGACCAGCCGTGTGACAGCCCCATCTACCTGGGGACCAGCCACTTGACCCCCCCTCCTGCTGCCCCCCATTGAGAACTGTCCATGTGACCCCCACCTACCTACAGTTAATGGGGAAGCAGCCATGTGACCCCCCCCAGCTACCTGCCACCTAAGGGGGGAACAGGCCATATGAGCCCCCCACCTACCACTAACAGGGACCCAGCCATGTCACCCACCCCACCCCTGCCAGCTATCTGCCAGTAACTGGGGAACCCCCACATCCCAGCCACCTGCTGCCTAGCAGGGAATATGGGAGAGGCCATGTGACACCTCCCCAAAATCCAGCTACTGTCTGGTGGAGCACGGCCAAGGGCACCAGTCTTGTGTGACCAGCACCTCCATCCGCCTTTTTTCCTAACAGGGAGTAGGGATGGTCCTGGCCATTCACCCTACTGCCTAACAGAAGGACCAGACACCACGCCTGCCAGCAGTAGGTATGACCTCCCCCATCCTATTTACTTACTTCTGCAATTTTGGTTGATAATATCTCTGTTCATTATTCAATATTTTAACATTTTTATTTATTTACGTGTTCATATTTGCAGGACACAATGGGCAGGACAGACAATTATTGAATGAGAGTAGACTTTGAGGCTATGTTCACACACAGGGGGTTATTTCGATACAAGTTGTTTCGAAACAACTTGTATCGAAATAAGGTATTATTTCAAAATAAGTTAATTCGAATTAACAGTTTGTTAATTCGAATTAAGGAAAAAAGCTCAAAGCGAAATAGGTTCAGACAACAGTTATTTCGAAACAAGTCTCTGTTGTCTCGAAACAACATGTTCAGATGGCATTGTTTCGAAACGATTGTTTCGAAACAACGTTGTTTTGTCCCCACATGGGGTTTAACTTGTTTTGAAACAACACCATTGTTTCGAAACAACGGAACGCGTTGTTTCGCAACAACGGTGCATCATGTGAACGGGGTAATTCTTATTTCGAAACAACCTCTGTTGTTTCGAAATAAGACTGCTGTGTGAACACACCCTGAGATTCTCTGAAGTTCAAGTTTCATAGCCATTAAAACCCAAATTTGTTAACATGCTTGTCAAAATATATAGAGTAAATATCCTTAAATCAAACTCTAAAAAGTTCTCAAGCAGCAGCATTTCATCCCTCTGTACATTTCGATTGTCAATAATATTTTTTCTGTTCTTGTGTGTTCAGTGAAATTAATATTTACCAACAGTTAATGAAACAGGAACCATTTCTCTCCTCCGTGTTCTCCTTCCGAACCATAAGGTTAACACTTGGAAATATTTTAGAAAGTTTGTGTGTTTGTTTGTCCCAAAAGATCTCCAAAAACAGTAAGAGCTAGAAACGCAAAATTTTGAACGGATACTATTGATTTCATAACTTAAGTAACTGAATTGGTTAGATCTTGAAATTGGTTCCCCCAGAGCTCCAGTTGGGCCCACTGATAATTAGCTTTTGGTAGTGCCGGATTATAGGCATTCACTGGACTCTTTTGTTAAGTGTGTCACAGACTAATACCAAGACTAGCAACAATACCTAGAGATATGCCATTCCAATTCAAAAGATTACAGTTCCCCCCTGCCTAGCATTTGCCATGCCTCTTAACAAATCACAAAGACAAACATTCAAAGTTGCTGGAGTAGATTTAAGGTTTGGCTGCTTCATTCGTGGTCAGCTATGCATTGCTACTTCAAGAGTTGGAATGAGGAAAAGTTTGTATGTTCTTGGTCAAGGAAGAAAACCAAAAAGTATTGTTTATTATCATGCAATAAGTTAAATATAAATACATTTTGCAAGCACAGCACTAGCTATGTTAAATTCTTGAAGTAATGTGATCAAAGATAAAGTATTTCCAATAAAATATATTATGTTAAAGTACGTAGTTCATTCACCACACCTTTTGTTATCATGAAATGAGTGAAATGTCAATGCGTTTTGTATGCACTTCACAAGCTATGTTAATTTCTTAACGTAACATATAAGAGAAAAGTATTTCTAATAAAATATGCTATGTTAATGTAATTGATGTACTGGTAGTTCATTCATCACCCCTTTTACTATGTTTTCCCCGGACAATGCCAGGTGCTGCTGCTAGTTATTAATATAGCACCAAAAATGTTAGACACTTTACAAACATGTAGAAAAGCAAGAGTAATCAAATGCTGGAAGACTGTGCATTTTTAAAAACTATGTCCATGTATATATTGTTTTTGAAATAAGGTAGGAGTTATTATTTCAAATTAGTGAGTCTTCACTAGACTCTATTTTGAAATAGGGAAAGCAGGCAAAAGAATAGGGCCATTATTTCAAAATAAGCCTATTCTGCAGTTTAGACTGGCTTATTTCAAAATAATTAGTTCAAGTTAAGCACTATTTTGAAATAAAAGCAGGTTTTATTATTTTGAAATAGTGCTTTGCCATTTTGAAATAAAGAAATGCTAATTTTGAAATAACAAAATGCCTGCATGGACAAGAAAAAAGTTATTTCAAAATAAGCCTCCTTATTTTGAAATGACTTTTAAGTGGAGACATACCCTATCTTATCTATTCTATCAATGTAGTCTCAGCAAGTCTGAGGCAAGCCACAGACATGTGAAGGTCGGGCAGTGAGGGAGAAGAGACCTATTTTCCTCTAGTTTTATTTTGAGGATATCAGCTCACAGAATGCTCATTCTTAGGTTTCGTTTCCCTCTTCTTTTCCTGTTTCACAAGTTTTAATCCCTTCTTCATGTCATTTCATGCCAGGCAAGATTTCCCTCTCCTGTTCTTTTTTAGTTGTACAGAGAGATTGTCATTTCAAATATACAAAAAGAAGTCTAAAAGCTCTAGAGCTTATTTTATGTTTATTTTTCTGGGTGATTTATTCTTTGCCTATCTACATTTTCTGGGCTGTTTGTTTATTCATTAGCAGTGCAGCTGCACTGAGATCCTGAAATATTAGAGAGGCAAGGTAGGCCACCCGACTTTTATCGACCCAACTTCTGTTTGAAGATACAAGCTTTTGAGTTTCTCCTACCTGAAGAAGAGCTTTAAGAAGTCCCAAAGGGGTACCTGTGTTAGTCTAGACCAGCAAAACAAACTAGGATTCTGGTGGCACTTTTAAAGGCTGACAAATGTATTTAAATATATTTAAATACATTTGTCAGCCTTTAAAAGTGCCACCAGCCTCCTTGTTTTGTGTCTGTGTGTGTTTGTGAAGTTTAAAAGCTTGTACCTTCCACTACAGAAGCTGGTCCAATGAAAGATATTACCTCACCCACCTTCTCTCTCTATTTATTCCTTAGTTTACATGTAAACGTGCTAGGCACAGTGGAGGCACCTTGGCATTGAACTGAGGGGGTGGCAGTCAACTGCCTCTCAGCCATGTTCTTCTTGGAGACTACATTGCTTAGGAGCACCCCATTTTGAATGTGTGGGGAAGAGCCTTGCTGGGATAAACAGGCAGACATGGGAAGAATTTTGGGAGGGTGATGGCTGAGTCATTATGGTTGGAACCTGATGACACCCTGGGGTAACTCTCAGATAAGTTTTCATTACTGTAGCTGAGAGATTGTTTATCAGCTGAAAATGTTGCCCCAAGAAAAAGGATTATCCACTTAAGATATTTGGGTATGTCTACACTTAGAGGGTTACTAATCAGTTTGGACTAATAATTATTAGTTCAAATTAAATTAATTCGAATTAACACAGAAACCCTAATTCGAACTAGCATATCCCTGCACAGGACTTGCAAATTCGAATCAGGCAGGGGGCACTTTTGCATAGGGAAAAATCAAGCTGTGGTTAATTCGAATGAACACAGCTACACTGGGGTAATTCGAACTAATGAGTTTGAATTAACCATCAATTCGAATTTAAGGGAGGTTTTTATAGATTCAAACTAGGCTTTCCCTAGTTCGAACTAAGGGAACTCCTTAGTTCGAACTAATGAAAGCAAGCGTGGACAGGCACTAATTTAGTTAGAATTGAGCCTCCTTAATTCAAACTAAACTGTAAGTGTAGACATACCCAACTTTGTGTCTAGGGACTGAGCACCTCAAAGGTGCTGATATGATGCAAGTGGGTATAACCAAGGGTTTAGAGCAGGGGTGTCCAACCTTTTTGGATGAGGGGCCACGTCACAATTCTTTTGTCACTCAGGGGCTCGTGAGCAATTTTTTTTTTTTTTACGTTCCTTGCCCTGCACAACCCACACAAATGCGTGTGGTGGCTCCACAGGCCAAATAAGAGCCCTTGGCAGGCTGGGCCGCAGGTTGAATAAGCCTGGAGAGGAAACCACAAATACCATTTATTAAAGGGAATCATTGAAGGAGAGAAAGGATTTATCTAAATTATGTCCCCATAAAGGATATAATTATAAAAAACTTGACCACAGCATCTTTAAAGCCATGGCTTATTTATTGTTAAGGGTCATTTATCTAGCACTGTACATTTACCCAGACCTTACCAAAATGAAGAATAAGACAATTGTCACTCCAAAAACTCACAATCAAAACCAAACGGTTCAACAAACAGTTCAGGTACAGAGATGGAAGGAGACCAATCAAGGAAAGCTTCATGGAAGACTTTCTGTTTTTGCATAGATGCATTTAGAGCTGAAAAGTGGGAAACTTTCCAACACAGAAGGCAGTATGAAATAAGGCATGAAGTGCAATAGAAAAAATCAGTAATTAAACATGCAAGACCTCTTAAGTGTTGTGACCTCAAACTATCTCTGAACCCGCTCCAATTTTCAATACCTTTTCAAAAGTGTGGATGCTCAGAATTCTAGCAGGGGTCTCACCAGCGCTGTGAATACAGAGGAAGCCTCACTGCTCCACAGCTCAGTAGTTTCCTATTTATTCATCTTGGGATTCTGTCAGCTCCCTTTCCCACAGCATTGCACTGGGAGTCCATGTTCAGTTAGCTGTCTACAATGACATCAAAGTCCTTTCCAGGATGCTGTCCCCAATCCAGTAACTAGAGTCTATGATCTTAGTTCCTAGATGTATGACCCTGCACTTGATTGTTAAAACTCACTTTGTTTGACTGAGCCCAGTTAACCATCTGATCTGCATTGCTCTGTATTAGGGACTTCTCTTCATAATTGTTTGCCACGATTATTTTAAAGTCTTTACGTTCAAAGCCAACTAGAGGATTCACTACATTTTAAAGGCACTTGTGTGTTTAAATCTTCCAGCCAATTTTTGAAAATCTCAATCAAAGTTTGCAGATAACACAGGCCCAGGCCTCAAAGGTTCATCAGTGGCTATTTACCTTGTCAGGAGTGCAACTCCATGCTCTGAGTATCCCTAATCCCTGTATGCCAAAAGCTGGGGTGAACAACAGTAGATGGATCATTCTGTGGTTGCCTCTTCTGTTCATTCCCACTGATGCACCTGGCATTGGTCGATGTTGGAAGACAGAATACAGAGCTTAGGGCTAAATAGACAATTTGTCTAACCCAGTATGGCCATTTTTATGTTTGTAAACTATTAACTTCCAGTGAATACCTTTGAGGGTTTGGGCCACTCCTTTCGTATCTTTTTCCAGCTCAGAGATAAAGTCAGATAAGAATAGCATTGGGCCAATAATTGGTATATGCAACACCCCACTAGCAATTCCCTTTGCTCATTGATGATTCCCTATTACATTTTGAGATCTATCGTTTAACTAGTATTTAACATATTTACTATGTACTATCATTTATCACGTAAAGTGCTGATTGTATAATCAGAAAAGAACATTGCGCAATGTTAAGTCCATACATTTACCCAACCACGCCTGTAATTTTATCAAAGAACAATATCAAGTTTGTTTGCTAAGGTCTATTTCCCAAGAAAGTATTTTGACTGGCATTGATTATATTTCTGTTCTCTAACTCTTTATTGCTTGATATCATTCCATTATTAAACTCAGGAGTGATGTCATGCTAACCAACCCGTAATTATTTGGGTTAATCCATTTGACTTGCCTAAAATTGGCACAACCTTGTCTTTTTTCTAGTTTTCTGGAACTTCTCCATTTTCCAAGATTTATTTCAAATGAATCACCTCACTAGAGCACTGACTCCTTTAAAACGTTTAAGTGCAAATTATATAGACCTCCTGATTCACAAATATTTAGCTTAGCACTTCTGTTTAATATCCCCTCTTGTTACTGTTTGAAGAGGAAGTATTTTGTCATTACAGTATATCAAAAAGGCACACCATTCAACTTTGTTCCAAATACAGTTGAGAACTATTTCTCAAATTCTTCTTCTTTATCAGCATTACACATATCCAAATATATTTCAGGTATCGAGGGCATCTTTAATTAGAAGCCATTCAAATACTGCTCATCAAATTAAGCAGAGCTTTGAAAAAGCTGCAGAACTTTGCTTACATCAGGAAACCCTCTGCAGAGGGAATTTAAACCTGCCTAGCTGTTTTAAAAGAACTGTTGCACCTATTGGTTAGCTAGGTTAAACATCCCCCTAGAGAAAATTTTATGCTGTCAGTGAAGCTGTGAACCTTGGTTTTTTTCCTGGAGCTCTGGCAGATCCTTCTGTACAGCTGTTACTTCAAGGTCAGTTGTGTCTTTCATTAAAGCCAAAATGTTCTTTCAAAGGTGTGCCTTGAAATTCTTTTCCTCTCTGCTGCAAGCAGCAAAAGAAGAAGAGTTCATAGGGTCTCACACGGTATTCTCCCCAGAACTTGAAATTTGGGGGGGGACGGGGGGACAAAGAAGCAGGCGTAGGGGAGGTGTTGTGGTGCTCACTAAATTGGTATAACACTGTTACTAGCTGACAACTGGGGAGGGCGTTGCAAAATTCAGGGGGGGATGTAAGGGGAATGTAGGGGGAGTGTTAGGGAAATCCCTGGTCTCACATTTAAAGGAAAGAACTAACAGGGCAATAGAGGGCCACTCTTACAATATGATACACCATATCTAGCAAAGGAAATGTTTTGTGTAAATTGTATGTTCTCTTATGCTGCTATTCCAGAGCAAAAAAGGGAGGGAAAAAGAAGTAACAAAGCCTGATGTAATTATTTACCTTGCATGTGTTTACCTTTACAAATGTAAGTACTGCCCACCCCGTGCTTCATCAGAAAGGGATTTGTGGGTAGTCATCTGCAGACAGGCTGCAGCAAGAGGGGAGGAAAGAGAAGCTGGCTGCATCATTCACATGACCTCACTCTCACTCCCTCTTTCCCCCATATGTTCCTACGTGCTCCTCTGGAACTGGACGTTGGCAGATTTTTGGCAATTTTACCAGGCAGCGTTGGATGAAATGTGTTAATTGAATAGGGTGAAAGTGAGGAAGGACTATGTGGCAGTGGTGAACTGTGACCAAACGTGTAAATATGGATCCATGTCAGCACATACATGTTTTGGACAGAAAATGCCTCCTTCTCCCCATTTTATTAAAACTACACCTGGCTGTGATGGGGCACAGACCTCAAACATGCTCTCATGGTCCTGTGAGTGTTCTGCCTCAGTTTGCCTCCCACCCCACATCTTGTGGTGTATCTAGACATAATATCAGCTTAGCCTTTCAGCAAGGTGATCTCAAAGTAAAGAAGTCTTCCAGCTTGCCAGATTTTACTGCCAGGCCCTGTTCCCATACGTGACTGTCCATCAATACAGCCTTGCTCCACACCTGTCCAACACATAGCTCAGATTCAGTTGCTATGGCCCTGATACACAGAGCTATTTAGGTTCCACTGTGATTCACAGAACTCCTGCCTAAATTCACTCAGGGCTTAAGTTTCTGCCCCTGGACGCCTATGCCACTGTCTCCCAATGGGTATGTCTACACTGGAGCCTTAAGTCAACTTAACCTTCCCAAAGCTGATATAAGGAACGCCATGTCCACATTGGGCATATATTAAGTCAGCTTAAGTATTTGCTTAAGTCAGCTTAATAACTGATCCCTGTGGTACCCCATATGTTATGCCCTTCCAGCATGACTGTGCACCATTGATGATTATTCTCCAGGATCAGTTATTCAACCAGTTTTGCACCCATCTTACAGTAGGTCCACCCAGGTTGTACTTCCCTAGTACGTTAATGAGAAGGTGATGCAAGACCATATCAAAAGCCTTACTAAAGTCTAGATATATCACATCCACTGCTTCTCATCTGCAACTCAAATTCACTCTTGTGCAGAAGGCCTGAGCAAAGACTATACACTTCTTAAGTCCTAGATCACCAGGTCCCTCTCATCCAAGGGGAAATTAATGCAATCTTAAAATTAGATTTTTACAGCCACATTTTTAAAGGATGCCTTGCAGGTGAAGCTTTGTATATGCCTGTGAGCAGAAGCACCCAGAAGCAGGAAGAGAAGGCAGCAGAAAGCCAAGGAGCCAGGAAGAGAAGCACTGGTGATATAGTCCTGAGAGAAAGCCATGAGGAAAAGATTTTGGAGCAGAGTGCTGGCTGGACAGAGGTTTGGGACTGTGAATAAAGAAACTGCCTCCCGCTGTTTGATTCCTACTGTGTTCAGGGAAAGAGGACTTTGTAAGTTCTTTTTAAATAAACAAGATTATATCAGAGAAATATCTGATTCTGTCATCAGTGTCTTCTTCTAACAGAAACAGTCTGCAAGATTCTGCATATTGACTAACGGCTCAGGTCAAGATGTGTTCTGATTTCACTCGTACCCAAGGAAATAACTCAGATCTGGGTGTTACACTGATGTAAAATCAGTCTGAAAAGCATAAGCGTCACTGGGCCTGGGCCCACGGGACCTGTGCCTAGAATGTTTTGCCCCGGGCTCCAAGCCATGGACTGAACTGGCTAACACAGGTAGGCTGCTCTGCTCAGCCCTGCGCACCTTGGAACTGGGGCATAGTGGGGCATTTTTATATCTCCTGCCCTGCCCAGCTATGTGGTCCAGTGTGGGAAATGAAAAACACCCCCTGGTTCTGAGCCTGGCCAGGGAGCTGCTTCCAGTGGCTGTGGGGTCCCCAAACAGCAAGTGAGCCCTCACTCAGTGAGTTGTGGTGGGGTGAGCCTGGGAGCTGGTGAGCAGGGCTGCTGGCAGGGAAGTGGGAAGTGGCAGCTGCTGGCAGGGGAAAGCTGGCACTGGGCACATGGCTCCTAGGGAGCCAAGAGCAGTGTGGGGACCTGGGGGAGCCCAGAGCAGTTTGGGGAGCCAGGAGCAGTGCAGGGCCCCTGAGGAGCCCTGGGGCTTGTGCCTGAGGTGGGTGGGTTTGGGAGATCTGTTCGCCGAATCTCTTTCCATGGAGTGATGCCTTGGTGTAAAGAGAACAAGGCCATCAAAATGCAGATTTTCATGTCATTAAGCCCCGCATTACTCACACTATTTAGCAACCCAGTTACAATGCTGCCTTTAAATTATGCATCTATTGCCAAAATCTACTGCTCAGAAGAGGAGGGTCACTGATGTTAGCACAGTACACCGGTGTCATGAGAAAAGGCCATAATATTTCAGTTGATGCTGTGGTCCATCAAGATTCACCTGTGCTTAACTTTACACATGCCGAGTAATTAAATTGATTTAAATGGGCCACTCAAAAGTGTGAAATGTAAGGGACATGTGTAATTCTTGGTAGAACCAGCTAGACCTTACTTTGGTAAATGTTGTCCATATGAGTCTTCTTCCCCACCAACTGCTGCGGTTTTGCTTGCTGTATTATGTCTGCCTTTTGTAGAAGAGGTATGAGGTGGGAGAAGGTCCAGGTGCTTTAACAGTTTGGAAAGAACGCTGTCTCTTTTGAACATTAGTGCAATGTGACTAATAAAAAAAAATGACATGGCTAAGACTTTCAAAGTAACTAGTAAATTGAAACATCTCCATTTTTAGGGTCCAGCTTGAGACATCTTAAAGGAACCTGGTTGTCAGTTAGTGCTGGGATCCCTTCCTATGAAAAACAGGCCCCTCCAAGATGTCTCAGAGCTGGACTGAAAATCTCAGCCTGTGTTCCCTCAGCAAGCCGGTGAATGTCAAGGCAGGCACCAAGAGACAGGTTCTTATTCTTCAAGATCGACCTTCCTGAAATGCTTTGAATTCCTTGCATGGGTGATAAGACAAGGGGAAGCGCATAGCATGTGTTCCAGCATTGGTATGTAGAAGGATGTGCAAAGTTCATTCCTTGATAGTAGAAGGATGCCAGATCTGGAGCTGTCATGGCATAATCTCAAAGAACAAAGAGATCTGCAATTAGAACAAGTGTTTTGAAGTTCTTGGACTACCATTGATCAGAAATGTCAGTTTTGGGGTTTTGTTTGTCAATGGACTAATTTCTCACATCTCCCCCGTGAATCAGGCTGTTTGGATTTTATCTTCCTAAGGAATGTCTCCAGATTGGATACAAGATGAAGATGAAATGCATCCACATACAATGTGCTGTTTCTTAAAGCCAAAGTGATGCAAACAAATAACAGAGTCTAATGTATTGAATAAATCAGCTATATATAGTAAGTCTCTGGAACTGCATCTCACTGATGTGTCATTCTGTATTGCAGCCAGTGTAACAGGTGAAAGCCTAATTGCATTTAATTGTTTTATAAGCTTTGGAACTGTGCTTGTACATCAATCTGATTTGCAAGTGACAGGACTCATTTATTTCAAATGCACTTTTTCCTCTTTTGTGATTGCACAGCAGGCTATGCTGCAAACATCCGAAAAAGCTAGAGAATTCACAGATTTTCTATGACTCCTCAGGACGTGTGGATAGAAACATTAACATTCATTTAGAGTCCCCACCCAAGATCAGATCCTAGTGCACCAGGAGCAGCAGAAACACGCAGTAAGAGGCAGTCACTGCCCTGAAGCTAAACAACCAGATAAAGGGTGGGAAGTATTATTATCCCCATTTTACAGATGGGGCACTGAGGCACAAGGAGACTAAAACTTGATCTTCCAAGGTATTTAGGTGTTTCAATGGGACTAGGGAGCCTAAGTGCCTCTGGGGAATCTGGATCTAAGCGACTGGCTCAATCTCATATAGGGAGTTGGTAAATAAATCCAGATCTTGGATGACCTCTGTTCCCATACCACTGGAGCTGCAGCGTCAGGACTTCTCCAGCAAGCGTCTGCTGTTGCAACACCTCTTAAAGAGGAAGGATGACCCCTGCCAGGGAGGTAGCTACACAAGAAAGGGAATATAGCCTGAAGCTGTATTACTTTAGTCTGGGGAGGATGGTGCATGTGTCCCTGCACCCCTGCTCCTGTCTCTTTTCCTGGCTTTACCATCCTCCCCTGGCTGGCTGCCCAGAGAAGGAGGATAAAGCTGCCATGGAACTAGATCCTTATTCCTTTTATGTGGGGTAAGATCCATGCATACAGCAGACTCTTACCCAAATCGGGGAGGCATGAGTGGACCAAAGAGAGCAATGGGTGAGCTGGGATCACACTAAAGTATAGAAAAGTTGGCTGTACTTGGCTGTTAGATAAATACAGTTTGAATGTTACTTAATAAATGCTACCAGATATTAATGGAACTGGCAAATGAATCTTTCTGGAATTCCTCATCTTTTCCATAGCAAGAGAATCCAAAGCTTTTGGAATCCACTTGTGCAATGAAGGTGAATCCAGAGTTGTCCATTCTGCTCAGGGCAGAAAAAGTTGTAGTATTCAGATGTGTCAACTTCTTGCCCTTATTCAAGTTCAAAGAGTACATACAGCTGAAAACATCAACCCTTGTCCTCAACAATGTAATATTTCCCTCCTACCTGCCACCTTTCTCTTTAGGGTATAGTCATCAGAGATCAAATTACCTAGGGAAATGGTGTTCCCTCCACTATTTCTCCACTTCTCCATTATTTGTTTCATTTAATTTCTCTGGAGTGAAGTGGTACTCGCAAATAATTTGGTGATTGTGTTATAAAATGGGAAGTAAACGTACACATTTTGCTAATAAATCTAATGTCAGAGAGCCAAAACTACTTAGATCTTGCCCATAAAATTCTTACGTCCAAGCTGTAATACAAAATTCCTTTTTAGGAATCTGAACTAGTTGTAACCTGTCAAAAATGACGAGGGACAATCAAAAGGGAATTTATGAAATACTTAATTATTTTAATTGATTAATAGCTCTTTAATTACACCATTTTTTGCAAAAGTTCTATGGTCAGCTAAAACTTTTCCTTGATAGTTTGTATCCTTCATGTAAACTTTCAGATTTTCATGGTTTCTTCCCCAAGTGAGCACCACATACAATTGTCTGACATGTCAGTGAGAAATATTAGAAAGAGCTGAAAGCATAGCTGACAGCTTTATAATTTTGACAAGTTCCAAAGGGGCACCTGCATCACCAGAGTGAACCATCCCTGAGTTTCACTGGTTGTTACTGTCCAATTTTTAAATCCTCAGCTATTTTGCCTTTATGAATTACAATGACGTATGCAACTACAATAAGGTATATATCTGTGCCATGCCAAGACTCCTAGGCCATTGTGATGTCTGAGGTGACTCAACCAGTTGCCTCCAAGGAACAATTGATTGAGTCACCTTTGACATCACGGTGGCTTGTCACATGGTACACTTCACATCACACATGCACATAAAAATTAGGAGAGTTGATGGTAAGAAAAGGAAAAGACATCTGAGCACTTATTGTTCTTCCACACTGGACTAATTTTTTCTTCCTGAATGAATGGTTTAAAGCCGTCATCTGCAATGTAAGAAAGAAAGAGATTCATATATAAATAATGAGGATGTGAAACTGCTTCATAATCTTTGCTTTATACACAGAAGAACACTTATTTTCAATTAGAGAATTGTATTACTCAGAGAGATGATTTCCCCAAGGGCAGTGACTACAGATTGAAATTTTTTGCTTTAGGTAAAACTGATCAGATCTCTGCCAATTTAATCAAAAGCATCATGATCATGTGGCTTGGAACTGGCTTTTGTACTTTATATGATGGAGAAGAGTACTCCTTAGCCAAATATCATGGAACCCTATACATTCTTTCCTTATGTATTGTGTGAGTCAAATTCTTGAAAGGACAGAGTGCTTTCTGCAGAATAATTGGTTGCTGAGAGTGCTCAATCCCTTGCAGGACTAGCCCTTTATAACTCCTCTTCCAGAAATATATAGCTGGCACATCACCATCTGGGGCACTGAGCTGACATGCGCCTGAATCTCACAGCAAGCTCCAGATGGGCACAGGAGCCCACCCACGCAGAGCTTTATTGCATGAAAAAATATATGCAGATCTCTCCAAAACCATCAAAGAACTGGCAAGAGCATCAAGCTCCTATATTCCCTGCAAGTTAATACAATTAATGCAGGTCAGTATGCAGTGCAGGGATGTTAATCTGAATTACACAATTTGGCAGATGCATCTTATTTTCAATAATATTTATGTTTCTAGAATACCTTGTGTGACATTCCCCTCCTGCAATCTGGGCTGGTGTGCCATTACCCACCCTGATTCTCCACCCCAAGGCCCCAACTTACCTCACCTTGCTGTGTGAGCCCCTACTCCTTGCTCAGCTCATGCTCAGCCACCTGTGCGTGATTGGTCCCTCACCCAGTGGAAGAGTGCTCCTGCAAGCCCCTCATGGGATAGTCCACAAGCAAACACCTCCAGTCCCATGTGTAAGCCTGGGAACCATCTTGCAAGGTTCAAGGCATCCCGTCTGGGCCTTGTAGCCTCATTTACACTTGTCTGTCAACTTAACAAAGAAATCGATATGCACCAAGTTTGCTGTCAGTGAGGCCTTACACGCTCTCTAATTTAACATTGTACTGCTTTAGATAAAACAATCATATGCTTGTTGACTAGAGGAAGATTTTAAGTGAATATAAGTCAAACTAATATAAAATCAGATAATCATTCAGTCAAGGAGATAACCACAATCAAATAAAAGCGAAGTCTCATTCTGAACTAAAATTGTTGTTCTCAGCCTCTATTTAGCTTACCCACAGGTTGAGCTGTTCCTAGGCCGGGGTGGGGCCCACGGCAAAGCAGCTGGTTGGGGCTCCCACTCTTCCTCCCTGTACTGGGGGTGGGGTGGAACGGGACAGCGCAGAGGCTGGGCTGCACCATCCCACTCTGCCCCTTGCCTTCAGCTTGCCACCAAAGGCAGCAGGGTAGGGGAGCAGGCAGCATGGCGGTGGGGGGTTGTGGTGTGGGCCCTGCACTGCCCTGCTGGAGGCAGGGCAGCATGAGGTCCATGGAACTGCGGGACCTGGAATGATCTCCCCGCTCCCTTCCCCCAGGGATGGCCCTGCCCACAGGCCTGGCACCCAGTGATTTTCAGCCAGATTCTTGCCCCCTCCTTTAGGGAGGTTTCCAGTTCACAGTGTTGCATAGAAGATAGCTATCAGGGAAGAGCTCTACACAAAGAAGTCATACTTTTAGCAAGTTTTCCTTGATTCTCCTCCCTTCTTGAGGTCCAGTGATCGTCCATGTCCAGCAGTGGGTGCGATCTTTCCCTTTTGAGCCCAGGTACTTAATCTGCATTGTTCTTGTATGCATGCCTCTGTGGACTGTGAAAATACAGCTCTGTGTTTCAGTTGGGGTCATGACACAAGAGAGTTTCATATCTGTACACATGTATGATGAGTATCCCATGAGCATTCCCAAAACACCGTATGTGACATACATCACCTTAGACCAGATGTGGCCAAACGGCTGCCCGCGAGCCACATGCAGCTCTTTAAAGAAATATTGCGGCTCCTGGGAGAGCGCAGGAAGGAAGGGCAGTATGGCGCGAGCCAGGGGTGAGAAATTTGCAGTGGTCAGGGACAGCAGCGAGGCGGTGACAGGGTGAGAGCTGGCAGCGGAGGAGCAGCATTGTAAGAGCTGCAGGAAAAAGTAGCCTGGTCAGAGCCTGGAAGGGAGGGGAGGGAGCTGCACTGAGAGAGCCTGCAGGGGAGGGGCGGCATTGTGAGAGCCTCACCGGCAGAAAAAAGCAGCGTGGTAAGAGCCGGGAGGGGAGTGGCAGCACTGTGAGAGCCAGCAGAGAAATGCAACCTCCTCAGTTAGGTGCTAGACAAGCATTCAAATTCAGTAACTGTCAGATTCTACAGTTTGCCCCACAATATTAATTTTTCCCTCTTTATCTGTGTGCATTATGATACAGTCTTTAATTACATCAGTGCATGATTTTTTAAATACTTTTCTTTTTTGATATTGTTTTCTGGGTAAATATTTTTAAAACTGGCAACATAAATTGATCAAGAACAAGTCTACAATGAACTACAGATAAGGGATGATAATTAGCAATTTAAACCCGAAAAGCAATTGTAAAGTAATTTTCTTCTTTAAAAATCACCTGGCATTTCCAGATATTGTAATATAATGCCAAATTATTTCTCTTGTATTTCTATTTTGAGAATTAAATAAGAATAATCAGAAATGACTGAAAATTGACAGAAGTGTTACATCCAAAACCACTGACTACTGTCAAAAGGTTATTAAAAAAACCTCTATTAATTTAAAGAATGTTACAAGTAGTTATTATGGATCATGGTTCATTTTCAGCATGCAAAATGATTTAGACTTACTATAGACCACCACTACTGAAAACTGGCTTTTACAAGTCCTAAACATGATGTGGAATACTAAGAAATGAAAACACAAAGGAGAAAAGTATAAAACTGAACATAGATTACTTTCAATTTTTGGCACACGTCACTGCTGTGAAGCATCATATTCCACAATGAAATTCAAAAAACACGGTGTAATACTTAGAGATCAGCATCTCAGAGAGCTTTTACCTGCTGCATTGACAAGTTACTGCCCAGATTTAAAAAAAAAAAACTTGCCACAAGCCTGTAGTGTTCTACATCTAGCAACAGCTAAATTTTTACTGTATAGGCCTAGTTTCATGGTAATCTTAAATAATTATTAGAATCTGACATTAGTGGATCAATATTTGCCCTACTTTTACAATAAAATTAAAGTGTGCAATGAATTTTAAGCTTAGTAATTTTGGAGTATTTAAAAATATGTGGTTATATGCCTCAGTGCAGCTCTCAAAGTTTTAATAATAGACTTGTGCGGCTCTTGAGTTCTGTAAGTTTGGCCACCCCTGCCTTAGACCATACACAGCTGCACTGTGAGAGTGGACAGGATACTCATATCACATTAGAAGGGTGTATGTGGGGTGCAGCATATTGCATCTGGTTTCCAACAGCTCTACCGGAAAGAACAGGTTTGATACTGTCCCTCTCACCAACAGAAGCTGGTCCAATAAAAAAATATCAGCCCCCCCCGCCCCGCACTGTTTGTCTCTCTTGTAGCCTGACATCAGACAGTATTACCTTCCCACAGGTTAGGAGTTTCTTCCTTGTGCGTGGAGAGGACTCTGGATAGACAATTGTTACAAAAACTAGGTTTTTTGTTTCATCAGTTATGGGAGCCAATGTATGCAAAGAGCTTCTGTATACTTTACAGATGATCCTAACTCAGGTGAACTTTCAAACCAAACATCATTGGAAAAGGAGAAATGACTGATTTTTCCACCTTCATTTGTAAATGCCACTTACATGACAGTATGAGGAAGCTGCGCCCAAATGTTAAGAAAAGGTCTCAACCAACTGTCCAAACATCATCCCTGCTGATAAGCTACAGTAGCAGCCCAAGTCATGGACCAGAATACCATCATGCTTGGTGCAGTACAAATACATCAAAAACAGTCTAAGAGCTAACAATGTTATAGTCTCCTGAGTTTGTTTCTGATTTCTTCTTTTTAGCCAGGACAATTACTAGAACTGCCACTCAGTTATTTTTAATGATGACCTCTTCAGAAAGCCTTCCTAGGGCCAGATTCACAGGCAGGTTCTGACAGCATTCTGTTGCTCCTGCAATGCAAAGCTGATATAAAAACAGCTTAACTGGCTAGAGATGCTGGCAC
The DNA here is from genome assembly GCA_007922195.1 of Podocnemis expansa. Taxonomy (NCBI): domain Eukaryota; kingdom Metazoa; phylum Chordata; order Testudines; family Podocnemididae; genus Podocnemis; species Podocnemis expansa. Next base: position 2,644,142 of record ML681997.1, read on the forward strand.
AGTGCAAAATAGGCAGAACGTACTAGTGAATCTAACCTATCCTCTGTGATGGGTCACATGGGGGAAGAGATGACATAGAGTAGGGGAAACAGAAAGAACTGGTTGGCCAGCACTTTCACATACAAGTGGAAAAATCACTTATCACAACAATGCAGATCTATTGTCATATATGTAGTACAGTGATCTAGAGACTGGTTTACACAGAAGGTGGCACTAAGAGATGTTAAAAATCCACTTCAGGAACATTGTTAAAGCTGACCCAGCCCCCAGTGTACACTGTGCTAGGTGGACAGAAGAATTCTTCCATCAACCCAGCTACCGTCTCTCAGTGACTTGAACTAACTCCAGTTAATTCTCCTGTCTCTGTAGTGAGTCTACACTGAAGCACAACAACTGTACTGTAGCTGTGCTAACATAGGCTATGTCTACACTTCAGGGTATGTCTGTGTAGACAAGGACCAGATATAACCAGGACCCCCCTCCTCCTACCCCACCCCCTAGTCTGGATTGGGTACCCTGAGCCCAATAGGGTCCAGGGGCTGATCCGGAGGGGGACTGATCCAGCTCCTATCCTCCAAGGAGGAGCTGGGAGCTGGGTCCCGCTCCCATCCCCTCTCTGTTGAGGCCAGCAAAGAGGGGCTAGGAACCTGACCCCCTGTCACTTACTGCTCCCGAGTGGCATGGGGAGATGCCGGATCCTCCGCTCCCCTGGGGGAGATGCTGGTTCCCTCAACTCCTGACCGCTTGCAAGCAGCCAGGGGTGACGCTGGCTCCCTGTGCTCCTGGCCATCTACAGAGGGCAGGAGCCGGATCGGGCCCCAGGTGGGAGCCCATCATGCCAGGGGTGGGGAAAGGGGCAGGCCCTGCCTTGCGAAGTCGACTTAGATGCTTAAGTCGACTTCCAGAGCAGGAGTTATTACGTCAAGCAATTGCTTAAGTCGACTTAATAATTTCTAAATATAGACTGGGCTTAGTTTAGGTCAACTTAAAGGGCTTTAAGTTGACCTAAGCCCATAGTGTAGACATAGCTATAGTGTTTTAAGTGTAGACATAGTCTAAACTTGTTAAAAGTGGTCATCCAAGTCATGCTGACAAGAGGTGAATCTGGGGTGCGTCAGAAGTCAAGGCACACAAGTGTTCCACTTCACTCCTGTCCTAACGCAGGACGCATCTACAAAATATGATCTAAATTCAAAACAAACAAGAAGTCCCGGGGCACTTTTAAAGACTAACAAATTTATTCATTGTATGAGCTTTTGTGCCAAATGGGATTTTCTCCAATGAAAGCTCACATAATAAATAACTTATTTTAGTCTTTAAAAGTGCCACCAGACTCCCTGTTTGTTTTGCTGGTCTAGACTGACATGGCTCCCCCTTTGGATCTAAATTCAACTGTTTCTTGAGGCTTTATTAATAATTTAGGGCCAGATTCTAATTTCATTTACATCAGCATACATCCAGAGTAGCTCCTCTGAAACCAATTCTCCCAAATTTACAATGGGGTAACTACAGTCAGAATTTGGTCTTGAGGATTCAGAATTCAAAATCTGCTCAGGACCAGTTTTTCAAGGGCATGATACCCACGACTGGGTCCTGATTTTTCTGCAGTGCTCAGCTCCCTTATTACAGGCACTGAAATTCAGGCCACTTTTGCAGAAGGGCTTAGCACCCACTCGACATTCCTTCTTGTGACACTGATAGCTGAATTTTCAGAAGAGCTCTGCACTCATTCTTTGGAACACTTTGGAAAGTCTGGTCACTTACTTTGGGGGACTGATCTAAAGTAGCTTGAGGACAGCCATAACCATTCCCTTGACTTCAAAGGGCTTTGAATCTGGCCTTTCGTGCATTAATCAGAGTTGGATTTTTTAAATGGTTTGGATCTAAATGGCACTACACACAAAGGTCCACATGAGCTTAGACTCATAAGGTATGTCTACACTGGAGGCTCTGTTAAGTTGAGTTAACAAGGTCAAATTTAAGTCAACCTTGCTATGTTGACTTGGAGCATCCACGCTGAAAATTCCTGTCGACTGCTTGCATCTACACTGGCAGGTGCAAGGTTGACCCTTCCTGATGGTCAGGGACTCTGGGAGGGGGCCTGGAGGCCAATTAAGTCGACTTAAGGGCTATTCCCTGTCTGCATTGGCTTAAGTCACCTTACTAAGGTTGACTTAAGCATTAAGTCGACCTTGAGAGGTGGTGTTATTAAGTCGACTGAAATAAGCACTTAAGTTGACTTAATAAAAGTCCAGTATGACCATGGGGGCCTCTAGGTCAATGTAACCTTTCTTGAGTCAACCTAAGTCTTCAGTGTAGACATACCCATAGATTCTAAGGTCAGAAAGGACCAATATGATCATCTAGTCTGACCTCCTGCACAATGCAGGCCAAAAAACTTCACCCAGCCACTCCTGCAATAACCTCCTGTCCTATGACTGAGTTATTAAAGTCCTTAAATCATGGTTTAAAGATACACTGAAGGTGTTTTGTGACAGACCGTGGCCTTTCTTTATCAGGGATGGGGTGTAGCTGAATGGGGAGGGGTGAAGGAGCAACACAGCAAGCTGGTGTGTCCCTGGGAGATTTAAATGCCCTAGCCACAGCAAAACTTCTAGCCATGTACCAGCATCTGCCATCACCATGCTCCTCCTTTGCTATGGCAGTGGCTTTCTAAAGCAGTGGTTCCCAACTGGTGTGCTATGGCATACTGGTGTGCCACTGCAACTCCTCTTGTGTGCCATAAGAATCCCCTGAGCCGCTGCCACCCCGTCACCTTGGCCAGGGAGTGAGCTGCTGCCATGAGTGGGGTCCCCCGACCTGGAGTCCAAGCCACTGGCAGCAGCCCTGGCTGGTGGCTTCCCCAGAGCTACAGGTGGAGGTCCCACACGGCCCTGGTTGGGAGTTTCCCCTCATCCAGTGTGCCATGGCATAACTGAAGGCCTCAAGATGTGCCACAGCGGAGGAAAGGTTGGGAGCCACTGTTCTAAATTTCCAGCTGCTGTTACTGCTGGCATCAAAATTGTTTGTATGTAACTTTCCTGGTAAGACTTTCTTTGATGAACCTGAGGTGGGCAAAATACAGCCCATGGACTGGATTCATCCCCGTCTGACATCTCTGTCTGGTGCACCATGACTCCCGGTTAGAATCCACTCCGCCTGGCCAACCGGCTCCAGGCTCAGGGCTGGAGGGGAGGGGGCTGGGCTGGCGTGGACTGGAACGAAGGTGAGGCTGCTGCTGGGCCCCACAGGTCAGCTAGGGGCCTGCTGCTCCACTCCACCTGTCTAGCTGGTTCTGCTGGAGGGCATGAGGCGAGGGTATGGGTCAGCTAGGGGTCTTCTGCTCTGCCCTACCAGCAACTCTAGGGCTGTGGTTGGAGGGGAGGGGCAGCTGCTGCCCCAGCCTGCTGGTTGGTTCCAAGGCTAAGGCCGGAGGAGAGGGGGGTCTGCCAGCTTGGGGCTAGACCAGAGAGTGGCCCACCTGTGAAAATTATTGCCCACCCCTGCTTTAGAGAGACATCCTCAGCCCTTTATGTTGTTGAGTTGCAGGGAATATTTGTCTACCAGGATGAGCCAGTGGAAGAACTTAACAACTGATGCTGGGTCCTAGAACTAGACAGCATGGAACCGTTGAATCTGGGAAACAGAGTAGTGGGTTAAAATGCATTAGCCAACAGGCAATAATTAATATAATGACACTCATGGTTGAAAATACAGACACCTGCAGAATATTCTGTTAAGAGATATGTAGGTCGTGAGCTATGTTGTCAGCACTGCTCATCTAGGTGAAATCATGCTCCTATGACTGTCCTCTCATCCTCTCTTCCCACTTCAGATTCTCAATCTTCCAGTGCATCTTAAGCAAGGAGTCCTGTGGCACTTAAAGACTAACAATTTATTTATTGCATGAGCTTTCATGGGAGAAAAGCATCTGACAAAGTGGGATTTTTCTCCCATGAAAGCTCATGTGATAAATAAATTTGTTAGTCTTTTAAGTGCCTTACTAATTTGGCTGAACTAGACTAACACAGCTGCCCCTTTGGAACCAGTGCCTCTTGTTAGTAAGCAAAACCACAGGCTTCTCAGGGCAAGGTCTATCTTTCCCAACCTACAAACAGGACTTGATTTTGGGCAGGTCTGAGCACCCTCAATGTCTGTGGAAATCTATGGGAACTTGTGATGCTGTCTGGGTCTGGGAGACTGTTTATAGTTATCCTTCATATTAATATTTCATATTTGCAATAATCCATATGTGATATACCATGTTTGGTATCAATAGAAAGGTTGTAATCTGCCAGGAGTGATTATATGGTTTATATATAGGTATCATATCTGTAATAGATATTAGGAATGTATTTGTTTTATTTGTACTCCATGTTATTTGACTCCAAGGAATCCCAGACTGGGTGTCTGCAAAACTATTGTCATCTTAATGGCCCATCAAGGGGGCTCACAACTGCTGTGGGCTGAGGGAGAAACCTGTTTGGCCAGTCATCCAGATTGACCATGTGACTCAACTCCATTTTGATTTGGCCAGGACTCTGAGAGTGTGGGAGAGCCAAAGGTGATAAAAGGCAATAGCCTCATCTCCATTTTGTCTTTAGTCTTCAGTCTGCAATCAATACCACCCTCTGGAACTATTCTTCTTGGGCTGACCAAAGGACTGGGACCCACCCAAGTGCTGGGTGTATACCACAGGAATTGGGCTAAGCTGAAAACTCCACATTCTTCAAGGACTTGCTTTCTATGGACTCTAAATCATTTGCATGTATGTGATTCGCTTTGACCCTTTAACATCTCTCATATTTTGTTTGCTTTCCTTTTATATTAAAACTTTAGTTGTAGTTACTAAAGGATTGGCTGGCAGCGTGGTATTTTGGGTACAAGCCAAGCCTATATTGTTCTGAGTGAGGTGGCTGGTCCTTTGGGGTCAGAAGAACCTATTTCTTTAAGAGACCCAGTAGCTGGGGGGAATCGGAGGAACTGATGTGCGATAAAGGGGGCTGTTTCTGTTTTGTTATGCTTGGTGATGACCAGAATGGGGAATCAGAAGTGTTTTGTTACTGACTGGGAGACTAGTTTAAGTACCACCCACCAGTGGTTTGGGAGTTTGGCCCCTGGTTTTACAGCTTGCCCTGGTTTTGGCACATTCAGAGGGTTATCCCAGAAGGCCTAGGTCACAAAAAGGTCACTCTCATTTTGGCAATTCAAGACTTATGTAAATGATAGTGTTGATTTAGCACAGAATTATGCAGGGCTCCCCTCCTATTTGCCTCCTAAAAAAGGTGTGTCATGAACATGCTCCCTGACTTTATTTTTCCTATCAGCCCATCCACATTTCCACTGGTGCAATGAAAGATTTTAAATGCAAACAATAGGCCCACAAATAGCCCATATCGCAAGCAGAGACATTTCTCCCCACCAAAGATGGAAATAGAGTGATGATTCATAGACTTTACACCCTGAAGGCACCATTAGGACAATCTACACTGACTTCCTGCATAGCAAAGCCACAGAATTGTGATAATGTGCACGTCAAGGTTAGTAACCTGTGCACTAACAAAAGACTTCCGGTGATGGAGAACCTTTTCCTACAAGGCTCCTTCTACAGCACATCTTTTAACCCAGTTTGTCACCAGTTAGCAACATGTTTGGCCCCACATTATTTTTATTTATTATATCACCATTTGTATTACTATTGCACTGAGGGACCCCGTTGTGCTAGGTGCTGTAAAACATAATAAGAGACAGGTTACTGATCTACTTACACATGGCAGAGTGCTGGACAATAGCACCTATGGAGTTGTGGGCTGTGGGCAGGTGTTAGCCTGTCTACAGCTGACAGCCCCTTCCCCAGCCTAAGGGGTGGTGTTACTGAGCCTGAGGTTCAAATAATTATGGGGGACAATCAGTGAAAAAAAAAAACAGGAACAGGGTGTGATACAAAACAGGGTGTGATTAAAAGCAGGGTCATAAGTAGGGAACTAGTGGGGGATGCTGAACAGAGAAACTTGGACGGTACCTACTGCTCCTCAGAGTTGGACATGGACCTTATGTGTGATCCAAGCAAGAAATGGAAATGGGCCTCACAGCTGCTGGGCGCCTCCCCATCTAGCATCATTTTCCTGATGTTATAGATCAATGGTTCCCCACATTTTCTCTGCCGTAGCAAACCTTTCCACCTTTGAGGCACACCGCCATATAGCTTCCAAATGAACTCATGAATATTCATGAGCCACTGAGCCAAATCAGAGCTCTTTGAGTAGTTTTTCAAAAAAATTTGTGGCACTCATGCTCAGACCTGATGGCAGACCTATGTGCCATGGCACCCTGGTTGGGAAACACTGTTTTAGATGGTCAACTTGGCCAGTACCAGCAGGAGGCTGACAACGTTATCTCATAACTTCAGGGGCCATGAATGGGAGGTGCATAAATGAAGAGGTGCAAGAAAACGTGCAGCCAGAAAAGAGACTGCAATCTGGTGCAGTCCAGGTGGATGTAGTCCAGGATCTTCCTGTTGCCACAAAAGGGCAGGTGTTGATGATAGGAGTGAACAGCACCAGGCACATGCCAATACTCATGGCTTCATGGGGATTCTAATGGCTGATATACCCAGCAGGCTGTGGGGCCAAGTTGGAATATACTCTGGCATACCCAAACTCCTCACCTTTCACAGGTGGTAAAAGGTCCCAACGCCCGATGTCAGAGCAGGACAAAGTAAGGAAATGAAAAGTATAGTGCATGAGCATGTACAGGTACACCCTTGGCATGTTTTAGAAGCAAACTGGCTGTAGGATGTGCAGTCAGCTGAGGGTATGTGGAAGGAATGGCTGTGGGGAGTCATGGGGTAGAGGCCTGATGAAAAGATCCAGAGAGCTAGGGGTGAAGGGCAGGTGGGGAGCACTCTCCTATAGGAGCCACTCAAGAAAGGTCAAAGAGGTGGCAGAAAGGCTGCCCCATCTCCTAGAATACATGTGGTGGTGGAGTTTGAGGGGTGGGGGTCCCCAAGTGGCAGCCAAGTGCCAAGGGATCCATCCCCTAGTCATAGTCCAGGAGGTCTCTGATTCTTGTGGTTCCTGCCAGGACCAACCTCTGGTCCTCTGAAGGGAACTCTGCCACCTGTGCACCAAACTAGGTCCTGTGTGTCAGGGCCTTCATGAGGCAGTCTGCCTCTTCAGTAGCTGCTGTGGACCTGGCCACAGAAACCAGCTTCCAGATCTGGAGGATGCCCTGGTAAAAGACCAGCAACTCAGAGAGGTCTTGAGGAAGACCCCTTGGATGGAAGTAAATAAGCTGACACCTACAATCCAGCCAGCAACATTGTTAATCTCTCAAGCTACACACTTATTCCAGCAGAGGAATCTGTGCTATCTTGGGGACTTTCCTTCTGCCCCACAACTGCCACTCATAAGATAAAATTCTGTCATGACTTAGAGGCCTACTTTCGTCGTCTAAGACTCAAAGAATATTTCCATAACACCACAGATCAACGCACTGACACACAGATACCTCCTTCCAAACACTACAAGAAGAAATATTCTTCATGGACTCCTCTGGAGGGTCAAAACAGGAGACTTGACTTCTACACTGATTGTTTGTCCCACCATGCCAAGGCTGAAATCGTGGACAACCAACATCCTTTACACCATAACCTCACCCCTGCAGAACACAATGCCATCCACAGCCTAAAAAACAACTCTGACATTATCGTTAAGGAGGCTGACAAAGGAGGTGCAGTTGTCATCATGAATAAATTGGATTATGACCAGGAGGCTTATAAACAACTCTCCAACACAACCTTCTACAGACCACTTTTCTCTGACCCCACTGAGGAATACCAATAGGAATTATAGCACCTACTCAAGAAACTCCCTAAAACAGCACAGGAACATATAGAGACAGAAACATCACCAGAACTGCGGCCAGGGATGTTCTATCTACTACCTAAAATCCATAAAAAAGGAAACCCTGGATGCCCCATCATCTCAGGCATTGGCACTCTTACTGCCGGCCTATCTGGCTATGTGAACTCCCTCCTCAGACCCTATGTTATCAACATCTCCAGCTATCTTTAAGACACCACTGACTTCCTGAGGAAAATACAGTCCATTGGAGAACTTCCTGAAAACACCATTCTGGCCACTATGGATGTAGAAGCTCTTTACACCAACATCCCACACAAGGATGGATTACTAGCTATTAGAAGAACCATCCCAGATGATGCCACAGCACAGCTTGTGACTGAACTTTGTGACTTTGTGCTCAACCACAACCACTTCAGATTTGAGGATCATTTATATCTCCAAATCAGTGGCACTGCTATGGGCACCCGCATGGCCCCACAATATGCCAACATCTTTATGGGCAACTTAGAACAACGTTGTCTCATCCCAAAACACCTCTTCTTTACCTACGCTACATTGATGACATCTTTATCATCTGGACACATGGCAGGGATGCTCTTGAAGATTTTCACAGAGACGTCAATAATTTCCATGCCACCATCAAATTGAGCCTGGAACACTCCACACATGAGATCCACTTTCTCGACACTACAGTACAAATCAGGGATAGATGCATCACCATCACCCTATACCGAAAACCTACTGATCGGTATAGTTACCTACATCCTTCGAGCTTCCATCCTAAACACACCACACGATCCATTGTCTACAGCCAAGCCCTAAGATATAACCACATCTGCTCTGATCCCTCAGACAGAGACAGACATCTTGAGGATCTCTGTCAAGCATTCTTGAAACTACAGTTCCCCCCTGGGGAAATAAGAAAACAAATTGACAGAGCTAGATGGGTTCCCCAAAGTCATCTACTATAGGCAAGGCCCAAGAAAGAATGCAACAGAACACCACTAGTCACCACATACAACCCTCAAGTCAGACCTCTGCAACAGATCATTAGGGACCTACAGCCTATTCTAAAAGATGATCCCTCTTTCTCTCAAGCCTTGGGAAATAGACCTCTCCTTGCTTATAGGCAGCCACCCAATCTTAAACAGATACTCACCAGCAACTACAGATTTAACAACAAAAGCACTGAAGCAGGCACACACCCCTGCAACAAACCACACTGCCAAGTCTGCCCACATATCTGCACAACAGATACCATCATAGGCCCTAATCAAGCCTGCTACTCCATCAAAGGCTCATTTACCTGCTCATCTACTAATGTGGTCTATGCCATCATGTGCAAGAAATTCCCCAACACCTTATATATTGAACAAACAGGACGATCACTGCGTAAAAGGATGAATGAGCACAGAGCTGATATCAGAAATCAAAGAACAAAGAAACCAGCTGCTGAGCACTTCCTTCTTTCTAATCATTTGATGAATGATTTGTTAACGACTGTCGTCAGGGATGTGGCTGGGACATCAAGACTTCAAAGAGAAACAGCTGAACTCGAATTAATATGCAAGCTAAATTCTGTGAAAGCAGGACTTAATTGAGACTATAGGTTCTTTTCCCATTACAAAAGGTAATTTGACTTCAGGCTTCCCATGGTCTGAACCTAACAACTTCTCTGATTTGCTGTTACTGTATGACCTAATCCTATGTTTTACACCCCCTTGTATTTATTTTCATTTCTTTCTGTAAGTTCACCTATCTTCGAAGCATCTGAGGAAGTGGAATTTTCTCCCACGAAAGCTCATGAAAAAAATAAATCTGTTAGTCTCAACGTTCCACATGACTCCTTGTTTTTTTTTTTTTGCTGGACTAGACTAACACGGCTATCCCTTTGGAAACTGTCAAATCAGACCCTTTGGAAGTGGCAGAGAAAGGCATGGACCAGCATGTTTCAAGCTTGACTACTACACCATAAAGAAGTCTCTGTAGAGCCTGGAGGTAGAAAACAAGGGCCTGACTGCAGAGGCAGAGCAGGTCTTGGCCTTTCTTCTCCAGGCAAAGACACAAAACCCTGCCCAGAGAGTCAATGCAGTCCTGGCTAAAAGAACTCTAGAGCTGACATCTGGAGGCAAGCCAGGAGACACAGGATCAGAGTCAGGATGTTGAGCCAGTATCAGAGCATGGACAGGACGAACTGGGCAAACATCAGTGCTCTCCTCTATAGGTCGAGGGACCTGTTTACCTCTGTGGCCACTCAGCCACCTGCCTTCTAAATCTTGCCAGTTCTCTAATGGGGAGGGATTGGTGGCAGAAAGACAAATGCCCAGACAGAGCAGTGGACCAATGCTCTACTGAATGGCTTGAGGTGTGGGTTTGAGATAGCTCACTTGCCACGTGTTCCCAACCATCAGGCTAGAGCTCTTGACCCTGTTGACCTGGGTAGAGGAAGCCACTAAATAGGGGGTCTAGCAGGCTGCCACCTGCATCAGGTCACCCAGGTCCCGGATCACAAGGAGCACATGTGCATTTTCACACAGAACCTCCTGCAACCCTGTCTCATGGAGCACCAACCTTCTAAGCCTCCCATAGAGGAGATGGAGAAAGGGCTCATTGACAGCAGACAGCCTTGCCCAAAGCTGACAGGTTCTGTGTGAGTCTAGTTCAGCTTGACCAGATAGTGGTCCAAGAATGGGCTGGCCGGATACTGAAGGGGCAGACCCAGAAAAGATAGAAACGGATGGATAGATCTGATCAAGCCAGGAGTGGTGCAACTGGTTGACCTCCCATCCCGACATAAGTAAAGGTGGACGTGTTGTCTGGTGGTAGTCATGCCAGAAGTACACCATGGAGTGAAGGTTTACAATATTAAAGTCCCTGCCCAGGACCAGGCACCTTCAATGATCCAGAGCTGAGGAAGTCAGACACTTGCTGAAAAAAGTGCACCTGCTCTGGATCCTGCATCAGGGCACAGATGGTGACAAGATACAATATCAGCCCTTTCACCCAGGCCCAGACATTCAACAGACTGGCATGACCTTGGCACCTCCAGCACCATAGGCCATAGGTTGGAACAGAGGTGTCACTGGAACCTGGCACACGGGGCCCATGCCCCGAATGCCAGCATCAGTGCCCTGGGTCCTGGTGGGGCCCCGCCTCTCCTGGTGCTGGCCAGCTTGGGCTGGAGATCCAGGGCTTAGCTGCCCACAGCCGCAGCTGCCACTCCTGGCCCCTTCAAAGCCGGGCATCCCTGTGGCTGTGGCTCCGCTCCCCTCCCTGCCCCGGCCAGGGGCATGGCCTGTGGGCAGGGGGCAGGGCCTGGGCTGTGCCCTGGGTCATTCCACAGGGCAGCGACGCCCCTGGGTTGGAGAGAAAAATATAGCTATGCAGCCTAAGTGAATGGTAAGGTGGCTGAAGTATATGCAATCCCCGCACTCCAGCCATAGGTGGCTGGGTCCATGTAGGTCTCCAGCAGGAACATCATGATGTACCCCCTCCAGCCGAAGGAAGAACAGTACCTGACATACACAGAGAACCACCCTACACTGCTAGGTGTTCAAAGTAACAAAAATGACTCCCACACCCCAGAGGATGAGATGGAAATTCCCCCAGTATCAGAAAGTGAGCTGCATTTTATCCTTGAAACCTGTGGTGTCCAATAGGACTCAGCAAACCTTGCCTAATAGTACATTGTGGCTTTATGTTAGGGACTCCAACTTGTCCTCCAGTTGGGCCCCCAAAACAGTCCCATGGCCTACAGATATGGGCAAAAAAGGGTGTGGGTTCCTGGTACAGTACCCTTAACACTGGCATCATGTGGTCTGTCTCAACCCCCAGCACAAAGGGATGGTAGACACAGACCAGTAGCCCAGGGTGGAGTGGGAAACACAAAACCCACCTCTCAGCTGCTGTCAAATGGAAAGGGAAACAAGATAACCCTAGGACCAGCAAAGATAGGGGAAGTGGAGGGGAAGGAAGTGGGAGTGACAACCAGGGTGGGAGTCAGGTGGGAATCAGGGATGAAGACGGGATCGGGGCAGGAAGAGGGCTGGAAGCAGATCTCCCAGCAGCCAGGCCATGAGGGTAAGATACCTCTCAACCAGGCAAGCAGGTCGAGGGGATGCATACAGGAAGGAGGCCCTTGACAATGCCAGGCCAGATGTCATGATGGGCTCAAAACCTGTTGCTAATGATGACGGACAAGGGATGGCCTGAGTCAACGCTGCCAGATGGAAAAGGTGGCAGCTGCCCTGCCACAAAAAAGGGAGCACACAAGGACTCAGGGCCCAACTGCTTGGCACCGGCTGTCACCACCAATCGGCAGGTGGATGAGCCTAGGGGCACCCATAAGCAAGTGTGGGGACAGTGGTCTGGGAAAGTGGAGAGAGAAGAAATGGAAGTGACGTAAGGAATTTGCTATCCAAACCGAGGCCTGTTAGGTGACCAGGGTCAGAGCCAGGGCCTTGATCTCAAAAATGGAGCAAAAGTCATCCTCCCATGGAGCCCTCCCTGGCAGCAACCAAGGCAATATCCACCTCACTGCCAATGGGGGGCATAGATGGTGAAGTGGTGTGGGTATCTTCTTCTGAGACCTTCTCTAGGAGAGACATTGACAAGGTTGGCTTCTGTGGCCAGTTCCAGCCCACTGTTCTCTATCATGGGGTGCAGACAAAGGCTCAGCAATGCCTCATAGTCTTACAAGGGAACTTCTTCCCCTCCATGCTGCAGGGAAAATGCTGGACCTGCGTGTTAAATTTGTCACACTTCCCCTGAACAAGCACCCAGCCCTCCATAGTGGTAGCAGTGGATGGTCGGGAAGGCAAGGGTGGGGAAACAGGGGAAAGAGAAATCTGCCAGGCACACAGATTATCCAGCCACCCTCTCCTTCATGGGGAGCTTTTAACTACCTGAAAGCAGGTTCCACGGAGGATGAAGCTAGACTGTTCTCTGTGATAGTAGATGTGAGAACAGGAGCAATGGTCTCAAGTTGTGGTGGGGGAAGTCAAAGTTGGAAATTAGGAAAAGCTTTTTCACTATGAGGTTAGTGAAACACTGGAATGGGTTACCTAGGCCGGTGGTGGGGTATCGTTCTTCAGGTCTTTTAAAGAGGATCTTGACAAAGCCCTGGGTGAAATAATTTGGTTGGGGTTGGTCCTGCTTTGAGCAGGTAGTTGGATTAGATGACCTCCAGAGGTCTGTTCCAACCCTAATCTTCTCTGATTCTATAAAAGCAACGGATCTGGCAGTGGTGGTTGAAGTCATGCCATGCAGAAGGACAGGGGAGCTACCTGAGGGGGGGGGCAATGAGTTTGACCAGTGAGGCCCCTCCCAGAGTTTCCCCTGTCATCCAGGGAAAGAGGCAAGAACAAGCACTGGAAGGGAGGGACAGTGGAAAGGGAAGGCATGGTTAGGGCTCAGCTGTCCTCCCCATTAGGCTGAAGGCAGGGGAGGGGGACATCAACAAGGAAGTGCCACAGGGGCGGGGACACCAGCAATCTGATTGCACTGGGAAAGGAGGTGGGGGATTATAATTGTTATGCTGTCTGATTTTAGAGAATGATTTATTATTTTTCTTAATAATAATATTTCATATTTTCAATAATCTATATGTGATATGCCATGTTTGGAATCAATGGAAAGGATGTAACCAGCTAGGAATGATTCTATGGTTTATATGTAGCTGTTATATCTGTAATAGAAGTTAGGAATATGTTTGTTCTATTTGTGTTTCAAGTTATTTGATGGTGGGACACTCCCAGAATGGATGCCTACAACCATTGTCTCCTTAATGGCCCATTTGGGAAGATCCCAGGTATAGTGGGCTCAGGGAGAAACCTGTTGAGCCACTAAGACTTGCCGATGTGACTCAAGTCCATTTTGATTTGCAAAGGCTCTGCACAGCATGGGTAAGGACAGAGCTGGTAAAAGACAACAGCATCAACACCATTTTGTCTTCAGTCTCCAGTCTGCAACCTACACCCTCCTCTGGAACTGTTCCGCTGTGACTGGACAATGGACTGAGACCCGCCCAGGTGCTGGGTGTATACCAGAGGAATTGGACTAACTTGCCAACTCCAACTTCTTCCATGGACTTGCCTTCTATGAACTCTATATCATTTGTATGCATGTGATTCACTTCGATCCTTCAACTTCTCTCATTTTGTTTCTTTTCTCGTTATATTAAACCTTTAGTTGTAGTTACTAAAGGATTGGCTGGCAGTCTGCTATTTTGGGTAAGATCCAAGCCTATATTGTTCTGGGTGATATGGCTGGCCCTTTGGAGTCAGGAGAACCTATTTCTTTAAGAGACCCAGTGGTTAGTTGGGGACTGGAGGAGCTGATGTGTAGTAAAGGGGGCTGTTTCTATTTTGTTATGCTTGGTGATGACCAGTGAGGAATCAGAAGCATGTTTTGTTACTGACTGGGAGACTGGTTTAAGCACCACCTGTCAGTGATTTGGGGGTTTAGCAACTGGTTTTGCAGCTTGCCCTGATTTTGGCACATTCACGAGGTTATCCCAGGAGGCCCAGGCCTAACAATAATAACGTTAGGAAGTGCAGTGAATGAGAACAACAATAGGAAGAGGAGTTCTCATGCACTGATTAGGGATGGGTGCATGGTTGAGGTGGGACAGGGCTGGGCAGAGGCAAGCACAAAGGGGCAGGGAAGCACAGGAGTGGGTTGGGAACAAGTCTGTGGCTAGGCAGGAGAAGGCACGCACATTCCCAGGGGCGAGGGTGGGGCAGCTAACCCACCAAAAGACTAAGGTGGCATAGGCAGACAAAAAACTCCCTGGAAAGGCAGGACAGGACAGGGTGGGGTGTTGTGAGAGGGACAAAAGAAGTAGTCAACAGTGGATCAACTGAGCGGGCAGCAGCAGGAAAGGAGACATGCTACTGAAGCGGAGCCTGTGTCCTCACCCTGTCACCTAAAAAGAATGACTCTGGTGTGGGAATCTGTCTCCCATCCTCTGCAGTGAAGACCAATGCAAAGAATTCATTTAGCTTCTGTGCACTTCCTTGCTTGCTCCATTAACATCTTGACTTTAGCACCTAGATCATCCGGTGGCCCCACTGACTGGCAAGTTTCCTGCTTCTGACGTCTTTACAATTTTTTTGCTGTTAATTTTCAAGTCTTTGGGTTTTCAAAATCTTTTTTGGTTTGCCTAATTATACTCAAACACTTGACTTGCTGGAGTTTATACTTCTTTCTGTTGTCCCCAGTAGGATCTGACTTCCAATTTTCAGCAGAGGCATTCTTGCCTCTAACTGCTTCTTTTATTTTGTTGTTCAGCCATGGTCGCTTTTTTGTTTTGTTTTGTTTTATTTTGTTTTTTGTCCTCTCACCACATTTTTTAATTTGGGGTATACATTTAATCTGAGCCTCTGTTATGGAGTTTAAAAAATACTTGCAGGCATTTCCCTTTTCTGACTGGTACCTTTTAATTTCCATTTAACTAGCTTCCTCATTTTTGTATAGATCCCCTTTCGGAAGCTAAATGCTACTGTGGTGGGCTTCTTTGGTATTCCCCCTCCCTGACAAGGATGTTAAATTTAATTATATAATGGTTGCTTTTATTGAGTGGTTCAGCTAAATTCACCTCTTGGATCAGATCCTGTGTTCCACTTAGAACTAAATGAAGAATTGCCTCTCCCATTGCGGGTTTCAGGACTAGCTGTTCCAAGAAGCAGACATTTATGGTGTCTAGCTTTTTCCTGCATCCTCATAGATCTGCATAAGTTGGTTGATGGATAGAGAAAGAAAAGTTTGAATCAACTTGTTTTAAACATACTAGAGCTTTTCATTAAATGTTGCCTTAAATGTTTAGAGTGACACTCAATGTAAAAAAAGCAATTTAGATTTAAGAATCTCCTGCTTCACTTGGTCAAAAGTACTGGGTTTTTGCAGCCGAATGCACTGGTATAAAGGATCGACAATGTGATTTTTTTTCTTCCTAACGGTCTGTGATTATAAGTCCTGAAAGGTGATGTTTTCCACCAGGGCGATCTCATGAAAATTGTTTCCCAGGATTCTGACCATTAGTAATTTCAAGGAAATGTCATTAACAGGGTCCTTTAATGAATGTGAACTATAAGGCAGTAGAAAGGAAGGTATTAATAAGATTCATCTGACCACCAGGTGGCATCTGGAGTCTGGTAAATATTTCACATGCACAGTAGCTATTGCAGAAAAGTAAATAATTTTCCAATTCAGTTTTAAATAGCACAAGACAAGAATCTGCACCTGGGAATAAGAACCTGCAGTATTTCAGCTCTGAATGTTTTTTTCCCCTGTTTAATTCACAGGAGCTACAAAATATCTGACTACCTCCAGGCCTGTGGCTTTTTTTTAAAACTCAAAAATATGATTTAACCTATTTAATCCATGCTGATGTGAACATATTTGTGCATCTGGTCTAACACTGCTTGGACCTATTCTGATCTGACACCAAATGATGCAGAAGACTTCTAGCTAAACCATTTGTTTAGTGGCCCCTTTAATTTCCTTTAGAAATGGGATTCTTCATTTGCTGCCTTAAATTGCTGTTTCTGTGGGCTGTTAAATAAATTTTGTGGTATACCCCAGAAATGACTGCATTTCAGTAAAGTGATCCCTATATATATCTCTTCACTTTTGTACAGGAGCTTTGCAAGGTGGAGTTCTTTGGGCTGTAACCTTGCAGAAGTTTAATGCACGAGTAACTTCACTGATCAGAGAATCCTGTGGCACTTTTGAAGACTAAAAAATTTATTTATCAATGAGCTTGTGTGGGAAGTCTTTAAAAGCACCACAGGACAATTTATCTGTTTTGCTAAACTAAACTGACAAGTCCCTTTGGAACTTCACTATCAGAATAGTCCCAGCTGAAGTCAATGGGATTATTCATGCAAACAAATTCAGGCTCCTGTGTAAGTATTAGCAGGAAGAGGGACTAAATGTTTGTAAAGCTTTTCAAGATCATCAGATTGAAGTATAAATGGTTAAATTAATATCGATGTAATGTGTGCCAGATCTCAAAGGGAAAATTGGGGTTTGGAGTCGGAAATAATACCCGCAGAGAAAAATCATTAATAAACATTTAGGGATACGTAGTTATATATAAATAAAACATAAATGCATGCAGCATGGGAATTCTATTGCTTACATAATGACAAATATTTTGTTACTAACATACCGTGCTGTGCTCTTGAGCAATCTGCGGGACGTGGAATTTTCACAGTCAGTCTTTGGTAATTCCTACTATAGGACATACCCATAAAGCTTGCTTTTTAGTAAGCATTTAACTCGTAGCACTTGGCGTCAGTTTTAGTAATAAAAATATAGGATCTATAGCACTAGTGCACTTGAAACCCAAAGAGCGTTTTGCAAAAAATGGATATAAAATACAAAGTAGGAGGCTAGGTAGCCTGCAAAAGGAAGGGTGGGTGTGAAGGGAACCATTTGCCAAAGAAGCCTGTTTGCAGAGCTGTAAATAAGAAAACATTTGAGCTATGAGTGTGGTCCTAGGAGATGTGCAAATCTCACCAAGTTCTGCTAGGTTTTGTAGCTAAGCCAAAAGTTCAGATTATTACCAGAAGTTTCAGAATCCACTTACAAAGAAAAAAAATTTTTTTCAAACACTTCCTCTGTTCTTCTCTCTTCTCTCTCATTTGTTGCTTGTGTCACAGTGGCACCTAGAAAACCCCAGCTGAGCAGAGAGCCTGCTGTATTAGGTGAAGTAGAGACATATAGAAGCAGATAGTCTCTGCCCCAAGGAGTTTACAATCTAAGGGCTAGTCTACACAAGAAGCTTTACAGTGATGCAGCTGCATCGATGCAGCTGTCCTGCTATAGTGCTGCTAGTGTGAGAGTTCAGTTACATCAGTGGGAGAACCAATCCACACCAGCACTTAGGTCAGTGTAACTTGCATTGCTTGGGAAGTGCCTTTTTCTCATTCCTGAATGACAGAAGTTATTTTGACATCAGGATTAGCGTAGAGGACGTAGGTAGATAACGGAAAGAATCAAAGGTACAGGAAGATGAAATGACTCATCTAAAATCACAAAGCAAGTCAGAGTCAGGAATAAACTCAAATCACCTAGATCAGTTTTTAAGGAGGCTATTGAAGAGCCTAGGGCAGGGGTCGGCAACCGGGTGAGGGAGAAGAGCCACCTCCTCCTTTCCGCCCCCACAACCACAAGAATTGGAGCCGGACTAGCGGCTGTGGCCCCTAGTGCTGGTGGCGAGGGTGCGCGGGCAGCGTGCGCTCACTCCATCCCTCCCTGCACTGGCAGGGCGGAGGAGAGGTGCCTTGCCTACCAGTCAGCCCTTCTTCCCAGGAGTGGCTGGCAATGGAGCTGCAGCTTGTGGCGGCTGAACCCTAGAATAGCTCTCCGTCCAGTTCAGGCCATTTCGACCCAGCCACTCCAGGCCTCAATGGAGGCTGCTTCGCCCTCAGACCCTGGATCAGTCTCGTTTGGGCCTGGAGCAGCTGGGTCAAAGTGGCCCGAACTCCATGGAGGGGCCTTTCCAGGGCCTCGCCTCCGCAAGCCACAGGTGTCCCCCCGCTGCTCCTGGGAAGGAGGACTGGCTTGTAGATGGGGCCTCTGCTCTTCCTCGCCAGCGGAGGGAGAGATGGAGGGACCGTGTGCTGCCCGAGCATGCCTGGGTCCTTGGCAGAGACTGCCGGGGAGCCAGAAGGGGTGGCTCACTGAACCTAAGTTGCTGATCCCCAGCCTAGGGTTAGTGGCAGGGTGGCTAATGGGAATGAGGATTTGGAAATTACCATATGCTAAATAGAAGCTAAACTCAAACAGCTTAATTGGATTAAAAGGGGGCCAAGACAGTCTCCATCCAAAATTTTTAAAGGAACTGGTCCATGAAATTGCAAGCCCATTAGCAAGGATTTTTAATGAATCTGTAAACTTATGGGTTGGGCCATATGACTGGAGAAAAAAGTGATTTAGGTAAATACAGGCCTGGTTTTTTTGACCTCAGCAGCATGCAAGCTCTTGGAAAAAAATTGAAAGAGAAAGTAACTAAGGTCTTTGAGGTTAATGCAAATTGGGACAAAATACAACATGACTTTACAAAAGGTAGATGGTGCCAGAACCACCTAATCTTCTTTAAGAAGACAACAGATTTTTTTAGACAAAGGGAATGCCAGGGATCATGCATTTAGAGACTGATAACAAGAATTTTTGCTGTTAACTGGGGATACATCAGTTGGAAGTGACAGAGGAGCAGAAGGACCTGTGCCTATTGGTTGATAACAGGATGCCTATGAGCCACCATGTGACATGGCCATAAAAAAAGCTAATGTGGTTCTAGGATGCACCAGGTAAAATATTTCCAGCAGAGAGAGCGAAAGCCATTGTATAAGGCCCCAGTGAGACCCCATCTGGAATACTGTGTGCTGTTCTGGTTTCCCATGTTTAAGAAAGATAAATTCAGACTGGAACAGGTGCAGAGAAGGGCTACTAGGATGATCTGAGGAATGGAAAACCTGCCTTATGAGAAGAAAGTCAAAGAGCTTGGCTTGTTTAGCCTAACCAAAAGACAGCTGAGGATACATTTGATTGCTTTCTGTAAATACATCAGAGGGATAATACCAGAGACGGAGAGGAATTATTTAATGTCAGCACCAGTGTGGATACAAGAACAGATATGTATAAACTGGCCATTGGAAGTTGAAATTAGATTAAAGTTTCTTACCATCAAGGAAGTGAACTTCTGGAACAGCCTTCCAAGCGGAGCAGTGGGGGCAAGAAACCTAGCTGGCTTTGACTATGAGCTTGTTAAGTTTATGGAAGGGGTGGCATGATGGGACAGCCTAACATGGCAATTAACTGATCTTTGACTACTAGTGGTAAAAATTCCCAGGGGGATGTTAGATGATGTAGGTTCTGAGTTACTATAGAGACGTCTTTCTAGCTGTCTGGCTGGTGAGATGTGCCCACAAGCTCAGGTTTTAGCTGATCACCATATTGTGGTTAAGGAGTCAAAAGTGAGATTCTGTGGCCTGCGTTGTGCTAGAGGTCACACTGGATGCTCATAATGGCCCCTTCTGATCTTAAAAATCTATGAATTTGTGAGATAGCAGGCACTGACCCATATTGCCTTTGCTTCCTAGGATTAAGCAGTGTAAACTCCCCTCTTCAACTGGCCTCTAGGTTTTCCTCTAAGCTTTTTGTTTTCATATTTCATTAAACATATTGTCTCGTCTCCTATATAGGGAGATAGAGATACACGCAGCATCAAGGGCTATCTCTGGGGCATATTGACCTAGAAAATGGAGGCACCGAAAAAATTGTTTAGAACAAAGGATCAAGTGTTGGCAGCCATGGAGTAAGGGCAAAAATCATTGTGCTAACCTGGGGATTTTGTGGGTGGATTCATAGTTTGAAAGGAAATCTACAATAGCTCCAGGGCCAGGCAAACTTATGGAAGCTTTCCTCCTTCTTAACAGGATAGGCTCTTTATAGAGGATGCGGTGAACACACCCAGACTTTGGCTTCGGGACAGTCTTTTAGCGTCTTTTCTCTGACCCTATGTGAATTATTTATGAAAATCTGAACTGAGTTAAAGCTGAAGTGTGGGTCCGTTCAGAAAATTTCTCAGTCTGTTAGGTAATATTACACAGCTGCTATTCTGAGGCCTGATCCAAAGACCGCAGAAAACAATGGGCATCTTTCCACTGACATCCATGAACACTGGATTGGAGTTGATGCATTTGGAAGAATTCTTCAAATATTTTAACTTGACATGGGCTGAAGCAGCAGTATTTGGATCTAGTTAAGGATCAGGGTTTTGGGATTCAAGCCCAGTTCAGGACTGAGCTCTGGAGTGGTATTTGATTTTTATTTATGTCTTAGGAGAATCGAAAACATTATCCCCCTACACAGGAGGGAGAGACGATCTCTGCTGCGTAAATTTACCGTACAAGTTCCCTAATCTTGAAAGCATTGTCATCTCCCTGGACTCTTCATGCCTTCATGGAGCCTTGCTAAAGTTCATGGGTCTGCAGTGGGCACAGGGATTGGACAGAACTGATTTGATTGCAGGATCAGAGACTAAAAAGTCAGACAATGCAAAAGGCGAGGAAGAAGGATTTATGGAAAAGGGTAGCGGCCTTGCAGATTATTTCCAGGGAAGGCATTCCTGTGTTGTAGCAGGTTTATGTGGAACCCTCCAGCTGCGTAGGTCCTCTGCTCTCACAAAACATTCCCTGACTTTGGCTTTGTGTTCCCAGCAGTGCACTTTGTTTTTAGGTTATTATCCACCGCCATCTAGGGACACACAGTCTGACTTAACAGGCTCATCATTTCAGCCACCGACCAAGGAGAGCTCCTGCCCCTGCTGTGACTTCTCCCTTTGAAACTGTTTGTCTAGTCTTCCCTGTCTCCATCCCTTTATAGTGTCTTGGTAACAAGCCCAGCAACTCCTCCCTGTTGGCCCACTTCATGAAATTTAACCTCAGCTGACTCCATTTCTCCCAGTTAGGGCTCCAGACCAGAACCTAAGACTTACTTTTGCCTGAATTTATTTCCTCCCATTCTTTAAGTTCCCCCACCTTCAAAGCCCCTGATAAATTGGGATTTTCTCCCATGAGAGCTCATGTGATAAAAACATTTGTTAGTCTTTAAGTGCCACAGGACTCCTTGTTTGTTTTATTGAATGAACTAAGCCCCTTTGGAACAAGGAGAAGAAGTACTTCCCAATGGCTTAGATGCCCTTGGACACATTTCAGGTTCAGCCCTCGCCGTGGGATTGTCCAGTGTGGCTTTCCCAGCCCCCTTTGGACAAGCAAGCAGGAGGAGGCTATATTCCCCCAGGCCGCTCTGGGGTTTCCTCTGCACACTCATAGGGATGATAGACATCGTCAGCCCCTTTCCATGTGCTCTAGCATGAGTCTGGCCACAAAATTCAGCAAAGCCACACTCCATCAGTGGACAGTTGCCAAAGGCGGCCGTAGGCAATTGGGGGTCCTAGGTGAAGAGCCATTGTGGGGCCCCTAAAGGGCCCCACTGTCACCTTCACATCAGCCACAGTCCCCCTTGCAGCCCTAACTGCCCCCTGACAGTCCCAACTCCCTGCCGCTGCTCCCTCCATGGCTCTAACTCCACCCTCTGTAGCCCCCCCATGGCCCCGGCTTTCCTTTGTCCCCAGTCCAAGGGGAAGCACCGGGGACCCTAGTGCTCATGGGGCGGGGAGAGCGCAGACCACCAGGGTCAGAGGCTGTGTTGCTCATCTGCCTTCTCTCCCTCCAGCGGGATTGTGTTGACATTAATCTGTGTTCTGCAGTGCCTCTTGCCCCTCTTCTCCCATATGCACCAGATTCCCTGTCTGGACTCTTGTCTACCATAACGCATTCTGGTAATGGGACTCCCATGATGCACTGTAACTGGCTCAGTCAGAAGGAAGACGGAAGGAAAAATAAAGGTTGAGTTATCATGCTTTCTTGTGAGATGGAAATCCCTAATTCCTGTCAGCTTTAATAACCAAACACAGTGCATGGCTAATTGGGCAGGATTACTGCTACACATCAATAAAAAACAATGCAGTGACTGTGTTTTACTATATTTATTCTTTGTTTTCCTTTATTCCACTTATTCTTTCCTTTTGCTGATATGGCACACTTTCTCTTCTCCTCTTCAGTATTTTTTCTTTCTTTCATTTAGTTGTTTCCCATATTAACACCATAGATTTTCCCTGTATTTCTTTCTCCCCTTTAGGGACCTTTCCCCTGGTCATGTTGTCTTCTGCCTTTCCCACATTGTTTCACTTTCTCTCCTTCTTTCCTGTTCTTAGCCCTAGTCCAGGCATGGCTAAACTGTGGCTCGGGAGCCACATGTGGCTACTGAATGAAAAAGTGAGGCTCGCGGAAGAAATCCAGAGGAAAGCAGCCCCAGCCTAGGAGTTTTAGATCTCCTGCTCTGAGCATGCTCAGAGCATGCTTGGGAGGAGCCCCAGCCTGTGTGTAGCTGCTGGAGCAGACAGGTAAGGGGGCTCTGGGGGAGGTTCAGTCTGGGGGAACCAGCATCAGGGCCTGGGAGTTAGGGAGGGGGTTGGGATGGCGGGGAGAAGCGTGGCATGGCCAGGATGGCAGGGTGAAGAGCAGCATGGTTGGGATGGCAGGGAGAAGTGATGCATGGTCAGAGAGGATGGGAAGAAGTGGTGGCATGGTTGGGATGGCAGGAAGAAGCTAAGTTTTTACTGCATAGGTTGGCCTAGTTTTCATGGTAACCTTAAGTAATTATTAGAATCTGACTTTAGTAGGATCAATATTTGCCCTCTTTTTACGATAAAATGAAAGTGTGCAATGAATTTTAAACTTTGTAATTTTGAAGTAGGTAAAATATGGCTGTATGCCTCAGTGCAGCTCTCGAAGGTTGAATAATCAACTTAAGTGGCTCTTGAGTTCCACCCCTGCCCTAATCTATACTTGCCACATTTCTTGGTGGCAGTTGATGGGAGATACACAAATTATGTAAAATATCTTGTGTATCTCCTGATGACTCTCTAACTAGCCCCTACACATTAGGCTAAGCTGACTGCAAATGCTTTGAGATCAGCTTTTGGCAACTCCAGCTCCTGGGCTGGAGTTGCTATGATGACTTCCAGAGTGATTCAGTGGGTTCATACTCACCGGCAATTTTTATGTCAACTTAAGGAAGCTCTTAAGTCTGTAGACTCCGGTGTAAACGTACCCTATGAGTCTATTGTATCTCTTTTGGAAGTCTGATTTGTCTTTTATACTGCAAGTTTCACCTTACTTAAAAACAACTTGCTTATAAAATCAGACCTAAAATACAGAAGTGTCGCAGCACACTGTTATTGAGAAATTACTTTCTCATTTTTACCATGTAATTATAAATCAATTGGAATATAAATATAATGCTTACATTTCGGTGTCTAGTATTTAGAACAGTATAAACTCATTGTTGGTGTGAAATTTTAGTTTGTAATGACTTTGCTAATGCTTTTCATGTAGCCTGTTGTGAAACTAAGCCAATAACCAGACAAACTGATGTATCCCCTGGAAGACCTATGTGTATCCCCCATGACATGTATACCCCTGGTTGAGAATGACAGCTCTTTTTTAATCTTCTGGCTTTTTCCCCAAGCAAAACTATTCCAAATATGCAGAGCGGTAACATGGTGATCTGGCACCCAGGGTGTTCCAGTCGGAACGTGCCCCTTGCCATTAGCAGTGCCTGGGTCAGGTGCCACAAAAGGCGCCCTTTAATAGAGTGCCTCTATTGTGCTGCTCCGGCGCATCCAGGGCAAAGCCGTATTGGCCCCGCCTTAGTTACAGCCCTGCAACTATACCAGCTATAGTACTTTGGCATGAATCTAGAAGCCCAGCACAGATTTGGCAAACCAATCCAGGAAAAGTTTTCAAGTCTTGCAATTTCAAGGAGACTAAAATTTCATGGCTGTGAAATGCTGAAGTTCAGACAAAATACGAGGCATGAAATGTCAGGAGACACTTGCTCCCATCATCAGTGATAAGCTTACATGAAGTGACTATATATTACAGGACTCTAGCTCACGGCTGTTCACATGACAGGGCACTATACCTAAGTCCTATCCCAGCAGAGGTTATTCTACGTGAGTCATTTCTGTGTCATTTCAGGGATGTGCTTTGCAAGGTTCTCCTGCAGCATTGTTCATACACCTTTGTCTCATGCATGGCACCAGTGCTAAAGAGCCCTTCTTCAGCCCATATCGTCTCCCAGTGGCACCTCTGCTGTAGAGAGGTTTTGTAATAGGGTGGTTCTACACTGACTGCCCTTTTCGGTGGCAGTTGAATGGAGATATACAAGTTACTTAAAATAATCTGTGTCTCTGCATTCCAGCCTCCCTACTCCCGGCTCCTCCACTGCGCTGAGTTGAAGGGACTGGCCTCCCTTATGTGCTTAGGTGAAATGTGTGAACACACGGGCTCTCCTGCGTCCCTTGAACAATTTGGAGAAGAAGCCAGGACTCCTGCATTTGACCCATGGCTGGTGGTTGCCTCTGCAACTTGGTGAATATTAGGGGACTGTAAGGTGAATCTCTTGATACTTAGGACCTCAGAAGTTCAGGGAGCCAGAAACCTGGAGACTTTTATCCACACTCCAAGCCTTTCTCCCAGTAGAGGCTTCATCCCACCTATGTTTGGCTTCCTGTCTCAGCCACAGGCAGTCAGGCTGGGCTCCTGCCTCTCCCCCTCCCACCCATCACTGTCAGTCATTCAGAATACTGTCCGTTGGTTGGTTCAGTCCCAGCTGGCCTTTGATTGGCTCATTCCTGTGTGCGCCCCATCCACTTTTTTCATTTTTATTTGTGATTCCTGCAATGTGCTGTCAATCAAATTAGCATGCTGACTGACGGAGAGTAAACAGTTGGGATGGAGGGCAGTGCGGTATTTCTCTAGAGCTGGCCTAGCCTGCTGTGACTGAGACCCTGATTAGCTGTCAGACCACAGCAGAGCTGAGCCAGGATTAACTGGAGTCCTTCATTTGCTCCCCATGTTGTGACTCAGATCATGTAAGTGAGCCAGAAGTACGCCTTGCCCTGCTGCGCCCGAGCCTGTCTTTGCACTTTGCTGCTGCAGACAGCTTCCAGGCACAGCCCAGGAAGCAGCTCCACAGGCCAGATCTGGCCCCAGCAGGCCATAATTTTGGCATCCCTGGTTTAGAGCCCTCTTCAACATGCATCACTGGCCAGCAATGGCTGGGGCTGGATGTATTCACAGAACCCGTTGCCATAACTCTGGGGACACCAAGGGGTTCCTGGACTCCCCACTGAGAACCTCTGGTGTAGGGTGTTGCTCATGGCTTTAAGTCCCATTGTCCTTGATTTGCTGGGTAAAGGGGTTCCGCATAGTAAAATGAAGAAAAATGAAAGAAACTTTTCATTCACTAACCACATTTTATTCACCTTCCTTTTGCACTTTGAGGAGAACTTCTTTTTGTTGTTTCCTCCCACAGCTACAGTAGGAGGAAAGAAATTAGAGATAAATTGGTGCTCATGCAAGGTTGTTCATAGGGAATGTCAATGAAGTGAGACACTCCTTTCTCTGCCTGAAAGATCATGGCTGCCACCTCCTGGCTGTCTTGGAAGATTTCTCCCCAGGAAAAGAAGATTACGATGAATTTTATTTCAAATCTGCTCCAACAGTCAAGAATTTACCTAAGTATTAAATGGATTAATTTTTTTGCCTGCATGCAGCCTTTTGATTATGTAGGCACTGTAATGAATGCAATGTGGCTGTTTCCGATTTGGCCTCGTTGTGTTTGGCCAGAAGCCTTCGGTTGAATGTGAGCCCCGCTGAATCCAGGTTTGATTCCTCTCACTTGGCACGGATTTCCCGCCTGCTGATGGAAGCTTTAAAGAAAAAAAAATACCCTTGCAGCTGAAATGCTGCCAAAACCCATCAACGTGCTTTGAGGCTGCCATCTATTGTCCAGCACAAGCCTCTTAAGATTTAATATTTCTCAAACTACAGTGCACCTGCTTGCAAGAAAAACCACCTTGTCACTTGATGACACGTTTTGTTAAATCACTTATTTTTTTATTTATTAGCATCACAATGTGCACTTTCCTCTCCCTTTGGCTTCCTCCTAGAATTACAGCTCATAATTACATGATGCATTTACCAAGATGCCTCAGTCCTCTGTCATCTGCAAATGAATGACTTCTATTTATGGTCAGAGCTTCAATGAGTTTTGGTGATCCCGGTCTGGTCCTTAGAGCATTGCATCCTGCTGAAGCCAGCTTGCCTCGCTTTGAAATTATACCTGTGTGCTGAAGGTCAAGTTGATTAACCCTTGAGCTTCAATACCCTTTGTCCAACTGAAGAGGGAACTCCTGTCAGGTCAAAGTTGGTCCCACTTGGGTTGCTACAAAATAAGGTTTGTTTTGCTCATTGGGAGGAGTATTTTTTTTTTAAAGGATATGTTTCCAACTCAACAGGTGCCTTGCAAAGCACTGAAATCTGACACACTGTGATGCATTGTGTGTGGCTCCAGTGGGGAAGGAAATCTCCCAGTGTAAAAGTGTGTTTATAAGCAAATGGCTGCCTTTCATATTGTGGCCATGCTGGATCACAGCGTGGCTCTGTAACAACCACTAGCCAGTTATCTTCTGGATATAATTATGCAGAGAATAGAGGAGTCACCTGAAGGACATCAGTTCTTCCTTTTATAGCGCACCACTGGCTTATCCTTCATGGCACCAGAAAAAAACTATTTGTCTCTGACTATATGGCGCTTCTTGCTTAACCTTGCACTACCTATTATTGAGCCATCTGCTATAAATGCCAGACTTTGTCATTCATCAATCCAATTGTCGTCCAAGCTGCTCTGCATTTTCTCCAGTGCATAAAGGGCAATGTGGGGAAGATGGCCAGGCACATGCCTTTAGAAATATTTATGATTTTACTGCAGCATCCTGCTTGAAATCCTCCTCCCACCCCTGCTGTGACACCTAAAGAACATTTGACAGCGATGGGGCTTGCTCCCTTACAAGTTCAGTTATGATCACTTCACTCTTTCCTTCCCTGCCCCACCAAGTACTGTCTCTTGCGACATGTGCACACAATGCCTGGCCCAACAGGCATTGCTGCAATACAAATTAATAGGTATCTCAGCTGTAGGTTGAAATTCCCAGCTCTGGTGTTGCCACCCAACCAGCAAGCTGCAGGAGAATTCATGATTACATATATTCATCAACACGAGAGATTCGTTTGGCCTGTGTGATTAGGGGTGGGTTATTTTCCAGACTTGGACTTTGGAAGCAAGAATTCTGGGCTGCTCCAGGTTAGAAAAGCTACCTGTGGCTTTCAGGTGCTTTGGAGAGAGGAATTCAGAAGTCAAAGAGACTGCTGAGCAAACAAAGAGTCTGGTGGCACTTCTAAAGACTAACAAATTTATTTATCACATGAGTTTTCGTGGGAGAAAATCCCACTTTGTTGGACCCTTTGAAGATGGGGGAACTTACAGAATGGGAGGAAATAAATGTAGGGGAGTGTAAGTCATGGGATCTGGTCACACTAACAGTAAATCAAAGCAGTTGTTAAGATTCAAACACTGGGAAACATCACATGGAGGAGGGTGAAGTCAAATCACCTATTGTAATGGGAAAAGAATCCATAGTCATGATTTAATCCGGCTTTCATGCAATCAGATCTGCATATCAGTTCTAGTTCAGCTGTTTCTCTTTGAAGCCTTGATGTCCTATTGACTTGCTTGAGCACAGCTGTTAACAAATCATCCACAGAGTGATTAGAAAGATGGAAGTGCTCAGCAACTGGTTTTTGAATGTTGAGCTTTCGTGGAAGAAAATCCCACATTGTCAGATGCTTACGGAATGGGAGGATTGCTCATTTGAACACTTTCCACCCAGAAACTGTTTCCAGCTGTTGCCCTAGTCTAGAATCTGAACACCTCACAATCTTTGATGCCATAGACATAGAGTTTAAGGCCAGAAGGGAAGTGCAGACCATCAAATCTGACCTGTATATCATATTGTCCCACAGCACAGCCAACATATTACAGCCTTAGACCAAAGTATGACATCCCTCAGGAGACTTCTACAGGCAGAGAACAAGAGAGATGGAGGTGCACAATATCTGAGGCCTCCCCAGTGGCAGGGAATTAAGTGAGATGTACACTGATGAGCCAAGGCAAGCAATGATCTACACCCCATACTGCAGAGGAGAGTATTTATCTCCTGTGAGCCAGGAAAGTGTTTTTGCAAGATGGGGAACTATGACACAAAGAGATTTCCCAAGATTGCAGAGGGAGAGCATATAAATCAGAGAACAGAACCGAGGTCCTGCCAGATCAACCCATTAGCCACCAGGTCATTCTTCTTCTAGATATATAGTGTTTGAGTTCTGGTGTCACCCTGCAGATCTATCGACACTGCACTAAGACACCCATGACTGACTCACGGCAGCTGACTCAGGTTCATGGATCTTGGGCTAAAGGATTGTTTAGCTGTGGGGCAAACATCTGGGTTCTGGCTGCAGGGAGGGTCCCCGAACTTGGGCTCCAGCCAGAGGCAGAATGTCTACATTGCAACTAAACAGCCCCTTAGCATAAGTCAGCTGGCATGGGAGAGCTCCAGGCTCTTAACTGCAGTATAGATGTACTCTGTGAGGCTTGAGAAAGCTCATATTACTGCATTAAGTCCCTTTTTGTATGTGATTCACCAGCATGTTATATCCAGGGAGGTACTGTGATGAAACAACACCTTTCTTTTTACATGCAACCTGTGCTGGGGGTGGATGGCGCTTGAATGTTTTGAGAACCCATAATAGCTGGTCTGTATGCATTCTTCCTGCATGCAACAGAGGGGATTTGGTATATTAGGCTCTGTCTGGCAATTGGCAAGCAGCGTCTGACTGTTTCCAAGCCTTGCCAAATGTTCCACTTTATGCAGAGCGCATCTACTGTGCTGACGAGCAAAGCGGACACTTGTTGGAGTGTTTAACTGTATTGATTACTGGTTAATTATCTGCACAAACCCAACCCCCTCTGATGCTTGCTTTTCCACAAGGGGACAGTGCTGCTAAAGGTAACCAATCAGATTCTAGCTAATTCAGGGAAATTGGCTGATCCTGCCACAGGGTGCACATGAATTCTGCTCCCATTGGCCAATGCTTCCCTACTGGAAATCTCCCCATATAATCAACACACATTTTTCTTTTACCCCAAACCAATCCTACTCACAGACAGAGCCGTACCTATGGTGGGGTGAATGGGGCATTGCCCCAGCCATGCTGGAGCTGCTCAGTAGAGCTGCTCTATTAAAGTGCGTGTTTTGCCACGCCAGCCCCAAGCACTGCTAATTGCAAGGGGTGCATTCTGATCAAAATGTGCCTCAGGCACTGAAACAAAGCATTATGGCTCTTCTAAAAGGCCCCAGCACACTTATTTTTGCAAGGAGTAAGAGTGATTTGCCTCTGCAATGCACCATTCTTGAGGCCCGGTGTCCATACATACATAAGTGCATATATGAGACGATGGTGCCCATTTAACCCCGAGGTCAAAACTGGGTTTGTTCCACCATGATGCCAATTATCAAGTTTCCACTAAGCATCCTCCCTCTGATTCTGCAGGCAGGGGTGTCATGGGGCAAGTCCTTCCTAGCGCCCCTTGGTAGGGAAAATACAAGGGGCATGAGCAGGGAGGGCATCCCTGTGATCCTCTTTAACTTCCTGCGTCAGGGCAGTACCACCAACTGGCCATAGAGTCAATACCACAGTCACAATGCAGCCCTTGGATCAGGGCAGCACAGCCTGGTGGTCACAGAGTCAATAACTCAGTCATTACACAGCCCTTGGGTTTGGGCAGCATGGCCTAATAGCCACAGAGTCAGTAATGAGATGGATCTGTCCGTACCAGACATGGTGCCTTGATAGGGGGGCTCCGGCTCTCCTGCTCCAGTGAGCCCCAGCCCACGGCCCTATTGGTGTGAGAGTTATGGCATCAAGTCAGTGTGAATCCAGACCAAAACACGTTGATTTGTAACCTGTATCAGCTCAGTAGCCTCCCCTCAAGCCCCTGGGCTACTTCCTGTCCAGCTCACTGTGGCGGTCCTCTCATGAGTCTTCAGCCGCCATGGATTCCTGGATATCTACCTCTGAGTAGTTCCCCAATTACATCTGCTGTTCAGCATGATCTCCAGGGTTGCTCCCATTTTCAGGCTGGGGCTGAGGCAGCTCCTACACAGGAGCCTCCAGTGGGTGTCCTTCCTCCTTGCTAGTCAACCCAGAGTGAGTTGAGTTGCTTCCTTTTATACTGGGGCAGCAGGCCAAGCATGCTTAAGGGGCGGGACTTCCACCTCCCTTAAGCTTCACAGCCTTCCCTCGTGCGGGCTATATCCACCCCATCACAAGAGGGCAGAAGTGGAGCAAGCAGCTTCCACTTCATTTTCCCCATAAAACTCATGTGGTCAAACCTAGTCCAAAACTGTTTAGCAGACATCACCATTTTCTTTACAGCAATAAAAAGGAAGGGCCAAATGTTGCTAATGTGGTTGCAAACTCCTCTTTTGATCTGGAAGTTCACACTCCTCAGTGAACATGGGGAAGTTAGCGCACTCCCTGAGTTGCCACCAGCAGGTGAACGCATCTCCGTCATTTCCAAATCACGTCATTCAACCAAAGCTTCTGGCTGGGCCTCATTCTACAGAATGTTGCAAGACTTCTCTGTAATGACAACAGACTTAGTCATTGAATGCAAACAGCATTTAAGATGTCTTTCCTTTAGCTCCAGGGTAGTCCTGAGTTGCCCCTTAATATCCTACTGGGCCTCATCCAAAGCCAACTGAAGTCAATGGGAATCTTTCCAAAATTACTTCACTTGGCTTTGAATCAGGCCCTTATGTTCAAACAATAATGGGGGAAAACAATCTCATGTTCCACCCTAGCAATCCTGCATCAACTAGATAGCATGATTCTTTTCTTCTCAGAGCTGTTCTGTCCCAATTACTGTAAATTTTCAATGGGAAGCTATTAATCATAATTCAGACTATGATAGCTTTGTTCTCGTTGTAATGGGAAATTATTACTTCTATGGCTGTATCATTTGGCTGTTAACTAACCATAGCCAGTGTTTTTGTTGTCATGAGTTATGATTCAGTTATGTGGTCTTTCAGGATTTTATCATATTTCATTTTTCACACACATTTTAGTTGCTTTTGTGTTATTAGAGCTCCCTGAAACATCAGTCATTTGAGCTTTAAGCACTGGTGAATTTGACTTTACAGTTATCAGATCAGAAGCAAAAAGATCAAGAAAACAGGCTCAATCTGAATTAATGAGCAAGTAATTGTTTTCTCATAATCAGTGATGAAACAGTACATAAATGGAAGGTCTTTCTCTGGTTGTATGAGGATATAAATCATAAAATTTATGAATATATCAAATAATGCAAGCGAGGGCATAGATTTGTTCACTAAAAAAACACAAATGGTTTTAAAACCTAGAAGACATGGAAGATTTGGTCTAATTAACAGCAAAATTACGTGTGAACATATTTGAAAAATGTTTAAGTAAAAAAAGATCCACTTCTGATTATAAAGAAAAAAATAGCTGAAGAAATAATCTTATATAGAAGAAATGTCTATGTTAGGAACAAGATATATAAATCAGATGGACGGTTCCAAGTTTTGCAGTGAAGAAGGTCTGGGAAAATTCCCTAGCTGCCAACTATGGCGCCCTATGAGGGACAAAACAGATCAGAAGGCCATGGCCAAACTTATTTTAGTTTATGCTGTTCTTTGCAAGATGGCTCCATCAGCTAAAATCAGATAACATTTATTTATACACCAGAAGAGATGTTACAAACACTGGTAAGGCTGATATAAACTAACAAAATCCAGCAAGACTGAAATGTACCATGCTGTGTTCTCCAGCACTGAGGCACAACAGGATGCATGAAAAAAATGGTTAAGGGATACTTCATTGTCCTCGGGTATTCAGAAGGCATGTGAGGCCAGGTCCTCAGCTGCTGTAGATGAGGAAGATAGAGACAAATGAGCTACTTTGATGAGGTGCATTTTAGACTTGGTTGTGAGTTCTTTATTTGTATTGCTTGGTGCCCCAGCCTCACTGAGCTTTTTAATTTCTGTTTTGGTGGGTGAGTTTCTGTGTTTGAGATAACCTGCAAACATGCAATGTGGAGACTTACCTACCTTTCATGGTTGTTTGCAGTGCACTTGGAGGCTGGAAAGTGCAACAGAAGTGTACAAATAATAAACGACAGCAAAAAATCTTATCAGAGGTGAATGTATAGACTAAAATTTGGCTGATCTTGCATTAGAGGACTTGCAGGAGAATTCATGTTGGCCCTGTATCACAAGCTTATGAAAGATAACAGCCTGCTACTGCTGCTAAGCTGAAGAAACTATTCTCAGCTCACACAGGGAAGTTCCATGCTTTGGTGCAGCAAGTTGACATATCAGCATTAATTTACATGCCCATGGCCTATGTCTCACAGAGATGCAAAGTTCCATGGGGACAATTACAGAGTGTTCAGCATCTGC
Organism: Podocnemis expansa; assembly: GCA_007922195.1. NCBI lineage: Eukaryota > Metazoa > Chordata > Testudines > Podocnemididae > Podocnemis > Podocnemis expansa. The sequence goes on from ML681997.1 coordinate 2,677,028, forward strand.
CAGGATCTAGTCCAAAGTATTTGACAGCAGTCAGCTTCTGCCAGCTGGACCTAATGGGACCAGTCAGAGAGGCTGGCTGGCCACAGTACGGATTACAGAATGGGGTTAAAGCTCTTGTGCTATTATACTGGAAAAGAACACAATGGGGTGAGGCTAAACAGATACAGAAGGACTGAACTGCTCTGTGACGTTCACTGAAATGTGTCTAGAAGGTCGACGCCACAGGTATAGTGACTTTCCTTCAAGGAGCTCCTGGAGATGTGGTGTGTGGATTGAATGCAGGTCCCTGCTCCTCCTCTGGGGTGCGATAATCAACATTACTATGTTAGACTGCTTACAGGAGAGAAGTCACAGCTGTCAGAGAAGCTGCTGTTGTCTTTCCCTCACCCGTAGTGGTGACAGCAGCCTAAACACAGGGAGCTTATGTAAATAAATGCTTATGTGCCAGGGTTCCCCACACAGTCATAGAGAAACCTTAGTAATTAATGATATTGGCCAGGGACCAGCAGGGATGTATTGCAAATGGCTTCTTCTCCCTTCCCCACACCCTGATGACTGGGAACCCAATGCAGAAAAGGCATTTTGGTTGGACACTGTCACTCAAGATGTTGGAATGGACCATCTCAGTGGTGTACCAGGGAATGAACCATCCAAAGTGGCATCAAGGACTGAAACCAGCATCTGTTCTCTGTTTCTGGGAGAGGACAGAGAGGGAGAGTTTGGATGTCACCTGCTCTCAGACCAGCTTTTCTTCTGAAAGCAACTAAGCAACAGCTAACATGCTGTAAGGGAGAAACCCAGCTCTGCAGTGAGCTGTCCAGTGCAGTGAGAGTGAACATGGGTGAAAGCTTTCCAGCTCAGCAAACAGAACAATCACAGCCCATGCACCCTTCTTCCTCTTGCTAGGTGAATACGAAGGATGCATGTAGGTCTGAATTCTACCTCAGCTACACACACCCAGCTGCCATTGACTTTCAGGGTATGCATAGATAACGTTTAAACATTTTTCTGTATAGGCCTCACTCTTCCTTTCTCTCACCCCATTTCCTAATAGCGCCACCACCTCTAAACCACCCTGCTTTTCCCCGCACCCCCATCAACTGACCTCTAGATCGCTCGTCTCCTGATCTCATCTATTGCAGGAAGGGGCAATGGTATAACAAGATATCACAGAGTCACAGAAAAGCCATGGACGCAAGAGATACAGTTGGGCAAGGCAGGAGTAGGAGTCTGATTTTGCAGTTGCCTCACATTTGCAGACATGAGCATGCATCTGAAATTAATAACCTTTTCACGGATGCAGCCTCAGCTTAGGTTGCTAGCTGTGTAAGTGCTGCTGTGTGTACAACTATCGGTGAGTGTGATATTTCACATGAACTACTGAAGGCTGGGCTGGGGCCATGTTCAGGGTTGGGTCCTGAAAATGAATCACTCTTCTCAGGTATAATAGCCGTCAGCCTTCATTTCACTACATGATTCAGACTAAATAACACGGGGTAAGTTTTCCTTAATTTATTTATAGTTTGAAATCTAGTTCAGGGGTTGACAACCAAAGATGGCATGCGTGCCCAGTTTGGTTGCCACATGGGATCCCTGGCCAGAATCACCACATTCCTGCACCTGTGCCCCTCTGTCAATTTGGCCCCATCCTCCCCTCTCTCATATGGGCCCAGCCTGCAGGAAATGGATAGGATGGTGGGAAACCCACCTTTCCCATGGGACCCGCAGACTCCTCGCCCCACCACCAACACTACAGCTGACACTGGGTCCCAACACTGGGAGTGTGCCAGAGAGGGGAGCATTTTAAGTCTGTTGTTCCTTTAAAGAAATAACATGCCAGCTTATTATCTCAAACAGTTCTTCAGGTAAAAAAAAAATTGTTATCAACAGAGACAGATTTAAATGAGTGTAAGTAATGAGTCATGAAAGTCAGGAATGGCTATAGGAGAAATGAAGTTAAAATATTTACTAATGCTTTGAGTTAAACTCTATTACAGTCCAGCAAATTTTCTCACCACATGACCCAGCAGATTACTGACTGAACTCCAAGGTCAGGACCCCTCCCTCAAAGTTCAACAAATATTTTCTTTGTTCAGATGTAGTGAAAGAAATGGGTGGCGGCAGGGAAGAGAGGGAGAGAGAGACAGAGAGAGAGAGGCCCCTTGGGGGTGTTTGTTGCTCCATTTAATAGTTTCATTCCTCCTCTTGAAAAACATTTTCCATCTGAGAACCAGGAGACAAAGAGTCTCTATAGAAGGATGCACCTTGCTGTTTCTTCATCTGTTTGAACTACCTTTGTCTTCCCTTCTTACCTGATAACCCTGATTATGACTTAAATATAAATTAAGCTGAGCACACACTCCTTCGTTTAGGAAAGAGCTGTCTGTCAACTTCTGTTGGGCTAGGGTTAAGGGGTTTAGAATAAGTGTTAGAAACACCATCCCAGGCAATCTGATAACTTCACCTAACATCAAGGAGTCCTGTGGCACTTAAAGACTAACAAATTTATTTATTGCATGAGTGTTCATGGGAGGAAATCCCACTTCATCAGCTTCTTTGAAGATGGGGGAACTTACAGAATGGGAGAAAAATAGTTGCAGAGAGGTGTAAATCATAAGGTCAGGTCACCCTGTAACAGCAAATCAAAACAGTTGTTAAGATTCAAACACTGGGAAATGTCATACTAGGGAAGACGAGGTCAAATCCCCTGTTGTAATGAGGAAAAAAATACAAAGTCCCTATTTAATCCTGAAGAGACAGAGTCAAATTTGCAGATTAATTCAAGTTCTGCCATTTCTCTTTGAAGCCTAGAAGTGTTATTCAATTGCTGGAGCATGGCTGTTAACAAATCATTAACTGAGTGATCAGGAGGACTGAAGTGCTCAGTGACTGGTTTTTGAATGTTGTGATTTTTTATGTCAGTTTTGTACCCATTTATTCTTTTGCACAGAGACTGTCCTTTTGTCCAATACAAGCTGGAGAGGGGCATTTCTGGCACATGACAGCATTGTTTCTCTTAACTAGACTAACATGGCTACCCCTTTAGAAGTGCACATACAATGTTACCATATGTTTCATCAGGACAATGCTGACAAACAAATTATGAGTTTTCAAATGATAAATTAAAACACAAAGATTAATACAATAATGTGTAGGGGTTGAACAGAGACATGTATTCTGTCACAGAATGTCAAGAACAAAAAGCAGGCAGTAAAGAGATAAACGTTCCTTATTGGGCTTGAACAGACTCATTTCCTCTGTGGATCGGGCACGGAGGACACAACATCCATGGGTTAAAGTATGCAGGAACGCACCAAAACGCCATTCCAGAACCCACTATTTCAGGGGCGCAGCATTCCGGGGCCCCTAAAATAGAAAAAGGAGCCAGAATACTGCATTCTGGAGCCCACCATTGAAAAACAGCAGACCCCAGAATGCAGCATTCCTGTTCTATGTTCTATATTTAGGGGCCCAAATGCTGGGCCCCTAAAAATATTGGGCCATGAAGAGGCATTCTGTTGCATTTCTGCAGGCAGGGGCAGGGGTCAGGGCATTCCTAGGTGGGGTTCAAGCCCTGCCCCAAACCTTTCCCTTTCCAGGTCCCACCCCAACCTACGGCCTGCTGCCTTGTCTGCAGCCACACCGCTGCCCCAACCCTGGGCCTACTGCCCCTACCTCCTCAGCCACGCAACCGCCAGTAATTGCGGGCATGGCGTGGTTCATGCTGGGGGGTATTGGGGGCAGCGGGTGGGGAGCTGGCATGTGGGGGGTCAGGAGCTGGGGTCTGGGGGGCCCAGCCATGCAGGAGTGTTCTGGGGCCCCCAAATTATACTTAAACCCCTGACAACATCTATAATGTGTGCTTCATATTTACAACCAAATCTACATTTGAAGCTAAGGGAAGCTTTGCCAGCAGAGGATGATGGGGAATGAGTCTCTGTGTTGGTCATTTCACCTTGAGGCAACCAGAAAAGAAAAAGCAAAAACATTTTCCCTAGTAAATAACTAAAGCCGCAGCAGCTAGGAAGGGATATTGTAGGCAGGGCTGTCGCTGGGGAAGGTGAGAGGGGCGATTGCCCCTGGCCCTGCGGTTTGGAGAGCCCTGTGCTTTCCTGCCATGAGTAGGGCAATGCGGGGCCTGCAGCGCTGCACCCCCCAGCCACGCTGACCCCATCCCCTTCCCACTGCCTTTGGTGTGAAGCCAATGGCAATGGGGAAGAAGGGGCAGGAGTGTGGAACTGGCCTCTGCTCAGGGCTGGCTTGCCCGACCCCAAGGACAGGGAACAGCCGGCCCAGGAGCAAACTGGGCCAGCCCAGAGACTGGGCTCCACTCTCTCTCCCCTGCCCTGGGCTAGCTGTCCCACCCTAGGGGCAGGGAGGTCCAGCCCAGAGGTGGGGCAGGAGAGCAGAGCCCAGCCCCCAGATTGGCCCACTCCACCCCCAGCTCAGGGGAGGGGTGAGCGTGTGGGGCCAAAATCTGGGCTGCCCTGTGGCAGTCAGGGGGTCCCCTACAGACCAATTGCCATGAGCCCTGCACCTGTCGAGGGATGGCCCTGATTTTAGGGCTGGATACTTCAGAAATTCAGAGGTTACTAACTAGATAAACAGATTCATTGCATATTGGGGAAAATTGAGCCAAACTGGCATTGGTATGAAGCAGTTTGGAGACTGACAATACTGAACAAAAAGTTGACAGTTGCTTGGCCCCAGATTTAAAATGGGAGGAAAACTATTTTCCCAAACAATGAGGGATAAAATTCAATTCTGTTGACAACCCAAGGGGCCTCATGCATTTCAGATTTATACCCATGTAAATCAGGAGTCACTCCATGGAAAGCAAAAGAGTGTAAGCAAGAAGAGAAGCAGGCCTAGTGACATCACTTGAGTCGCACCCACTTACACCAGCATTCACTTGAACGCAGTAGGCCAAACCTTTCCTTCAGTCTCATTCCTGCAATGCTGGTTATTGACATGATATTCCATGGGATGTAAACGGTGGGTGTAGCCTTTGATTAATCTGGAGAGCAAAAATATACAACAACATTTTCTTTTGCTCAGGCGGCTCCTTTGAAATTTGTTACAGGAAATGAGATGGATGAGTCATGAATGTGAACACATGAAGGCTTTGTTTAGTACTTAAATGCATACAAATAAAATAGAAATCACAGAAAAACAAGGCAAGTATAGCAAAACAATCCGCTACATTGTTCATTCTCACAACCATATGGAGATCATCAGGACTGAAGATGGAAAGAATAGTCAGTGGAGAAGAACCATAAGTGGGAGTGATTATGAATTTTCCACCATCCTGTCATCCCAGTGTTCCAACTAAGGGCTTGGCATTCACCTCTTTTACACACCTTTCTCTTACACTTAATCAAATGTGGTCCCAGATGAGTAAGTATCAGTCTCCTACCCGTCATTGGTATTCCAGGGGGACCAATTTCAGGGTTCTGGCTGCTTGCTGGGCTGGTTTGCATCACTATACTTTAAAACGGTTTTGCCACGTAAATGTGGTTTTGCTCCATGGTTACGTATATCAACAAGCCCCTAAAACCATTATTTTAAGTGTAGTTGTTCCTTGGCAGTTTGCTGGTTTATCAAAAGATACATATTGCTAAATCTTGTAACTCTAGGCTATTTGCGGGAACTGTATCTGTGTTGGTCCCAGAACCAGCTTCTGTTGGTAAAAAAGTAGCGTCATAAATGGTGAATCCTTTTAGGATGAGGTTGTATTCCTTGCATTTACTCAAAAAGTAGATATTGCTGTTAAGTTTGGCCCCCTTTTTCTTTCATTTTATGGAATTTCCATTTCAGATGGCAAAATTTGATATCTTTCATTGTTGTTTGTAGTATTGGTGTAACCATGTTGGTCCCAGGATATTAGAGAGATGAAGTGTGTGAGGTATCCTTTATTGGACCAACTTCTGTTTCACTATTGGAAGCTGATCCAACAGCCTGCCTCTCTTGCCGAAGTTTAAGCATTTGTGCTAGCTGACCAGACCTTGTTAACTGCTGTGCTCTGTTAGATCTCAAACTTGTTGAGGGACTTATTTTCATAATTTTGTTTTTCCCTAGTGTGATAAGGTGTTCACCCCACACTCGCCCTGAATGGCCAAAAATGTGGCCTATTAACCAGATGGCCACAGATGAAGGGAATCAGGTGGCATAAGTAAGCCTCTGATGGAATAATTTGGCAGTCCAAATGAGAAGGAATGAGCTGGGCTAGGCTTACAAAGCGAGGAAGTTGGCAGCAGAGAGGCAGCCGCAGGGAGGGAGTCTGCAGTCACTCCCAAGAGAAAGGAGGTGTATTTGGGCACCACAGAGCCAGAGTAGCTGACGGTTACTCACTGGGAGAAGGGAGTTCTGGAACCGGCAAACCCAAAGAGGGGGAAGCGCCACATGGTATTGCGGGTCAGGGAAAAGACAGTAAGGCCTGCAAATTAGCAGATCTTGACTGCTGATTACAGACCGCTGAGCTGGAACTGTTCGGCTGTTACCTCAGAACTTTAAAATCATTTGGCTGTTTAGGCAGTTTTTCACTCGCCTATGGGAAAACTACTGCTATTTTCTGGGATAAATTCAGTGTGGTCCACTTGCCCAGATGGTGTTTAAACCCATGGAAAATACGGCTACAGCCTGCTGATCAAGAATAGGCTTAGAGCAATAAATTCTTCAGAAACAAGTGTTAACATTTATTTGTTTTTTAAATAATGCAATGATATTCAGGAACTGAAAATATTTTACCTTAGAAATCTACTCCTGCTTATCGCAGTGAGCATAACATAAAATGACAGTTACAATATGGTACAATATCTTAAATCCCATAAACATTACTACTTACTTAACACTCTGTAGCAGTGGTTCCCAATCTTTTTAAAGCCGGGGACCCCTTTTTAAGAAAAAAAATTCTTTGCAGCCCCCTGGCTGGAGTTTTTCAGAAGCGGTGCCACTGCTGCAGGCAGAATCTGGCTTGTGTGGGCAGAATCTGTACTTGTGTTACGGGGGAGCCAAGTCACCTTGGCTGTGGCCATGGCCTCCCCGCCCCTACCCTGAAGGGTGAGCTGCCACAGCCACATGTCGCCATGCTCATGTGCCCCTGCTTGGGAGCAGGGCCAGTGCAGCCATGTGCCCTTGCCCCTCCCAGTCTTTCCTGCCCACCAGCCCATTCTCTTGCCCCCCCGCTGTGTCCCCATCCCCAACCCTGCAGCCTCCCCCCCTTACCTGGCTGCTGGAGCTGCAGCTACCTGGCCATCCCCTAGGCTACTCTCCCTGAGCATGCACCTGAGCATGCTCAGGGTGAGAGTTTTAAAAACTCCTAGTCTGGGGCAAGCTCTCTGCCAGCTGGGAGACTGGGTCTTCCTGGTAACCAAGACCCTGGTGGCATCCCGCCCCAGCTCCCAACCTGTCTGCAGACCACTTGCAGTGGCTCCGTGGCCCCCCCAGGGGTCCATGGACCACAGGTTGGAAACCACTACTCTATAGCATATACCTTAAAATGACAAAATCCTTAATAACATATCCTACAGCATTCAACAAATGATGATCAGTCATTTGTGGGATGGGTGGAGATGAGCCCTTCTCAATCATACAGCACTCATCTAGCTTTATTGAAAGACAGGCCTCAAGCACTCTTTCTACTTACAACACCATAAACATCCCTCTGAACCATCCATCTGGGTCCAATTCTGCTCTCTCATGGGCAACTGAATTGCTTCCAGTGCTGAGCACAGGGCCAGGACTTTGTTAGCTAGTTCACTCAGACCTTCAACACACCAATGCCTTACCAATTTTGATCTGGTCTGGTCTGTTCCTTAATGTACTGTGGCTCAATGTTCAGTGCTGCCAGTGTGGGAGCTGCTGTGTTTGCTGTGCTGGCCGATGTTTGGGCAATGCTTCATCTCTGGTCTGGTTTGCAGCTCCAGTCTTCATTCAAGGCTCCATGGATCCCTCTGGTCTTGACAAGATATCTCGCTCTGTGGTGCTCAGGCTCCAAGCTCCACAGATTTCCTCAGCCAACCGCTGCCCTTATATACCCTCAGGTGTGTGTGTGGGGGGGCAAGGTGAAGAAATGTGAGAGAGGGGAGAGCAAGGAGGGGGAACGTGCAGGAAAGTCAGGGAGGGTAGGGGAAGGAGGGACATACAGGAATGGCAGGGAGGGTAGGGGGGACTTTAATGAGCAGTAGGGTGGAGATTAAGGTGGAATTTTTTGATAGAATTGTGTGTGTGTGTGTGTGTGTGTGTGTGTGTGTTCCCTCCTTAAAAGAATACGACAGGGGATGTAATCACTAATCAGCTGTAAAAGCTACCTTTGTTACACTTGTTAATTACTCTACTTACATTACACATAGTATCCCTAATTACAACACTTACTTTGTAACTATGTTAAAACCTTTATTGCTGCCTGCTAGGAATTAAGCCTAACCTTCAGAAAGGGGTTTGTCTGTCAATCTTCCTACCTATTCTTACCCATTAGTTTTAGAATATTCTGGGACAAAAATCTCTGGTTACACTGCATAGAGAGTGTCAATCTAGGCCTGGCCACAAGGCAACCAGCTTATGCTAAGGCTGCAAGGACTACTGGGGCAGGGCTGAAAAATTCTACTCAGGTTGCTTTAGCATGCACTTATAAAGTGTAGAAGGTGAAGTTCCTCATTTAAGTCTTTTATGTGTAAACGAAAGACTCTGTGGTCAAGCGCTTTCATGAGATATTGTACTCCTGAGGGTTTAGGGGCCCTTGGAGGCAGAAAAGGCTCTTCTATAATTGTCATTTTGGGCTTGATGCAATATTTTACCCACAGAATAGTACTTAAGACATGCTTTTGAAAGGTGGTGAGAGGGCAAAAGCACCAGGTGAAAGTGGTTAAGAGAGGTCATTAAGAAGAAAGGACAGGAGCAGGTGGCTGAAGAGTGCAGCTGAAAAGGGGACATAGAACTGTTCCAAACAAGAAAAGGAAAAGTACAATGGCAAAAAACAACTCCTAAAAAGACAAAGAGGGGGCACACCTTAAAGTACCACCCTCTGTCAAGTCATTGATAAAAGTGGACCCAACCCTTCATGTGAGGAGGATGCTGCCATCGTGACTGCAACTTGGGTTGGTGCACACTGCAGCTTCCTCACCCCTCCAAGCCTTCACACCTAAGCTGCCTCTGGGCTGGTCTCTCTTAGTTAGTTAGAGAAAGTATGATTGAAGAATGTGTGAATGTGTATAAGAATTTGGTATTTTGCCTTCTGTGTTGTCTTTTTTGTTGCATTATTTAATCTGCTGTATGTCAAATCATATAGCTGCTGCTTAGTTCAAAGTATTATGCTGCTGTATAACCCCTACATCCAATAAAAGTTACATAAAAGGTGATCAACATTAAAACATGGTGCCCAGGGTCTTCATCCCCCTTGAGACTTCACATTTGTGGGGGACTCTTTCTTTCCCCACAACAGGACACAGAGTAGAGTGGACCCAGATTCCTTTACCAGTCAGTGGGGAAGTAGCACCACTGGGAAATGAATGGGAAGACCTCTGGAGCTCGTCTGTAAGCAGAGACGCTGATACTCCACAAGGGGAAGACACTTGTGAGTTAACCAGAGGGCTATGCCATGAACACAGAGTATCTTACCAGTCTAAGAGCCAAGAAGAGAAGGCAGGGGCATGGGGTGAGAGGCAGAAAGGAGACATCCTATCTGGAATCAGCTCATCCCGAGAGCAACGAGGAGGAGGCACATTAGTAGTGAGCAGACCTAGTGATATCTGCTTATGGAACAGCTCTAATATCTGCATTTCAGATTTTCCTAACGCACAGAGATTATAGTTTAAATGTAAACATCAACCTCCCAACATCAGATTGGGGTCAAGGGTCAACATGGAACAGAATTTGGGTCTCTAAATAAAAGGGTAAGTTTCATGTAAAGCAGTGTCATTTGTTCACACACTTCATCGCCAGTCTATTGAATATTTCCAGCTTCTGGAAAAGTGAAATGCTCAGGACTCAGAAGTTCATGTATCCCAGGTATTTCACACAGCATCATTTCCTACTTCTTTCTGTCAGATCTGGACGTTGCATTTTGCCAGCTGTCTCGGGGCTGATTAAGTGTCTACAAAGCAATGTTAGACTTCATTTTCAAACATGCAAAGGAAACATTCTTCTTGCTTGGTAGCTGAATGCGCACTACTGAACATGAGGGCTGGGCTCAAATTCCAGACTTGGTCTCCTCTGATGGGGGGGGGGGGGAATACAGAGGGAGGAAAACCAAATATCTTAGTCTTTCCCAATGGGGTCATGTGGGAACTGAGCCAAGCGCAACATTAACTGCACCCCAAAGACAGCTCACATCAGCCTTTCTAGCCAGAGAACAATTGTAACAATGAAAGGCATGTGGATGGAAGTGTGGAGGCCATTGTAGGTGGGAAAAACACCCTAAGGGCCTCCAAGAAGTCAGTGGCTCATCTCAGACTCCTTGGATTTCATCCATATGGACTAGCTGCTCCCAAGCACTGCAGAAGGGAGAAAATGAGCATTATTCCTGGCGATGTGAGACTGGGGAGTGAACAAAGAGGAGATCAGTGGTATAATCCATCCTATCATCATTCCCCGCTGAGTAGCTACCACCAGTCCCCCCGGAGCAAGAGAGCAGGAAACCAACATTAACACCCAATAAATAAATTAGAAGACAGAATTTGACAAATCTTCACAGTGGACTGACTGGAAGCTGTATTTTGCAAGAGTTCAAACTGAAAACTTCACAGAGATAGGCGCAGTAGTCCCTCCATCTCTGGCTTGGAGGGAGGCCATTCTGCTTATTCCAGCAGGTATCTTTGAAAATCCATGCTACGGGGAAGCAAGCAGAGCAGATTTTTAAATCCTTGGATTTTACTGAAGACATTAAAAGACACAAAGCTGACTAGTAATAGGGGTTGCTGGGTAGGTTGAATGCACATACCCCAGAGAAATGGTGTTTGTGAAAGAATATTTCCATCAGAGAATTCAAGAATCACAGGAAAATGTCAAATGTTTTATAAGAGCTCTGCCTATATTGCTGAGAATGCAAAACATGAAAATATTAGACAGGCTGATTGTTGGGGTAACCGGCAAAAACCTTTCACAGCAGCTACAAATGAGGAAAGATTTAACTTAGCTACAACTAAAGAGAGAGCAAAGCAGTGTGAGATGGTGAGCAAGCAAAACCTAGAGCAATCTGGCAAAATTGAAAGTCCAAAACTTGCTCAGAAAATGTAAACAGATACTTGAGTGTTAAAAGTTGTTATCATAAAACCACTGAAGCAAGGAGAGAGAACTCTCAGCCTAAGAGGGACAAATTCCAGACTATAGGCACAAGGTGTGGAAAAAGTCATATCCCAAGAGATGGTGCATGTCAGGTTGGAGGCACTTGGTCTAGAATGCATGAAATATGGAGATTCTGTAGTTGTTTGCTGCAATAAAGCAGTCAGGGTGTCACCTCGTATTACAGACAGACAATCTAGAGCCATTGTTTCTGGGACCTATGACTAGTGGTGACAGACAGCTTGCCAAGAGAATGAAATGGAATATTCATGGCAAGACTATTGATTTGAAAGTTGAGCCAGAACCTGACGTCACAATCATATCAGAAGGAATTTGCAATCTCCTTCTTTCTCCCGGAGAGCTGAAGTCACATGACACAGCTTTGACTAGCCCTGGAGATATTCTAAATTGCATAGGTCAGCTCTCCACCAAAACAATTAACAAAGACAAAGTTTATGCATTCTGTGAGTATAATGAAAGAACCACAGAGGAAGTCTCTTCATCTGCAGTATGGCTTCCCTGATAGGCCTAGTGAGAAAGGTGGAAGAACTTAGTGGAATATTTGGTGGTATATGACTTTTGAAAGGAAATCCAGTACAAATAATGTTAAGAGACAATGCTGAACCATATAGTATAAGTACTCCTTGCAGGTTTTCTAGCCAGTTACTTCATAAAGTGGAAACTGAGTGAAAGAAAATGGAATGGATCAGCATAATCATGAAAGTCAACAGCATGGTGTGCCCCAGTGGTAACACTTGTCAAGCAAAAGGTATAATACAAGCCTATGTGGATTCTGAAAGGCTTAATGAAGTAGTTGTGACAGAAAATTTATCCTTGTAACTCTGAATGACTTCCTCCCCACAGGAAAGGTGCTATGGTATTCTTCAAATTGGATGCTTTGGAAAATTTGTAAGCCAAAGAATGTGTTAAACTGTCTACATTTGTTATACCCTTTGGGAGATTTTGCTTTAAAAATGACCTTTTGGGATCATTAGTGTGAGAATTTCTATAGGGCTCAGTATGGACAGGATTTGTCTATACCAGGCATGGTCAAACTGCAACTCGGGAGCTGCATGTGGCTCTTGAATGAAAAAATGTGGCTTGCAGAAGAATGTCAGCAAATCAATTTAGTAGGTAAAAGTATCTGGCTACATGCCTCAGTGCGGCTCTTGAAGGGTTAATAATTAACTTGTGTGGCTCTTGAGTTCCACAAGTTTGGCCACCCCTGCTTTATACTGTTAACAGCCCATAAGTCATTTGCAACCCTCATCACTGGATTCTGATCAAAAAGCACCACTTAGGTGCTAATCTTTATTGCTAAAATACATATGATTTAACCCAATTGTTAAATATGTTCCTGGGAAAAATCTGGCAGTGGCAGATGCTCAGTCACAGAGCCCAGCATCATACTCAATGACCTGTGAGCTCCAAGATGATATAAAGACTTACATGGATACTGTGGACATATGTAAATTAGTGTCAGAAAAGAGACTAGTCCACAAACTAAAAGTAACCTCAATAGATACACAACTTTGGGAAGCTCTAAATTACATTAGGGATGGTTGGCCCAAGCATCAAAGGACACTAATGAAGTGACAAGAATCTACTTTACTGAGAGTGGACTATCAAGCAGTCAAATAGACTCATGATTAAAGGCAATTGCATTGTAATTCCAAATGAAATGGGAGGAATATCCTACACCTCCCCCACAAAGGGCATCAAGGATTAACTAAAGACTTCGAATGAGCCAACCAGTCAACATGATGGCTGCGTATCAGTAAAGAATAAAGTATCTGTATGTGAACACTGAAGGATTAACAGACCAACACAATACAAAAAACCGTTAATAATAAACAATCCTGCTACCAGATAGACCCTGACAGAGACTAACTGCAGGTTTGTGTGAATTCAGAGGATATCATTACCTGGTCATTGTAGACTATTTTTCCTAGTATATAAAAATTAGATACTTGAAAGAAATAACATGTCTCAGTGTAATGAAGAAACCAAAGCGCACCTTTGCTCATTTCAATATCCCATAGCAACTAACGACAGACAATGGGCCACAACTAACTGCAGCAGAATTTAAGTCATTCTGAACAAAGTATGACTTTGATCATATTATTTGCAGCCTACATTACCCACAAGCAAATGGAGAAAGTGAGAGGGCTGTACAGTCAATCAGGAAAATCATACAACAAGGAAGATCCACTCCTTGCTCTTCTGAGGTACAGATCAATACCAAAAGTGGCTACTGGATTTAGTCCAGCACAACCCCTGATGGGAAAACAACTCAAAAATTATTGTTCCAACTTTGAAAAAGAACAGATTTCCAAAGTGACTGGCTACAAAGAGAGTAGCCAAATTGAACAAAAAGGCTAAAAAAAGCCAGCTTATGACTCCTTTTACATCAGATGTCGTCAGCAATCTCTTTATTCAAGGATGATCTCTTCCATGGATTTTATTTTATACAGATCCTTTTGTGACTGAGGAATCTGATCTGTGAGCCACACGTCTCACTGGCAGCTATACTGGTGATATTGGAAGGCAGGTTTGGGCTAGGATTACTGTATGGCAGTTGTCTGTTCTTTCTTTTCTGGCATTCCTCTGTGATCAAGGTAATGTAATTTTCCTCAGAAGTGGTTGTTCTTTCTCTGACAAGTCTTTGCTAGTTAGCCGTCTCTGGTGCTACTGTTCTCCAGTGTGTGATGTCCGTGCTGTATCTTCTGATGTTTGTTCTGAGGGTACCTTTGAAGAATTTCTTTTGGCCTCTCTGTTTCCTTTCTCCTTTGATGACTTGGGTGTACAGCAATTGTTTTGACAGGTGTACATCAGACACACAGATTCAGTGACTGTCCTACCTCTGTTGACGCTAGATAATCGGGGCCTCAACACTGAAGATATTGGCCTCCATGATGCCTATGAGGTCAGTATGGCAATCCTCCCACTTTATGTTGAGGATCTTCTGGCAAAAGCGCTGCTGATGGAGTTCCAGGTTTTTCGGGTGTTTTCTGTAGGTCAGCTAGCTCTTGTAGTCATAGGCTATGTCTACACGGCACTTTTATTGCGAAATAACAGCCATTATTCTGCAATAAAAGAAAACAGGTCTACATGACGTTTTCTTATTTCGAAAGAACGGATCCCATTCTTTCGAAATAAGAACCGTCCTTCCGCAACAATAAAACCTCAAAGTTTGCGAAACAGCCATTATTTCGAAACGGTTGTTTTGAAATAACGCCGTGTAGATGTGTTATTTCAAAATAACCGTTATTTCAAAATAACATGCTCTGACCTTCTTCCCAGGGTGCACAGCACCCACAGGAAGAAGGAAGTGCCCAGCCCTGGCAGCGTGCTGACACACCTCCATAGGCATGTCAGCACGTGGGGCAGGAGCTGTGGAGCGCAGCACGTGGGGCAGGAGCTGTGGAGCGCAGCACGTGGGGCAGGAGCTGTGGAGCGCATGGTCCTGTGTGGACCAATGACGAGGTCCACCGGCTCCTCACCATCTGGCGCAGGCCTGAGATCCTGGCCAGGTTCCAGGCCAGCCAGAGGAACCGGGCAGTGTACGCCACCATAGCTGCGGAGCTGTCTGCCCAGGGCCAGGAGCGCAGCACCGAGCAGGTGCGCTCTAAGCTCAAGGCTCTGCGGCAGGACCACGCGCGGACCAGGGATGCGCATGAGCTCCAGGGGGAAGGTAGCACTGCCACCTGCCCCTTTTTTGAGGAGCTGGACGCCTTCCTGGGGCGTGAGCCCAGTGGCCTGCCTGCCCAGACTGTCGACACCGGGCCCACCCCCAGCACCTCCTCAGGTGCAGAGGGACCGCCCAGCAGTCCAGACGCCTCCCTGGACGTCGGGGGTCCAGCAGACCAGCCACCGCCACCACCACCAGAGGCGGAAGCAGGGACCCCAGAAATGATCCCCCCTGGCCAGGGTGGGGCCAGCGAGGAGGAGGGGGAGCAGGAGCCAGCAGCGGTGACAACCCCGGGGGACTAGGAGGAGATGGAGGAGGGGACGTCCCGGCGGACATCCGGAGCCCCTGTTGGTGAGTCGCCATGCCCCACAGGAGGATGCACGGCCAGGCCCACCCAGGGCATGGGCAGTGACGGGGTCCGGCACGGGGATGGGCAGGGCACCGGGCTAGGGCGGGGGGGTCAGAGGGCCCCCCTGGACACGGGTCACAGGGGGACGTGTCGCACCAGGGTGACGGGCCCCTGCGTGCCTGAGTTTGGTGAACACAGGTGGGTGTGACGGATGCAGCTTCGCCTTGGGCAGGGCGCACAGCCTGCAGAGCAGACCACTGGGATGTGGCCCTGGGAGATGCCGCAGAGCAACCTATCCGGGTGGGTCCAGCGCACATGTGGGCCCCAGGAGGCCCTGTGTCCCCCTAGGGCAATGTCCCACAGGACCCCAGCTTAGCTTCCTGCTGACAGCGCAGGAGGAGCTGTGTGCTGTACACAAGCTGCACACAGGCATGGCCAGCAGGCAGCAGACTCTAACCCTGTGTGATGCTTCTTCCCTGCAGCTCATGCCACTGGTAGCCAGCGGGCACGGAGCCCAACCGGCAGCCCTGGGCCACGGAGGAGGCGGAGGGGGCATGGACCCTGCACACGCAGTGAGATCCTCGCCAGCCTAGAGGACCTGGGGGAGCGGGCCGAGGCATCTGCCCAGGCCTGGCGGTGGGAGCAGGCCAGCCAGCAGGACGCGGCCATACAACTCCTGCACCAGGGAGCCACCACCGACGACCGGCTGGTGGCTGCCTTTGAGAGACAGGCCATGGCCATGGAGAGGCTGGGGATGGCAGTGGACGACACAGGGGCCAGTCTGCACCATATTGCTGATGGCATGGGGCCACCAGCGCCTGGGGGAGCACCACCCCAGCATGGGGCTCCACGCCGACCCCGGACCCGGTGTGGGCCTGGGCAGGGCTGTGCCACACCTGCCTCCCAGTGACCCCCGTCTCCCAGTTGTTGCCCTGAGCCCCACTGACCCCCACCCCAACCCCGTCTCCCAGTTGCTGCCCCGAGCCCCACTGACCCCCACTCCAACCCCGTCTCCCAGTTGCTGCCCCGAGCCCCACCCTCCTGTTTGTTATAAATAAAAATGTTAACATGTGTCATTGGTGTGTGCGGTGTATTTTATTGGTGGTGCTGCAACAGTGTGGGTGGATGGGTGGGGGCTGTCTGTGCTAGAAGGGGGAAGAGGGTGGTGTGTGGTGGAGCAGGCCTGGCCTTCAGGGGTCCTCCGCAGCTGCGAAGCTGTCTGTCAGTGCCTCACGGATGGTGAGGGCCCTCGTGGAGGCCCGCTCCCATGGGGGCATGGGCACGGGCTGCTCATACTGGCACTCGATGAGCTGGGCCTCGGCCTCCCAGGCAGCTGCAATGGGCTTACCCCGCATTTCACAGAAGTTATGCAGGGCCAGGCAGGCGCTGATGACCTGGGTTGCTGTCTCCTCTCCGAGGTGGAGGCAGGTCAGGAGGCACCTCCAGCGGGCCTTCAGCTGTCCAAAGGCCCGCTCAATAACTTGGCGGCAGCGGTTCAGCCGCTGGTTAAACAGCTGGCGGCGAGGGTCAAGGGGCCCTGTGTAGGGGCGCATCAGCCACGGGTGGAGGGGATAGGACGCATCTCTCACGAGGAGGACAGGAACCTCTACCCCCCCAACATAGATGTTCTGCAGGGGGGAGGAAGGTGCCCGCCTCCATGCTCCGGTAGAGGGACGAGTTCCTGAGGATGCGGGCATCATGTGCCCTCCCTGGCCAACCCACATTGCAGTTTTGGAAGATCCCCCGGTGATCCATGAGGGCCTGCACCACAACTGAGTGGTAGCCCTTCCTGTTGCGGTACTCTGCCGCTTGGTGGTCCGGGGCCCTCACGGGGATGTGGGTGGCATCCAGGATCCCCATGCAGTTCGGGAATCCCAGCGCTGTCATAACATCCATGGTGGCCTGCAGCTCCCCCTGTGTGACAAGGCGCTGCAGCAGGCCTCTGTTAATGGCCCTGGTGACTTGGCTGAGGATGACCCTGACGGTGGCCCTGCCAACCCCGAACAGGTGGGCCACGGACCTGTAGGACTCCGGGGTGGCCATCTTCCATATGGCTATGGCCACCCTTTTGTCCACAAGGATGGCCAGACACATGGCAGTGTCCCTGTGATGCAGCAGTGGGGTCGGTTCAGATACCAGCTGCTTGAAGCTGGCCCTGGCCATCCTGAAGTTGCGCTGCCACTGGTCGTTGTCCCAGGTTTGGAGCACGACGCGCTCCCACCAATCAGTGCTCGTCTCCTGGGCCCAGACTCGGCGAGGCACTGACAGGGGCAGGAGCACTAGGGCGGCCCTGAGGCCCAGGGTGCTGGCAACCTGGGGCACACCCTGGTCAGCATCGGGGTCTCTGAACAGCATGTCCCTCACCAGGAGCACACTGTGCAGACATGCAGTGTGCCTAGTGGTCAGCTGTCGAAGGCTAGGCAGCCGGGCACTGTCCATCTCTGTTGCTGGCAGAGTCCTGCTAGCCAGAATGGACAGGGAAGTGAGGTCGGGGCCGGCCTTTTATAGGATTGGCTACCAACATGGCCGCCGACATGGCCCGAGGCGGCAGCCATGTTGCCACACGTCCCATGGTGCCCTGCCCCTGAAGTGAAATAGTAAGTCCACTGTGTGGACATGCTATTTCGTTTCCAGCTTTTCCCCTTATTTCACCTAGTTTTGTCTTTATTTCACTTCCGTTTGTTTCGCAATAACGTTCTTATTTCACAATAACTTGTTTTGGAATAGGTTATTTTGAAATAACGGGCTGGGTGTAGACATAGCCATAGAGCAGAGTTGGACTTACCACCACTTTGTAAACTAGAAGTCTAGTATGGGTTCGCATCTTTTGGCTGTTGAATGCCCAGTGGGGGAGTTTGCCTAAAACAAGCTGGTGCTGTGGATTCTGTGTTGAATCTTGACGTCTCCGCTTGCCCTCTGTGAAAAGTGACTACCAAGGTAGGCAAAGTGTTCTACATTTTCCAGTTTTTCTCTGTCAAGGTAGAGATTCCTTGCTCGGTCTGATGATTGACTAGGAGCAGGCTGGTGAAGAACTTTTGTTTTGCCGATGTCCAGGATTAACCCCAAGCTTTTGTAAGATTCAGGGAAACAGTCAGGGATGGTTTGCAACTCCTCCTTTAAGTGTGCTGTTACAGCACAATCACCTGCATACTGGAGTTCAATTAAAGAAAATGAACTATCAAAGAGGGTTAGAAGGAACACCATCAAAAGCTTCTAAATCAAGAATCAACAGTGACTGATGACATCATCAACTCTGTCCCTCAGCACGTAGTCTGGGAAACTCTCACCAACTCACTGACACATGAGGAGACATGCAAAGCATTTAAGCACATGAAGAACAATAAAGCACCAGCTCCGATGGCATACAAGCTGAAGTACTGAAAGTGTGTGGGCAGAGGAACACTGACAAACAAGCATCATTTGCTGTTTCTCAAAATCTGGCACACTGAATAAATTCTTACGGACATGCAACACTAACACAATCAACGCTTTCAAAAAAGGAGGTAGGGCCTACTGTGACAATTATCAGGGCATTGTCTTCTTCTCCATTGTTAAGAAGATTCTTGCTAGAATCTTACTGAACCATCTTCTCCTCTTGCAGAAAAAGTATTCCCCAAGTCCAGTGTGGCTTCAGACCATCACAAGACACCATCAATATGATTTTCACAGCTAGGATGCTCAAGAAAAAATGTCAAGAGCAACACCAGGAATGTCATGTAGCCTTTATCAATCTGACCAAAGCCTTTGACCCTGTCAACTGTGAAGCCCTGTGGAAAATCATGTCATAGTATGGCTGCCCAAGCACATTTACCACCATTGTAAGACTCCTTCATGACCAGATGGCTGCCTTCATCCTTTGCAGTTGCTCTACCTCTGAGCCCTTTGCCATCCAAACTGACATAAAGCAAGGTTCTGTACTGGCACCCCACTCTTGTCTCCATTTTTCAAGCAGCCATGAAACACTAATCCAAGACCATCCACCACAGGGAATTGGCATCCAATTACAGAATGACGGCAACCTCTTCAACCCCAGCAATAACAACAGGTGTCACCCATAGAATCATAGAAACTGGAGGGGACCATGAGAGGTCATTGAGTCCATTTCCCTGCACTCATGGCAGGATCAAGTACCCTCTTAAGCCATCCCTGACAGCTGCTTGTCTAACCTGCTCTTAAATAAATACTTCCAGGAATGGAGATTCCACAACCTGCCTAAGCAACTTATTGCAGTGGTTAATCACCTGACAATTAGGAATTTTTTCCTAATGTCCAACCTAAACCTCCCTTACTGTAATTTAAGCCCATTGTTTCTTGTCCTATCATTGGCAGATAAAGAGAACAATTTTTCTCCCTCCTCCTCGTGACAAGCTTTTAGGTACTCGAAAACTGGTATCACGTCCCCTCTCAGTCTCTTCTTTTCCAGACTAAACAAACCCAGGTGTCACTCAGTTAGAGAACTGCCAGGTCTAGAAACTGGTGACTGTGTTCACGGCAAGCTGGATGTTGAAAAAGGATGGAACATTAAACTGTATTGTTTTGCTGACAGGTGGTGCTGTGTAAAATGACTTATTTAAGGGAATCATGGCCATACCTGGGGAGCATTAAAGGATCTTATGATCAACACATTGAGTGTGTATAAGCAAGCCCTGTGGAGCTGCACCAGGCCATATCTGCTACAGAAGAACATGCCAGTCAAGGAACCCCAATCCCCCGTGTCATCAAATTAAGATCCCAAACCTGCAAAATGTAGTACCAGGGCAGACTGCAGTGCCCATATGGAGCCGCTATGAAGTCTACAGGTGGGTGCAGCAGTTTATCTTTATGCTATCTACTGCTGGACAATAATGTGACACAACATTTTGCCCAGGTAGACAGAACATGGAAGGCTGAGGGCCCCATGTACCTTTCTTAGTGCTCTGCACCTTCTGTTTTCCCTAGAGGAACAAGCAGTCAGGCAATGCCACATGGGTCTCCTGTGCAGAATACTGCGCCAGGATTATCCTCATCGGGTCACTTTTAGAGACTTGTAAGAGCCCAGCCTAGCTAGAGAACGGGAAGTCAGGTTCAGTGGTGCCAGACCCATAGCAGCGTGAACTATCACTTGTAACCCCAATTAAGACTAATGCAGGAGGGTGTTGAGGATTCTGGACCCTACAGCAGCTTTGGAGAGGTTTGGGCTCATTCTAAAAGCTTTGCTGGGATTTCGGAAATCACCCAAGTAAACCTTAAATAAAAAAATGGGAAGGTTGAAAAAGCAGGTCCCTGATCTTTTGTGCTGCTGTCTGCTGGGGCAGGATTGGCTCTTCTTCAAAGATCCACAATAAGAAGTTTCCTTGTCCCGTTTCCAATTCTTTCCTTCTATTTGCCTCCCTTGTTTCTCACTCTCTTCCCATCCCTTCCTCTGACACTCCTCTTGTCTCCTGACTCCACTACTTTCCTTGGTTTCTCTGCGGCTGATAATTGCTCAGACATCTATGACTGCACTGTGAGCAAGGCAGCGATGGCGTGCAGCCGTGGTAGCTCCTATAGAAGTATGGCTTGAAGGAGGCACATTGTGCACCTATGTCTCCTCTGTCCTACCTCCTGTGGGGAAGGGGAAGTCGCTGGCAGATGTAGGGCAAGAATTGCCAAATCTGTGCCATTCCTAGGAGGAGCCCAGGATGGTGGATGCATTCCTGGTTAGTGTTCCTATGTCCTGTCTATGAACTGCTGAGGGAACGGCTTAAGGCATGTGGTGTGCTCTCCACAGCCCAAGCAGACTCATGCCTGGTTCAGGGTAGTGGACTAGTAACAGAGCTATGGACGTCATGGCCCTGGCAGAAACTCGGGGGAGCCACCTAAGCTCAAACTCAGGTCAGATGGGCTCAAGAACCCATTGGCCATCCAAGCCGCACTGGCGTTTTTCATCCATGCCTGCTTGGTGTGGTGCTGTCCCCCTCTCCTGGCAGCTAGCTCAGCTAGAGTGTGACAAGTCTACTACAGCCTTAGCTAAGGGTGAGGGGCTGTTAGTTCAGGCAACTGCCCATGTGTGCATTTATGTGGTCCCAGGTTCAATCCCACTGCCTGACAAGCAGAGTCTGTTGACTCTACACTCAGCTGAGCTGAGCTAGTGTGACTCTGTCTACTTGGGGTGGGAGATTTCACCTCAGATGAGGCTGCTGGCAGGTGGGTGCAGGTAGAATGGCTTTAAGCTGTGCAGAGGGGAGGCACCAAGGAGGAGGTAAAGCCAGGTTAGCAATAACTAGAATTTTTTAGCCCAAAGCCAAGTTCAGAGAGGGCCTTGGGGGTCTTACCAGGCAGGATATGGCCTCAGGCAGTGAGGAAGCTGCCTGAATTTTGGCAGCCACTGAAGGGGGAGGGAAGGAAATAGTTGGCGAGCAGCACTACAGCCAGCCACACTGCAGTGTTTGTTCATGCTGGTCCGTTAACCAGCCAGTCACCACAGACCCTCACCCTCTGACAACCACACCTAAGATCTCCTCTCCCATTTGTAAAATGTCCTGTGCATCTCCTATCTACACTCAGGTCTCTGAGTCCACCCCCACTCCCCAAAAACCACCCCTAGCTCCAGATATTTCCAGCAAACATCAACGTGCCCATTACCGCAACATTTCAGTACCACTTTCAGTACACAGATTGTGTTGCTTGGTGGCAGGGGTGTGTGTGTGTGTGTGTGTGTGTGTGTGTGTTGTGGCACAAGGGAGAGTGTGTTTCTTTCCTTTTGTTCGATGGAGGCTAGGTTAGGTCTTTACAAGAGTCACAGGCACTTCCTTGCTTTCCCTTTTCCCTTGGGTAGACTCAACTGCTGCCAGCTCCCAGCCCTTCTGAGCACTCTGCTACGGGGGCACAGGGTAGACAGATGCTCAATGTAGTCTGTATTGGATCACATACAGAGTGTGAGTTCCCCTCTCTTTCTGGGCATCCACTGGGGTCAGCAACTAAACCTCCAGGATGAAATCCAGGCCCATTGCTGCCGGCCGGTGGTTTGCTGCTGACTTTGATGGAGCCAGGATTTCGTCCCTTCTGACAGCACAAGGCAGAGGATGGGGTCCAGAGAAGACAACGTGCACATTCCTTCCATCCCTGTTTTCGTACCACACCCATCGGTGCTACATCTGCGAGCTACCTGTCCTCCTCTGGTCGGTGGTGTGGCTGAATGCTGGTCCTGGGGTGCAGTGCACAAACAGTGGAAAATTAGAGACGTGTTGCAAAAAGGCGATGTTAATGCTCAAGTCTCAAAATCTGCTCTTAGGTTAAGTATCTGCTGCCTTCGCCAGTAAAAAGAACCCAGATGTTTTTCTATTTACTTAGGCAGCCTCTCCAAATGCAGGTTAGCAAGCTAAAACTTTACATTTGTAACGTTCAGGATCCCTGTTTGAAAAGTCCCAGGCATAAAATACACGCTGTGAAACAGAAGGTCAGGGTGCTGAAGTGATTTAAGAGCCTTCATTTTGACTAAAGAATTTTGATGAGGTCTGTGCATTCGTTGGGTTTCTGGGTTCTAATATCAATGAGAGAATTAAATCATTATATTAAAACATCAAAACCCTAATGCTTTGTTTTTATTGGCAAGAGCCAAAATGAGCTAATTCAAATGCCATGAAATATCAGTCTTTTTTTTTTTTTCACTGATGAATAATAAGACCTCTGGCTGCTCATGATAGTAAATTTCATAACATCAGTGATTCCAACGGCTTGAATCCCAAACATGAAGAAATGTGTTTTACTCCCCCTTGCTCCCCCTGTTTTTTGTACTACTGTCAGGAAGTTTTGTGGCAAAAAAGCCAAAATGTATAGATTAGAGCATATCATTCACATATGCCATACGGGTGCCAAAGTACGAATACCCACAGCAAACCTCCATCTCCCAGGTGGTCTGAATTTGCGTATAGCTGGGTCCTGTAAGCAGATTTAATATTTCATAAGCACTACTCCATCTCATGCCTCCATTATTGACACCACATGGATGTCAGGAAATTGGTTCTTTCTGGGAACAGTTTGCAGAAATATGGAGCCTGTCAGTTCCTTTCTCCTGGGGTACATTAACAGAGAGGCTCACGATTACAAGTAATGAACCTTCGCCAGATGTCTGCAGCAACTCCACTCCAACTTTATCTTCAACGTATGAGATGGATTTGACAAGATGGATTATTTGTGGATATAATAATAATAACTTCACAAAAAAAAGTGGAATTCCCAATTATTGCAAGAGAGGCAAAGTATTCAGTAGTGAAGGAATGCTGAGGCTTATTCTCTGTGTAAACAACAACAACTGAAGAGGAAATAAGTTCTGGCATTTCCCTTTCTTGAAACTCAAATGTTCCCATGCTGTTTTAATTCTTCCTCTTTACGATGCCGTTTATGTTACACGCATTAAAGTCGTGTCTGTAAGAAGATGGAAACTGGAAGCAAAATTTCCAAAGAAAGGAACTGAACTTCTTACTTGGAAAGCCCAGAAAGCAAAGCAAAACAAAATAAAATAATAAAAAAAAAGAACCTGGAGCAGATGGGATCTACCAAAGCAAACAGTTTTAATTGTCATCTTCCATGGAAAACTGAATCCCCACTGAAGCCAGTGCCAACATACTTCTCTATATATGGTGGGATGCTTATTTTAGCAAATGGACTGCATGAAAAAGTGAAGTTTCTTGGATAAAATGCTGGAGACAAATAATGCATAGGCTTCTTGGGTTATAAATGATGAGGTGGATATTTCAAGGTCCACATAAAGTAATTGGGACAAATCTATTTCCCTTTGAATTCGATTAAGAGTGATAATTCCATATTAATACTCTCTTAAGGCATACTTGTCAGGCTGGGATGAATGGATGCTGCATTATCTTTCATTTAAATCACAAGTCTCCAGGCACCTTAGCTGGAAGACGGGGGTCTCCTTTGGGAAGTATTTGTACATCTTCTAGAGCTGTGGTACAGCACTGTTTGATGTGGATCGTCAAGATAAAATTACTGCGCTCCAGATGTTACAGTTTAACTCTAAATGTTTGTACATAGGGATTTCCTTGGTCATTGAAGAGAAGAGAATCAAAACAGACCTGGTCACTCATGCATCTATTTCTAGCACACACTTTGCTCTGATAGGCTTTCGGAGGAGGATTTAGAGAGAGGCTTTTATAAACAGGCATTTCTTTTTCACAGAGGAGTTTTGTTTATTGGGTAACATGAAGAACAGGCCTTTTAAAAACTAACATTTAGTTAAAAATGGCACTGTTGATTTAAATCGTCACCGCGCCCCCATCTCCATTTTTCCCTATCAGCGCTAACCACTTATTCTGTTTCACTAGGGCCAGAAAGTAAAGGACTAAATTCTATTCAGTACCTGTCAGACAGCCAGTGATAGGTATACGTGAGCCCCTTGTCAAATGCTGACCTGTGCCCACATGTGTGGGAGCATGACTGAACAAGCATGATTCTGGCTCAGTGAAGGTCAACCACAGGAAGAAGTCTAGTGTGCTCACTGGTTTCCAGAAGCATGAGCAAGACGTCATGGAGGGGCAGAATTTTGTATTCTTGATACTGACACCAACCCATTTTTACTGGGAATTCCTTCTCTGGTGGAGAAAAGGTCCAAAGGCATGTTTGTCTTCTCTGAGCAGTCTATACATCTGCTGCTACTGAAGTCCATGTCAAGCCTTTGACCAGCCTTCATTAAAATATGGTTTAGGGACCCTTTACGGGCTGTATACTGGTATGATGTGATAAGTTGCCCCACGAAGTCATCTGAAAGTAATGTGTGCAAAGCAAAGTGGTTTCATTTCTAGAGAGGAGTTCCAAAACCACTCATATACCTCCAATCGTTCCCCCATATGCTCTAACTACATTAGGCAAGTCCATTAGCTCTTCACAGGTCTACAGGGAAGGACAAACCCCTGCGAGGCCTAACTCCATGAGGCCGCTTGTGTCATTAAGTGTTTAACTTTACAGGGTCAGGCCCGAAGTCCATCAACACAGCTGTGCCAGGAGGTTCAAACGGGTCTCCTGCCTGTAACTCTGACCCCCACAAGTCTTGCTCTCATGCTCTTCATTACTAATATCATTCTCATTTCCACTTCCTCCCTATCATCTCCAGATGGCCAAGGGGATGTACCTCATCTATCTCTGCACAGCACCGTTTAGCTTTGGGGCACTGAACAAATGTTTTATCATATTAATAATGTAGATGGGGAGTCCCAAATGGCCAGCAGGGGAGCTACTTCCCCCACCGTCATGTTCAATCATCAACTGGTTCTCCAAGATAACAGGCCCAAGCAGGAAAGGGGGAATCTTGGAAGGTTTGGGATGCAAAGAGGTCTCTGGAATTTGAATGGTGGCAGGTGGAGCTGTGACTAGCCAACCCTGGAGAGCCCCAACTCTCTAAGCTTTTGTTTCTTAGGGGGCAGGAAGGTTCAGTTGCCTCCTCCCCCCCCTTTCTCATGGTGTGTCTATGGGGAAGCTGACTGGGCAGGGCCCACACTATAGGTGTATCTCCCTCTTTTAGATCCTGCAATTCTGTCACTCTCCAATTGATCCTGCTCCTCCTTGTGACCTCATCCCCTTTTCATCCCATCTTTTTCTTTACCACATTCCACCTAGCCAGATGGGTAGCCATAGAGGCCACTACTGATTCCTCACATAGATGGCTTTTAAATGCAAGGAAACAAAGGCACTGCTTTACATTGTTGATTATCACATCATTGTGGGAATGCAGGCAGAGTCACTCTTAAGTGGTACAAGTTGGGTCGCAGACTAGCAAAATGAAAGACAGCCAGGTCATTGAGCTGAGATGCCAAGAATTCATCCCATCGGCAGACTGGTATGGATGAAAGTCCAGAGCTTAGAGAAGGGTGTTTGGTTCCTCTCCAAGAAGAACATGCTCATTAACATAAGCATAACTGGGCGGTACCATTGGCATCCATCAGGAAACTTGCCCCTATTCTGAGAATGATCAAAAACATATATAGAGTGACTAAGTGCTGTCAAACCGCTCACTATGGGTATCAGTAATTCAGGCCCAAATAGTACCTCAGAGCACTGTTCCCTCTAAGCTGTGCACGTGTGCGCGCGCACACAGGTCGTGAAACCTGCGCACACGACAAAATAAAGTGCGCACAAAAAAAATTCAATAGTGCTAATGCTGGTGCTCACAAAGAAATGTCTTTGCGCACACAAAGAAATTGTTTGCGCACACAGTCTACGAGTCGTTAGAGGGAACATTGCCTCAGAGTAGCAGTGAACATACAAAAAGTCATGGGCTACTTCAGATGTCGATAGGTAGTGCACCACCAGTGTTCATCATGAAGAGCAGCAAGCTCTTTGTAAACTAGACTAAAACACTTAAGGCCTGAGTCACCCGTGCATTAATCCAGCATGACTCCAGCTCAACAGAGTTACATGACTAACTGTAGGGAAACAAAACCTGCAATACCCTGCAACTTGAAATCAGTCTGTAGAGAACCAGGGAGGGAACTGCATTGCTTGGACACAGAGTCCGAAGGAATTTGTAGCAATCCCTACAATAATTGTTCTCAGATAGCAGAACATGTAAGAAGGGGGCTGGGCCAGATGTCTCACCAAAGAACTTTTCCAGCACATTCTGTGCATATAATTTGCTTGCTTCCAAGTACCTGCCGTCAGAGAAGTGTCCATTGTCCCCAGCTCTAGAAGGCTTCAGCAAAAGTAAGTTTGAATTCAGTTCAGACCTTGGGAAAGAATAAAAGCAGGAGAGGGGAGGTATTTAAGGGTGTTGGGGGGGATAGACCGAGAGTATGGAGTGGAATGATAAAGGGGAAGTGGTAGATGTGGTGTATCTAGACTTTAGTAAGGTTTCTGTTACAGTCTAGCATCTCTTCCCTATTAACAAATTAGGGAAGTACAGGATGGATGGAGCTACTATAACATGGGTGAAAAATTGGTTGGATAACCGCACTCAGAAAGTAGTTATCAATGGTTTGCAGTCATGCTGGAAGGTCATAATGACTGGGGTACCACAGGGATCAGTTCTGGGTCTGGTTCTGTTCAATATTTTCATCAATGAATTAGATGATGGCATAGAAAGTACACTTATAAAATTTGCATATGATACCAAGCTGGAAGGAGTTGCAAGATAGGATCACAATTCAAAATGATTTGGACAAACTGGTGAAATGGTCTGAGGTAAACAGAATGAAATGCAAAGAAGACAAGTGTAAAGCACTCCACTTAGGAAAGAACAATCCATTGCACGTATACTAAATGGACAATGACTGCCTAGGAAGGACTATTGTGGAAAGGGATCTGGGTGTCATAGTGGACCACGTGCTAAATGTGAGTTAACAGTGTAACGCTGTTGTAAAAAAACAAACAAACAAACAAAAAAAACAACTACTGCTTTTGGGTTGTATTAACAGGAGTATTGTAATTGAGACATGAGACGTAATTCTTCCTCTTTACTCAGCCCTGATTAGGTCTCAGTTGGAGTATTGTATCCAGTTCTAGGCACCTCATTTCAGAAGAGATGTGGAGAAAGTCCAGAGAAGATGAACATGAATGATTAGAGGTCTGGAACACTTGACTTATGAGGGAAAATTGAAAGAGCTGGGTTTCTTTATTCTGGAAAAGAGCAGACTGAGAGGGGACATGATAACAGTTTTCAAGTACCTAAGAGGCTGTCACAAGGAGGAGGGAGAAAAATTGTTCTTCTTATCTGCTGATGACTGAACAAGAAGCAATGGGCTTAATGACAGAAACGGAGGTTTAGGTTCGACGTAAGGAAAAAAATTCCTAACTGTCAGGGTGATTAATCACTGGAATAAGTCACCTCGGCAGATTGTGGAATTGGACCTGCATCCGAGGGTGCTGAGGGAGTTGGCCAATGAGATAGCAGTACCGCTGGCCATTATCTCTGAAAACTTGTGGCAAATAGGGGAGGTGCCAGAGGACTGGAAAAAAGCAAATATAGTGCCTATCTTCAAGAACGGCAAAAAGGAGGATCCAGGGAGTTACAGACTTGTCAGCCTCACCTCAATCCCCGGAAAAATCATGGAGCAGGCTCTCAAAGAATCCATCCTGAAACACTTGAAAGAAAATAGAATGATCAAGAACAGTCAGGATGGATTCACCAAGGGTAAATCGTGCCTAACCAACCTCATTGCTTTCTATGATGAGATGACTGGATTTGTGGATGCGGGAAGAGCCGTTGATGTGATATACCTTGACTTTAGCAAGGCTTTTGATACGGTTTCCCAGAGCATTCTTGTCAGCAAGTTAAAGAAGTATGGGTTGGATATGTGGACTGTAAGGTGGATAGAGAACTGGCTAGATCAACGGTTTCAGTGACTAGAAATCAATGGCTCCATGTCTAGTTGGCAACCACTAACTAGTGGTGTGCCCCAGGGGTTGGTCTTTGGGCTGGTTCTGTTCAACATTTTCATTAATGATCTGGATCATGGGATTGGTTGCACACTCAGTAAATTTGCGGATGACCCCAAGCTGGGGGGAACAGTAGACATGCTGGAGGGCAGGAACAGGATTCAGGGAGACCTTGACAAATTGGAGCAGTGGGCCAATAGAAATCTCATGAGGTTCAACAAGGACAAGTGCAAAGTCCTGCACTTGGAGTGGAAGAACCCCATGTACTGCTGCAGGCTGGGGAGCGACCAGCTAAGTAGCAGCACCGTAGAAAGGGACCTGGGGGTCATGGTGGATGGGAAGCTGGATATGAGTCAACAGTGTGCTCTTGCTGCCAAAAAGGCCAATGGCATACTGGGCTGCATCAGAAGAAGTGTTGCCAGCAGATCGAGGGATGTGATCATTCCCCTCTATTCGGCACTGGTGAGGCCGCATCTGGAATACTGTGTCCAGTTTTGGGCTCCCCACTACAAAAAGGATGTGGCCAAATTAGAAAGAGTCTAGCGGAGGGCAACAAAAATGATCGAGGGGCTGGAGCACAAGACCTATGAAGAAAGACTGAAGGAACTAGGCTTATTTAGCTTGCAGAAGAGAAGACTGAGGGGGGATTTGATAGCAACCTTCAACTATCTGAAGGGATGCTCCAAGGAGGACGGAGTTTGGCTGTTCTCAGTAGTAACAGAGGACAGATCAAGGAGCAATGATTTCAAATTGCAGCTGGGGAGGTCGAGGTTGGATATTAGGAAAAACTTTCTTACTAGGTGAGTGGTGAAGCATTGGAGTAGGCTACCTAGGGAGGTGGTGGAATGTCTGTCTTCAGAGATGTTTAAGGCCTGGCTGGACAAAACTCTGGCTGGGATAATTTAGTGGGAGTGGTCCTGCATTTTTGGCAGGGGGTCGGACTAGATGACTTCATGAGGTCCCTTCCAACCCTATGATTCTATGATTCGATGATTCCATCATTCTCAGTATTTAAGAGCAGGTTAAACAAGAACCTATCAGGGATATTTTAAGAGGTTGCCTGGTCCTGCCATGAGTGCAGGGGACTGGACTCGATGACCTCTCAGGCTTCCTTCCAGTTTCTATGATTCTATGGTATGATAGAGCTAATAAAGAAGACATTTAGTGAGAAGCATAGTTGAAAACATACATCAGATTTCCTACTGGTTCTAGATGGCCAGCCAAGTTCTTCTGAAACACAGCAATCACTCTTGGAGGCTACTGCTCTTTCAGATGAAGCCAGTAAAGACTAATTTCAGGATCCTAATGGGATTGCCTGGAATTTGTACTAGGGATGGAGGGGCTGAAGTTTGCTTCTCAGGACAAAGAGGGGCCTGGCACCTCATGTGCCTGCTTATCCCTACAGGAATTAGTGCCATACACATGGCGACCTGCCTGGGATGCAGAGGAACCAAAACTGCCTGTGTGCATGCGAGTGTTGGACAGTGGAGAATGGGAGAGCCCATGTAAGATGCATGGATGACTGCAGTCCATGGGGAAGGGTGTAGGGAGGAATCTGCTGAGAAGAGTAAAGAGTGAGAAGGGATTGCTTTGACTTAGTCTTGCAGGTAGGTGTGGAGTGTAGGTGCAACCACTGATCCCAATTCTGGTCCTAGATCATTACCGTTCCCTGGCTATGTTTCTCTGTGTTCACTGCCCCTCCGAACTGCAGCACTCTCCAACAGCTCCCAGCCAACCTGCCTCTTGGGGATCTGTCCTCGTTTATGATTTGCAGCCTACTAGCCCCAACAGAGATCTGGATCCTGTTGTGTTTGGTGTGGCACATGCACTTTGTGGAACAAAGGGAGGAAGACTCCAGGGAGTCTGTGGCTGAGTTGGAACTTGAACCCAGAGTCCCAGCTCAGGGCTCTGCATTGCTGTCGATACCTGACAGAGGGTGGCTGCGAAACTCCATTGCCTCGTTTCTCTGAGCCTTGCAGCTTTTCAACAGGGAGCACTGCACATCTAGTTAAAATGCAAAGCTTAAGACAAACACACAGGCACTGCAGTCACCTCTCGGATAATTCTGAGCCGGCCTGGAACCGTGAGACATGTTGATGTAAGGGCAGCTCTGAGCTGAAAACACATCCTTTCCCGGTGTTATGTTCTCTTCCTCTCAGAGCGCCAGCAACACAGCCGACACCTGTGGCCACAGATGAGGTGTGCTTGGCAGCTGCACCGACCAGATGCCAAGCGCTAATGTATTTTTCCAGTAATAGAATCTGGGTCTCAGGCTGGCTTCCTGCTGGCACCTAGATCTGCTGCTGTCTAGGGTGGTGGTCTTGGAGCCTCCTGCTGCTCTGAGGTAGGACCAGCTGCCGCAGGCTGTCTGAGAGGGAGGCCCCGCTGTTGTGCTCGCTGTGCAGGACTGAGGCCTTGGTGATGTTTCTTAGGCTAGTCATGTGATAGGCTCTTTTGGAGGATGGAAGGAGTGTTCCTCTGGTCTCAGCCTGGCCATGTTTGGAGTCGTACAGCCCAAGTGAGCTGTGTTCTGTGCCTCCTTTGGGGGGTTATGGCTTCTTTGTAAATCCAGAGCAACATGGGTAGCCTCAATACTGGGATTATTTTTGTCTGCAGCTCACCATAGAATCATAGAATCATAGGGTTGGAAGGGACCCCACGAGGTCATCTAGTCCAACCCCCTGCCAAAAAAAGCAGGACCACTCCCATTAGATCATCCCAGTCAGTGTTTTGTCCAGCTGGGACTTGAACACCTCCAGAGATGGAGATTCCACCACCTCCCTAGGCAACTTATTCCAATGCTTCACCACTCGCCTAGTAAGGAAGTTTTTCCTAATATCCAGCCTGGACCGCCCCAGCTGTAACTTGAAGCCATTGCTTCTCGTTCTGCCCTCTGTTACTACCGAGAACAGTCGAGCTCCCTCCTCCTTGGAGCAACCCTTCAAGTAGTTGAAGGTTGCTATCAAATCCCCCCTCAGTCTTCTCTTCTGCAGGCTAAATAAGCCTAGTTCCTTCAGTCTTTCTTCATAGGGCTTGTGCTCCAGCCCTTTGATCATTTTGGTTGCCCTCCTCTGGACTCTCTCTAATTTGTCCATGTCCTTTTTGTAGTGGGGAGCCCAAAACTGGACACAGTATTCCAGATGCGGCCTCACCAGTGCCGAATAGAGGGGAATGATCACATCCCTCGATCTGCTGGCAACACTTCTTCTGATGCAGCCCAGTATGCCATTGGCCTTTTTGGCAGCAAGAGCACACTGCTGACTCATATCCAGCTTCCCATCCACCATGACTCCCAGGTCCTTTTCTCCAGTGCTGCTATTTAGCTGATCACTCCCCAGCCTGTAGCAGTACACGGGGTTTTTTCGTCCCAAGTGCAGGATTTTACACTTATCCTTGTTGAACCTCATGAGATTCCTCTTGGCCCACTGCTCCAGTTTGTCTAGGTCTCCCTGAATCCTGTCTCTGCCCTCTAGGGTGTCTACCGTTCCCCCCAGTTTGGTATCATCTGCAAACTTACTAAGTGTGCAATCTATCCCATCATCCAGATCATTAATGAAAACATTGAACAGAACTGGCCCCAGGACCGACCCCTGGGGCACACCACTTGTTACTGCCTGCCAACTTGACATGGAGCCATTGATTCCTACACGCTGAAACCGTTGTTCTAGCCAGTTTTCTATCCACCTTACAGTCCACGCATCTAACCCATACTTCCTTAATTTGCCAATGAGAATGCTGTGGGAAACCGTATCAAAAGCCTTGCTAAAGTCAAGGTATATGACATCAACGGCTCTTCCCGCATCCACAAATCCAGTCATCTCATCATAGAAGGCGATGAGGTTGGTCAGGCATGATTTACCCTTGGTAAATCCATGCTGACTATTCCTGATTACTCTATTTTCCTCCAAGTGTTTCAGGATGGATTCTTTGAGAAGCTGCTCCATGATTTTTCCAGGGATTGAGGTGAGGCTGACAGGTCTGTAATTCCCTGGATCGTCCTTTTTGCCTTTCTTGAAGATAGGTACTATATTTGCTTTTTTCCAGTCCTCTGGCACCTCCCCCGTTCTCCACGAGTTTTCAAAGATAATGGCCAACGGTACTGCTATCTCATCAGCCAGCTCCCTCAGCACCCTCGGATGCAGTTCATCCGGCCCCATGGACTTGTGCACATCTAGTTTCTTTAAGCAGTCCCTAACCTGACCTTCTGTCACCAAGGGCCTCTCTTCTTCTCCCCAGTCCCCCGTACCTAGTGTAGTGGGCTGGGAGCTGACCTTGCTTGTGAAAACTGAACTAAAAAAAGCATTGAGCACTTCAGCTTTTTCCTCATCCTCTGTCACGAGGATGCCTGCCCCATTCAGTAAGGGACCTACACCATCCCTGATCCTCTTCTTGTTACTGATATACTTGTAGAACCCCTTCCTGTTATCCTTCACATCCCTTGCTAGTCGCAACTCCATTTGTCCTTTGGCCTTTCTGATTTTATCCCTGCAGTCCCGAGCAATGTCTTTATATGCCTCCTTAGTCATCTGTCCTAGCTTCCACTTCCTGTAAGCGTACTTTTTATGCTTCAGCTCAGTGCAGAGCTCTCTGTTAAGCCACAGTGGGCGCCTTCCACATTTGCTGTGCTTTCTCCTTATTGGAATTGTATCTTCCTGTGCCCTTAGCAGGGTTTCTTTAAAATGCACCCAACTCTCTTGGACACCTTTCCCCTTCAGATCAGCCTCCCAAGGGATCCTGCCCATCAGTTCCCTGAGGGAGACAAAATCTGCTTTTCTGAAGTCCAGGGTCTGTGTTTTGCTTCTTTCCTTCTTTCCTTTAATCATCAACTTGAACTCAGTCATTTCATGGTCACTGCTACCCAGTCTGCCATTGACCTCTACTTCCCTGATAAATGCTTCTCTATTTGTGAGCAGCAGATCGAGAGGCGCAAGGCCCCTCGTCGGTTGCTCCAGCATTTGTACCAGGAAGTTGTCCTCAACACTCTCCAGAAACTTCCTGGATTGCCTGTGCACTGCTGTATTGGCCTTCCAGCAGATGTCAGGGTAATTGAAGTCCCCCATGAGAACCAGGGCCTGTGCTCTAGAAACTTCTGTCAGTTGTACACAGAATGCCTCATCCACTTCCTCCTTCTGATCTGGTGGTCTGTAGCAGATACCTACCACAACATCCCCCTTGTTGCTCTCCCCTCTAAACTTAACCCACAGACTTTCAACTGGCTTGTTTCCACTTTCATAATGGAGCTCTGAGCAGTCATAGAGCTCCTTTACATATAGTGCTACTCCTCCCCCTTTCCTTCCCTGCCTGTCCTTCCTGAACAGTCTATACCCATCTATTGCAGAGCTCCAGTCATGCAAACTATTCCACCACGTCTCTGTTATCCCAATCATGTCATAGTTCTTTGTCTGCGCTAGTGCTACCAATTCCTCCTGCTTGTTTCCCAGGCTCCTTGCATTTGTGTATAGGCACCTAAGATACCCAGCTGATTGCCCTACTTTCCCATTTTGACATTCAATTCTATTGTATCTACCTCCCTGGATTTTCTTTTGGTGTTGACCTCCCCCACCTGCCTCAGGCATTAGGGCTTCATTAGAGCATCTAAGAAAGTTATTTGATTCCCCCCGCATGTTCCAATTATCCTCTCTTCTATCCCTGGAGTTACAGTCCCGGCACCCCCCAAGTTCCATCCCATCCCCCTGGTCTCCCACATAGTCACTTACCTGTGGGCTTTGGTCTCCTTCCCCCTTCAGACCTAGTTTAAAGCCCTCCTCACTAGGTCAGCCAGTCTGCGTCCAAATACGCTCTTCCCCTTCCTCGAAAGATGGAGTCCATCTCTGCCTAGCAGTCCTTCTTCCTGAAACAGCAACCCATGGTCGAGGAAGCCAAAGCCCTCCTGACGACACCATCTTCGCAGCCAAACATTCATCTCCAGGATACATCTGTCTCTGCTCAGGCCTCTACCCTTGACCGGAAGAATCAAGGAGAACACCACCTGTGCTCCAAACTCCTTCACCCGCGCTCCCAGAGCCCTGAAGTCACCTTTGATCTGCCGAGGATCACCTCTCGCAGTATCATTGGTTCCTACATGGATGAGAAGCATGGGGTAGTAGTCAGAGGGGCGGATGATTCTCGACAATCCCTCCGTAACGTCTCGGATGCGGGCACCTGGCAGGCAGCATACCTCTCGAGAGATCTTGTCAGGGCGACAGATGGGTGCCTCCGTCCCCCTCAGAAGTGAGTCCCCAACCACCACAACTCTACGTTTCCTCCCAGCTGTGGTGGCTGTGATCCTCCCAGCCTCGGGGGTGCATGGCCTCTCCTCTTCCACCTCCTTCACCGTCTCTAGCACCGCATAACAATTCTTCACCACAACAGAGGGTGGGTTTTGGGCAGAGGCCTCCCTGCTGAGCAAACCCTACGCACCGTATCTTTTGGTGCACCGGGGCATATAGAAATTCCCTCTCCCACGAATGTCCAACTTGGCAGGCCAAAGAGAGTGTCAAATTTGGTATGTAGTTCTTTGGCTTTCTTTCCCTTCGACAGCCCTTGGAGGAGATTTTAGTACAATGCCGGGTGTGTTTATTCTCAGTAATAGTGTGGCCCTGCTTTCCTACAGCCCTAAGTCCATTATGCCGCCCCAGTATACAGAGGAAGTGGCCTCTGAGCTACGATGAAGAATCAGCCCCTCTATACTGAATGGGCATAAACACATTTGTAACCTTTCTGCCATGCAGAGCCGGCAGCAGCCAATGGCTGGGCTCTGTATCTAGGGATTGCTACCAATGATATGACACCAACTGGCTCAAGCTCCCACCCCATCTCCTGGGAAATCACACATTATCCCCTGGGTGCCCTAAACGGTGATAATTCTCCTCTTGCAAGCACAGAATCTGAGTGTAGAAAAGTAAACCTTTTAATAAAAAGAGGGAAATAGTCATCAGCACTTGTTTGGGAAAACAATGCCATTAATAAACCCAATGAGCAGAACGCACCCCACCCCAGAGTATGTGAGGCATGTTCTTCGCTTCTCCGTGTACTGACTGTTGTAGTTGCAGTGCCCACCTTTTATTTGGGCGGGATGGCCACAGTCAGTCCCCTCCTGCCAGCTCTTGCCAACTGCTCATGGCTCCCACTGTCTGCTGGCACCTGCCATTTCCTCGTGCCAATCACACGTGGCTCCCACTGCTTACTAGCTCCCTGCAGACATTGACCACCAACCACTGCTGGCTCCTTTCTGCCGGTTGTCAACCCAGGTTTCCTAGTTCCTCTAGTGATTTCAGCTCTCAGAGAGTTTCAGCTCATGGGAAAATATTTCTGTTGACACAGGAGCAATGTCCTTGGTTCAAAACAGAAGACTTCAAAAGGAATAATTAGTTCTACCTTTTAACAATGGAAGGAATGGGTTAATCCATGCCTGAGATTAGCTCTTTATCGTGCCCAGTGCAATTTCAGCAGAGAAACACCTCAACCCATCCCTGCTGCTCTTACAATGCCGGAGCATCCCTTTGCCACCCTTTTGAGTATGGTCCAGGTGAGAGTGAATTTTTCATCAAAAAAGGCTAAAACCAGTTCATATAATTAAAGAACAACATTTCATTGCTCTTGTAATTATACAGAAGGGATCTGTAACCTAAAACCAGCCGTACTGATCATTTCCCGTCATGCCCAGCTCCTGTGTGGGTTTATTCATACACAGTGAAATTACACTAATGCTTAATTGTACTCATGCAAATACAAAGTCCATGCAAATAAGGTACCACACTTTCAGCTTACTGAGTAGTGGGCATGCTCTTAGACATTTAGACCACGGGTCTCAAACTCAAATCACCACAAGGCCCACATGAGGACTAGTAGAGGGCCGCATGAGGACTAGTACATTAACCCGAGGGCCACACTACTGAAACCTTTTCATACAACAATATTGCAAATACTGGTAACAATAGTGTTCATTGCGGGCAGCAAGAAATAGCTTCAGGGGCCAAATGCGGCCCACGGGCTGTGTGTTTGAGACCCCTGACTTAGACTTTGCTTGACACTCAGATTTTGTTTATACATCGGTGCTAAACACAGGCCTGGGACAACTTTCCAGGTCAATGAAGTGGTATCTACTAACAGAAGGCTGAATTTGGCAAGTCAGTAACAACTACATGGCATCTCCAACCCAACAGTCATTTTTGTTGCCCTCCTCTGGACTCTTTCCAATTTGTGGACAAATTGCTTGTTCAGTGTTAGTTAGTAGATACCACTTCATAGACCTGGAAAGTTGCCCCAGGCCTGTGTTTAGCACCAATGTATAAACAGCCATTAACTACCGGAAGGGGGATTCCAGAGAGGAGGGAGCTAGGCTGTTCTCAGTGACAGGTGACAGAACTAGGAGCAATGGTGTCAAGTTGCAGTGGAGGAGGTCTAGGTTGGATATTAGGAAAAACTTTTTCCCTAGGAGGGTGGCGAAGCACTGGAATGGGTTACCTAGGGAGGTGGTGGAATCTCCATCATTAGAAGTTTTTAAAGTACAGCTTGAAAAAGCCCTGGCTGGGATGATTTTGATGGGGTGTGTCCTGCTTTGAGCAGAAGGCTGGACAAGATGACCTCCTGAGGTCCCTTCCAACCTCATCTTCTAGGATTCTTTGACAATGCCAATATAAGACTAGATGTCAGGTTTGTGTGCCATACTGTAAATTGTTGTGTAACTTGCTGGTTGCCCTCCCTTGCTGCGCCTATGGGCCTCATCACCACGACTCAGAGCGTAATGAGGCACTCTTTGTTCCTAGCTTCTGTGGCTTAAAAAAAACCCAAAACAAACCAAAGCTGCTCCCTGTACTATCAAAGCAGCAGGCTTCACATCAGGCAGGCTGAGAACACTTTGTTCTTGGATCCTGATTACAACATGGTTGCTTGGACAAAGATCTATGAGCCAGCATAAATCATTGTTTAAAATTTGCAAGGACAACACAGGGGAAACATTAGTCTAAGGATCATTTAAGAAAACCCACACTGTTTCTATTTGGAAGCTTTATAGAGATCAGTATCAGGAGCCAGCTTAATTCAGATCTTCAAGACAAGTGGAATGATTAATCTGAGACTCACCACTTAGAAACACGGGAGTCAGGACTGAACCAGGGAGTAATCAAACAGTAGTTTGACTTTTGGGACGTGAATGCAGAGTTTGGGATATGATACTGGTCACTCCATCCCCTGGGAGGGAAATTATTTCTAGATCAAGGAGGCTGTGTTCACACACAGCGGGTTATTTCGATACGGTTGTTTCGAAACAACTGTATATCGAAATAACGCTTATTTCGAAACAACTTATTTTGAATTAGCAAAAAAGCCACTTTGAAATAAGGTGAAAAGCTGGAATCGAAATAGCAATTCCAGACAACAGTTATTTCGAAACGACTCACCGTCGTTTCAAAACAACATGTTCAGACGATGGTTGTTTCAAAACAAGTCATTTCGAAACCACCGTCGTTTCGAAACAACACGTTCGCACGGCATCGATTTGAAACAACCATTGCGAAATAACGTTGTTTCACCCACAGACTAGGTTTAACTTGTTTTGAAACAGCACAGTTGTTTCGGAACAACGGGAACCATTGT
The DNA here is from genome assembly GCA_007922195.1 of Podocnemis expansa. Lineage (NCBI taxonomy): Eukaryota > Metazoa > Chordata > Testudines > Podocnemididae > Podocnemis > Podocnemis expansa. Next base: position 2,715,286 of record ML681997.1, read on the forward strand.
TCCGAAACAACCATGCGTCGTGTGAACAGCCAAAACCTTATTTTGAAACAACCTCTATTGTTTCGAAATAAGGAGGCTGTGTGAACACAGCCGGAGATCCCAACAGAGACACCCGCCAGGGGAACCGGAAAGATAATGGATTTTTCTGTTCATTGGCCATCTAGGAAAAAAAATGCATTTCAGATTGGAGAAAGTCCCATTCACCCAGAATGAAACGTTTCCCTTTTGAGTTTTTAAAACGGTTTTAATGATTTTAATAAATTACGAGAAAATATCAAATCAAAAAAGTAATTTTGAACTGAAAAACTGAAATATTGTTTAAAAAAGGCCAAAGTGAAACATTTTGACTTTTGAGGGTGGTTTATTTTGGAAGGTTTTTTTGTGACATCACAATTTGGTGAAGCTGACACGCCTCTTCACGGAACATTTTATTACCTCTAACTCTGCATTTGTCACAGTAAAAACTTTCAGCTGAAAAACCCAGCTTCCCCTTTCAATATTTTCTTTTACCTCCATCCCATTTGTAAGGTAATAGGTCTGTGGTTACATTTACCTTTGACCGCAGGTGGATTGCAGTCAAGTCGGTTGGTTTAAAATGCAGTATCAGAACAAGAATCCATTATAACCAAATGGACTGAAATGAGAAAGGAGGTATATCAAATGCTGCTGTACTTTAGGAGAGGTGCTGGGAATGGCCTGTGGCCAGACAGCCCTCAGGATAAATAGATTAATTTAGTTTCCTGTCAAAACCACATTTAGCAAGATAGTGCCATTTTCCTGGTGGAGATGTGCAAGTCAGGGCCAGGCTCCTGCCTGGGGTATTATTAATTTTATTGTGCCAGCTGCTGTCCTGGCAGACAATGTATTCCCGTTTTGGACTAAGGATGGAAAGTCTGGAAGTATTACAAGCTGTCTTGCACAAGACCAGGCATCCTGTTCTCTGAATACAAATCTGCAGTCACCGAAGCCATTCTGACGATCAGAATAGAGAATTTGGGATGGGTTCTGTTTTGTTTTTCCAGCTTTTTTAGAACTCATTGGAACAGGAAATGATCACTTGGAGAGCAATGTACAGGATGGAGGAGGCAGTCTTCCCAGCTCTTGTGATTATATTACAATATTGGGTGTTTTCCTTAAAGCCCCAGCTTTTGGAACCTTGTGATCAGGTGAGACTCTTTGCTTTCATATGGAAAAAAATAAGTTTCTAGTCCTGGAGTTGTAGGAAAAAACTTGTAGATGTGACCCAAATACATTGTAAAGGCTCAGAAATCTGGAGACAAAAAAAAAAAAAAAGAACGCAAAATGTGTGTGTGTTTTTTTAAACCCTTTGTTATTTGAAACTAATCATGATTTTAGGGAGCCTGACTCATGTGTCTTTAATCTTTGGGGTTACTAATGCTTAAAATCCATGTACCCTGAATGTAGCATTCTTGAGGAACATCAGCATCCCAGCTGTCAGTTTAATATTAGTATTTAACAGTTACATCAGTGGGTTGATGGGTGAAACTGGGCTCTATAACTTAATCACAGACTGTCTCTAGACGTTGCTTTAGTCTAATTCCTGAAGAGTCCACAAAATGGCACTAAATCACACTTGCTGTGGCTTGATGTTGTGAAAGACTTATATTTTCACAATTTGGCCCCTATTTATTGTCTTCCAGGATATGAGATTCTGGGCCAGTCAACTTAAGGTAAATTCAGACTAAACCCAAGTAAAAGCCCTTTCTGTGTTATTTGAAGACTATCGGGAAGCCAAGTTTGTCTAGAGGAGAAGGCAGCTGAGGAGGGAAAGTGTTATGGGCCAAGCTCCCCTACTTTGCCTCTTGGATGGGTGACATTTACCTCTGTGGAACAAGAAGGCAGAGCCCTACCGCCAATGTGACTGGAGAGTTGTTTCGGTCACGTTTTGTACAGGTGTCCATGGCTACATAAGGCAGCAGAAAACTAGACCTATAAATATGGATGAGCACAGGCCTGGGGTCCATACATATGACACCCGTCTCCTGACTTCTACAGCACTGCCCCATGTCTACAAAAATGCAAGCAAGGTATGTTTCGGCATCCTCAGGCAAAATCCCAAGGGTCATGAAAAGAAACCCCTAACTAATGCTTATTGTGGGAGAAGGGAGATGCAAGGGGTTGTAGACCCAGCCAATACTTTTGCTTTCAAAAACTGAGCCGCATCTGTGGGTTAGCACTGGCAGCACCAGCTTAGTGGCCCAATTCCCTGTTTGTCCATTAAGACCTTAACAAAGAATATCTCAGAGAGTGCTTACAATATGCATGGTGAGAAAGGTTAAATACAGCAGCAGTTCAAAGACTAAGGGGTGCAGGTTGTGCCTTCTCTGGACAGATCTACCCTGCCCGCCATTTTCAGTGGCAGGTGAACAGAGATGCATGAGTTACTTAAAATAACATGTGTGTCTTGGTTCAACTGCCCGACTCATGGCAAGTCCATTGTGCTGAGTTGAAGGGAGGGGCCTTGCTTTGACTCAGCACCCATTCCAGTTGTTGGGTGGTCTTAATAGATCAGCTTCCCAGTTGACTGAGTTTGTCTTCACAGACCTGATCAGTCAGTTGGGAAAGTCGATCTGGTAGTGGCGATTTTATCACCATCGGTGAAGACTAGCTCTCTGTCTGTGCAGCTCTGAGGCTGTTCTTATCCTTTCTGTGGTTTCACTGTTAGTTAGCTATTGGCCATGCTACAGCACGTGCCACCACAGAATCCAGGCTTATCTTCTCTTTTTCTAATGTTAGAGCTCCATTCTCCACTTTTCAGCCCACTAACAAAATAGCCTTACTGCAAACTAATGATTTCAATTTCTCCCTTTCCACCTTCCTTTCCAGGGAGGCAAACTGGAAAGCTCTGGAGAAAAACGCCATTCATTAACTAAATTATGGTAGCACTTAGGAACCACAATTAGAACTATACAAGATGCTACAGAAATGACCATCGTCATCCTGGCAGCCAATATTTTTGGGTGGGAGTTACATGGCTTTAGCTGGTTCCTAATTATCACGAACCCAAACTCCCTGGGGGGTTCAGCGGAGGTGTTTACACAGCGAAGCTGTTTTGTATCTGAAAACATGTACAGGTTTGAGATTTGGCCCAGTTTCCATCTGAGAAGCATCTCTAAGATCTCATCCATGCTGGTTTGCCAGTCTCCATTTATTACACTCAGCTGGCTCACTATTGAGAAAGGGAGCTATACTAGTCAGCCACTTGAAGGATACCTGGTGGCATCCCACCCCCAGTTTCTCATGACTTGTTGCCCTCTCTCATCATTTCCTCTTCTCTGGTCGTGAGCAGTCTCTAAAGGAAGCCAGCGCCCATATTGTATTGCCATCACCGTTCTGTGATTTTTCTTGGCAAGTGCTGTTTCTCTCCCTTTTTCTACTTCCTGATGGCTGTGTACTTTCAACCCTTCCGTTCAGTTTGCATTCTGTGCAGGAGGAGTGTGTGGAAACACTTCTCTAAACATTTTACTGGCCTTTCAGCAAAACCAGCCTTTCTTCCCGTGAATCCTCAGGTGGAACTTCTCAGTCATTTTATCTTTCAGCAGGTCCAAGCTGCTAGATTTATTTGGTTAAAACTTAGCTCTGCCTCCCTTGATTAGTTTATCTTATGTTGATAACTGCCATCTACTTTGAATTACGGGACATCCATAGGCAGTTATTGCTGAGATTCTGTACATATAGCAAACCTCTCAGCTCCCATGGGGCTGCTTTACTTTTGCTAACATTTGGCTTCCATGCTTTCTCAGTAGATTTCACAATCAGATTCATTGCTTTGTCAAACTCAATCACTGATACGTACAACCCATCATGGTTCCTTTTTCTGCTGTCTGCTAGTCTGCAATTTCCTGGCCAACTCTAAAGTCCATGAAAATTGCTCTGAATTAATCTTTTTTTCATCTGCTGCTTTTCATGAGAAATATAGTAGCTAACGCGCTAGGTTTTTTTCTACAAGTGTGTGTGTTGTATTCTTAGATGCATTTGCTGAACACAGCCAAAACACTTAGTTGTTTTTGTTTTGTCTTTTTCAAAACTTTGCTTCTCTCCTGAACTCTGAAATCAGTTATGTTTGCATGGGGCCATTTTTTTTGTTTTTTGAAATGGCGTAACTTATCTTTAGATCTGTTTTCTTGCAGAAATGCTCTCGTCTATTAGAATACCAAAGAATGAGTGTGAACAGGTTGTAGGAGATAAAATATGTATACATTTCAGCAGCTGGGAGTTGGCAGAGTAAAAATTCATGTGTTAACAGGGAACATTGACTGATAGAGGGCAGAGTTAAGGCTCCATGGGAATCGTTAATTGTACATTTCCTGGTTTTCAAAAGTTTGAATTTTACTCAAGTCAATGCCCTCCATGGAGGCATCGTACCATCCAGCAACCTCAATGCTACACTAACGAGCTTTTTGTCATTGAACTATCTAGATTTTGGAACAGGAAAAGATGAATTATTTGTAGGATTTAGCAGTCATTTAGGCAGTTGTATGCATCATGTCTCACAATTTGCATGCCAGCTCAAATCATACTGTAATCAGCAGTCCTTGTCCTCTGCTCACATGCAAATATCTACAACTTTGTAATGCAGAAATCGCCCAGCATCTGCATATTGTCAACTCTACCAATACACTCATTTCTTTGCCCTCACTCATCAAAGCATCTGTGCTGTCAGTAGCAAACTTCCACAATGTGTGCCTTTGGAAGCACCACATTATTCTGCCCTGAGATTAGGAAGTAGATATTTTGCCCCTGCCTTCTCCTGGGGCTGGTAGCATACCGACTATCTCAGACAACCAATCCAAAGCTTGCCTGTCACCTGTCCTCATGGCCCAGCCCCTCTGAAGCCATAATTCCTCTTCTGTTTCTGCACCTCCTATCCCACAAAGTCCTCTGCTTCTGGCTACTTGTCAACCAGAGTAACAAAATCTTTGGTTAGATCAGCTGCTGACTACTCTGCTATGATCTCAGTAAACATTCCCATAAAATAAAGATCCGATAATCTTAGATCCATGACAATTTGGAGTGAGAAACACGTGTCTCTCTTGCACAAGTGTATGAAGGTTTGGACTAGAAAGAGTAGTGGCAGCATGTTTACCAGGGCCTGTGGCATTGGCACATTCCAGACAAGCATTAAGAGGCGTCATTTACTGGCAAATGTGAGGTGTGATCCTTCTGGATAGTAGTTCTACACAAGCAAAGACATGAACCTGTTCATAAAGACCATTCACCAGGGGTTCCCACAAGACTTAGTGGATGTCATGCACTAGGAGGAGTGAAAAATTAAAATTTTTGCGACCATTTTGGCGTACATCTCAGCAATTGTTTGATCTCTAGCTTAGCACAAAAAACTTCCACCTAGAAACCTTTAAAAAAATTAATTTAATAAAGCGAGAGGGAATCTTTTTGGTAACCAGGATCCAACCGGTAGACAGCATTAGACACCACTATCAAGCTTTGGAACTACAGTCAGAAGCAAAGAGGAAGCTGGCCGGGTTCCCAGAGAACTGCCAGGTGCTCAGTTCTTTTGAAAACCTGTCTGAGCTGGGGGTCTTTGGAAAATTTGGTCCCACATGTGTGTGCTGAACCTCATTGAAATTCTGGCTTACAATTCTGTCCTGCAAAATCTCTGAGCATCTCTAGAAGAAAGTATGGAACATCTATAAAAACACCACCTGATCGACTGACAGCACTCCAGCAGTAAGCACCTGGGCATTTTTTGTCACCTCTCCAGTCCATCAGATGCTTCAGTTTTGACAGCATGAGTAGAAAGGCCATTCATGTTGACAAGGACCCTGCTCAAAGGCAGTGCACTTAGTAACCAACAGAACACTGGGTTTTTAACCGGGTTTTCAGAGGATGGATTGGAAACATGTAGGGAGTTTGCATTAGTTTATTAGTAAAACAGCTGGCAAGCCAACTCATTTACGGTGAGAGCAGGGGTGCAGCCAAAAAAACGTCTCCACACACTTGACGTGAGGTGTATGGCAATGACAGAATAATGGATGGGGGTGAGCCCCTAGAAAAATTCTGGATCTTGAGTGCTTTCAGATGCTGAGTTAAATATTTTATTAAGAGGGTGTTCAGGGAGTTTCCTCCGGAAACATTTGCTTTATAAATGCTTCTTTTTCTAATTAAATTCTTCAGGCTTCACCAGCAAAAAGGTAGGCACACGGCTTGCCAGAGATGACATTAAGCACACCCGTTGAAATTTCCACTTTGATACTTGTAAGAAAAACCAAATGAGTGTATTGATAGCCTACCACATACAGGAATTTTTTAGCATAGCCATCCCACACACGATGGTAACAGGTGTTACCTATGGCATGAGTTTAAGTGTCAGGAGGAAGAATATAATGTACAGGGACTGAACCACACAGCTTCCTTTCACAGAGGTGGGGGGGCAGGATGTTGCACATGTAGTTTGCTAACATGGTGGCCATGTGCAGACTTCTGCTTTTGCTCTTGTGGTTGGTTAAACCACCTTCCACCAGTTGGCACACGTACACAAGAGTGAACACTGAGTGAAGTAGTCCAAGCCCAAGTCCCAAGTCCTGCAATGAATTTTGCACAGATGAAGCCTGTGGAGAGCACCATACAAAATCGGGGCACCCATGACAAGAATGTAAGCAAAACTTCACTGTGATGTTCCTGAAGACATGCAGGGAAATGAAAAATTCTACTTTAAATGACACGAAAACAATAGCCCCCTAGAGGCTGGTCAACATTTCCAGGGGAATTTGTTAAAAAATGACTTAGCAATTAAGATGACACTTTTCTTTTTAACCAAAGGGTTACAAATATCCAGCAGCAGTTCTGATTAATGAAACCACCCCATGCTTCCTGCCAAAAGACAATGTCAGGAGGAAATAAAAGGAGAAAGATATTGATCTTTCAATGTGGATTTCAGGCAGGCTGGCTGTTTGCTTTCTCTGAGACTTGTGCTATGCCAACGTCAAGCTGACTGTCCACACCAGCTGTTCCCGTTCCTTAACACTTCACTTTGAAGTCCCCTCTCAGTCCTGAAGCAGGGTCTGGAGTTCAGGGGCAGTGCCTTCTTCCACAAGTGCTCAGCATCTACCATCTGGCCCAGGTGGAGAGGGTCTGGAAAAATCTTGCTGCTTACTCCAGTACCCAAATGGGAGCGTAGCTGACCGGAAAGCCTGGACCCACCTGCCCATCTCCGGGTGCTTTTGAATATGATTCATGTCCCAGTGCAACAATATTCTGCCCTCCAATGCCCTGCCTGCCACTGAGCTGGGAGGTGTCGGTTGGGCAAAGACAATGACGTGCAAGTTGCTAACATAAGAGATGGTTCCCTGCAGCTCCAGAGGCATCAACCAGCAGAGATAAAAAATGCTTTCCCAACCACAAGCTGGAGAAGGAACAAGCATGGCTATCTATCTATTGGAGCCTGATGAGCTATTATCCAGCAGGGAGAACTTATTTCTTAGACTGGTAGTTCCTAACCAGTGGCCTGTGGGACCTTATAAAGTGGCCCGCTGCTCCCTGCCTGCCGACTACAGAAGGGAGCTGCTGCCTAAGGACCCAGGTGGAGCACATTGTCTCAGGGCAGCTTGACCAGTGCAGGCTCCTTGCTTCAGCCAAGGGGACTGGAGTCCTGTGCTCCCCTCTCCCTGGCTGTAGCAGGGAGCACAGCAAAACTCCCTGTTTTGGTCCCTGCTGGAGCCAGAAGGAGGGAGCACTGAACTCCCACCCCCTGGCTGCAGAAGGAAGCCACTGCAAAGGGACCCAGGTGGCGTGCACAAGAGCTACAGGACCCAAGAGGTTTACTTGCTGCAGCCAGAGGAAGGTGGGTGGGAGGGCAGGAGATCAGCAAGGACTCCTTCCCTCTGACTGAGGAGAGGCTACTGGCAATGTTCCCTCTAAGCTGCACAACTGCATGGGTGCACAGCCCCCTGCCGCTGCCTGGTGCGGGGAACACTGCCAGCCGCGCATGGCCGGCAGCTGCACTCCCCGCCCGGCGGGAAGACAAAGTCTTTCAGCCAGCTGAAAGTGGCTCTGAGCTGGGAGTTTTTAAAACTCCTGCTCAGAGTAAGTTCTCACTGAGCATGCTCAGAGACTCTGTGCATGCTCAATGAGAGCTTCTCCTGCTGGAGAAACAGCGGGGGGCCCAGTTGCACTGCTTTGGCGGCCAGGTAAGGGGGTGGGAGGCAGGCGATTGGGGACAGGCAGGGGTAGCCGGTCATGAAAGAGGGTGGAGGGTTGGAGGAAAGACAGGGTTGGGCTGGCTGGGGGGGGAGCATGGTGGGGCAGGATCCGGCCTATGAGGGGGTGACTGGGTGAGCAGGGGACAGGATCAGGCCACCAGGGGACAGGATCAGGCCCGTGCGGGGATGGGGGGACCACGCAGCGAGCAACATATGTTGCTCAGCTGCCTTTGGGTCTTAGAGGGAACATTGGCGGCTGGTGGAGACAGGTGGCCCTCCAGGGTTGTAAAAATGGTATCTGTGACTTGAGCCACAAAGTTTGGGAACCACTGTCCTATATCTTAACACTGACTTTTCTTCTAGGGACTACTTCTTCTAGACTTGAGTTCCACTGATCTTGATGGTGCCTGGAAACTATCAGAGCAGAATCTTTGGGAGGACGTGCAATGACCCCAGCGAGAGAAGGGACACAGGATGGATGGAGCAGGACCACTGTTCTGAAGCCACACAGAGAACAAACTCTCTCTCTCAGCTGGTTGGCTGGCTGGTTCTTGCTCACAGACTAACTGATCCCTATTTTGGGGGTTGGAAGGGAATTTTCCCTCCAGGTGAGACTGACAGGGACTTGGATTTTTTTCCCCTCCTCTGCATCTTGTGCTGCAGGCCACTTGCTAGGGTGCTCTGGGCACATGCTACCAAATCAATTCCTTCCCCATAGCAGGGACCTTGGGTACCTGTGCACCTTGGTTCCTCCCTGTTCTCTGCCTATGGCTGTAAGATTTGACTTGAATCCAGGTTATTGTGCTCAATGCAAGGCTAACAGGGTAAAGCCTAGGATTCTGGATGTACAGGTGGTCAGACTAAAGGCTCTGCTCATCCCTTCTGGCCTGAAAGCCGACATGCATATTTGTTTCCTTGAGCACTTATAGACCAGGCAGGAATGTCTGTGGTCTTGCTTAGTCTTGATTTAAAAGTGTGTATAAAATGGAGGGAGGGCATAAACCTAGCCCCTGGGGTTGGGGCAGGGGAGAATTAATCCACTTTCCTACAAAAGGGCCGCAGCTTCCTGCCCATATGGCAAGAATTTGCCAGGGAGTGAGAGCAAGGTCGGTTAAGCCCCATCCCCTCCACAGCAGACCCCCTCCAATGTCCTTACAAGTGGGGGTAGTTGGAGATGTGGGTGATTCTGGGATGAGCAACCTTTGTGTAGGGTAAAGTAAGTCCAGTTCTTTTCTCTTTTAGTTTGCACCCCGGTGTAAAGGCTTTGTTTGGTTTAGCCTGGCTTTCCCGGGCATCCCACAATGGTAAATTAGAGCAGGTCTCAAGCGTTGGTGGTAACTGGAGAAACAGGGTGTTAATGGATAATTAAAGGATCCAGCCTGTCTTCAGGCAGAGAAGGAATCTGGTGGCCACATGTATTTTCCTCCCACTTGATGACTATGATGAAAGATGTCATGCTAAGAAACTATGGAGATCGGAGATACACAGAGCACATTCCAGCATTTCAACAGAGAACACAGCTTCCAACAGTTGCTGAACCTTGGCATCTACAACTTGTAACACAGCAATGTACATCTGCAGACTAAAGGAAAAACCCTTGGGTACACACACATTTTGTACCATTATGGCTGGAAAGAGCAGGAGGGGTCTTTCTCATCCCGGGCATGTTGGAATCGGAGCACCACTGAAAATTGTTGCCTTTTGGAACCTAAGTCCTTGAGTTTCTATTTGTCCTGGGTCAGCAAAGACAAGGTTCCTGGCTCGATTTAGCTCACTAAATAGAAACCATTCAGCTCTGTTACTTTCTTTCGTTTTTTAACTGAGGAAAAAATTCCTGGTGAGTTGGCAGATGTTGAGGACACAATTTTCCAAGGTGACTAGTGATTTTGAATAACTTGCGAGACCTTTGGAAGAACCGCTCTTTCAAGAACAGAGTGCATAGCATTTTCTGGAGAAAGTTGGGGTTTCTGAAGTTGGCACCCAAATCACTAGTCACTTTTTGAAACATGTTGGCTTAGCTCTTCATGGAATTTCCTACTTACAGAAAGGCCTGGCTGGGGCAAGAATGACTAGCGCCTGATTTTGCTCTTAACCTGGATGTGAATTAGGAGTAATTCCACTGTTATCATGGGAGTTAAACTGGTGTAAACCAGGCCACTGGTCATCTTCCTTTTCCTTTTTTCAGTCTGTGGCCTATTTCTGCCATGATCTGTCCATTGGGATCATGAGATCTACTCCCGTTAAAATGAATAGCAAAACCCTCATGTATTAGCAGGGCTTTACCACATAATAACGAATAAAACTAATGAGAACAAGTGGGGGTGGCTAATTATTCCCCAGCTTGCATTACTAACCTCTATTGGCCTGAATTTAAGCTTCCACATACACCACCCCATAGCTACTACACCAATGGGAGAAGAAAGAGGCAAAAAGCTGTAGAGTGTTGTAAAATGGCTGCTTTATGATTCTTGGGCAAGTCATGGGAAGTAAACAGTGGAGCAGGCTGTAATCCTACACATCCTGCAGTTGTACAGCAGACTGGAGAGCCAGCTGCTCTGTGGGGGTCCTCAGTGCCCCCAGCTGAACGGGGCTCAGTCTGAGTTCTTTGGTCCTAGGAAGGGCAGCGTGTGAATTGATATGGCATGGAGGAGTGCTAGTTCCTGGATGGATCAGGGCTGTTCTGAATGGGAATGCACTGTGTGTGGCTCTTGACAGGCCATCTCCTAACGCATGGAGTGGTTTCCATCACCGCAGAGGGGAAGGTGTATCTACAACAGATACTATCTGCCCTATAGGCTTAGCTGTCCCACTGCTCATTGTGTTAGTTTTCTCTCCACTTTTCTATGCAAGGACTAATTGAGCCCTTCCTTTACATATAGACGCATATTCTCCATGGCAGTGGTATACACATAGTCTTCATTGCAGTTTATCTGAAGCCATTGCTCTTAGATATAAACCTATTGGGTTTTTTTTACCTGGGGGTTAGAGGACAAGAAGCTGGATATGAGTTAACAGTGTGGCCAAAAAGGCTAATGGCATATTGGGCTGCATCAGTAGGAGCATTACCAGCAGATCAAGGGATGTGGTTATTCGCCTCTATTCGGCACTGGTGAGACCACATCTGGAGTATTGTGTTCAGTTTTGTGCCCCTGCCCCTCACTACAGGAAGGATATGAAGACACTAGAGAGAGTCCACTGGAAGGCAACGAAAATGATGAAGGAGCAGGGCCACATGACTTATGAGGAGAGGCTGATGGAACTGGGCTTGTTTAGTCTTCAGAAGAGAAGAGTGAGGGGGGATTTGATAGCAGCCTTGAACTACCTGAAGTGGGCTCCAGAGGGGATGGAGCTAGGTTGTTCTCAGTGGCGGTAGATGACAGAAGAAGGAACAATGTCTCAGGTTGCAGTGGGGGAGGTCTAGGTTGGATATTAGGAAAAATAATTTTCACTAGGAGGATGGAGAAACACTGGAATGTGTTACCTAGGGAGGGTGGAATCTCTGTCCTTAAAGGTTTTATAGCCTGGCTTGACAAAGCCCTAGCTGGGATGATTTAGTTGGGGTTGATCTTAGTTTAAGCAGGGGACTGGATTAGATGATCTTTTGAGGGCCCTTCCAACGCTCATCTTCTATGATTCTACTTCCCACTTGATGGCAACTGCAGCTGCATGTATAACAAGCAGCTGAATTTGGCCTTCAGTATTCACGTAGGAATCAGTGCAGCTCCTGCGGACTCACCTCTACTTTCAGGGAAATGGCTACAACTTCTTCTTAAGCCAACGGGAACTGCAGCAATATGCACTGATGGCGTTGGTACTCAGGTTGGGGTGCCTCAGTGCTACCAATCTCAGAACCCCATTTTGTTAGGTGCTATACAAACTCAAAGCAATAAACTGTCCCCCTAAATTGCCAAGGCAAAGAGTAGGAAAGAGGGATAAAACATTCAGAGGGATCAGAGTGATCATCAGCAAACATCATGTTGGTGCCATGATTGTTTTTTCCAGCAGAGAGGAGTTGGTGGCATTTGTTAGAAGTGGAAGGGAATGAATGAAATGAAGGACAAAGGAATAGGGAGAAGACATTGAAGAGGGCAGGTGCATGGAGGTCTTTTCTTTTTGCTTTAAGAAGAAATGGCCTAGCAGGTTTTTTGTTTTTTTTTTTTGTTTTTTTTTTAAGGAAGTCCCTTTGGAGCTTTTGTATGTCAAGTTTCAATCCTGCTCAGATATTTATAACCCATTTCTGGCCATCTGAGGCAGGGAATGAATGCACCTATCTCATGAAGCAAAAACACCCCCTACATTTACTAAGCAGGCCATGATGCAATATTTATTAAGCTCATTACCAATCCTGTTAATTTTATTTCTGATTATTTATGTTGTTCATGAGCGGCCATTAAATGTTCATTTGTTAAAGGCTTAACTCATTCCATTACACCACAAAATTTATACTTGTAACAAAACTATGTCTCTGAGTGATTCAGAATTAAATTAATGTGACATGCTCTATTTATCAATATGGCAGCTTGGCTACTCAGGAACAAGGAATGATTTACTGGTATATGTGTAAACGTATGGGTTCTGCCCTGGTATTTCTCTCTTTCTGCTGAGGAGCTGATAAAATAATCCTCCGAAGTACCTCAACATATGGTTTAAATCACCAAAGAGAAAAAAACTTGTAAAAGCACAAAGAGGAAAACCAATAAACATGTACATCTCACTAACTAATTCCCTTTGTAGTAAATGTAAACCAGGAAAGATGATGATTTGAGTCAAATTCTGTCATTCATATTTTTTAATTACTGTAGCATGTTAGCTTAAATTACAAAAGAGCCATTAGAAGAGTAACTCTGGGTTCATTACAGAAGCTTGGAGCTTCAGGTGATGTAAATTTATGCTGACTTATACCAGGGGATGAGCTGGCCTATAATTTTAATAAGTGGTGCTCCTTTGAGCCCTAGCACATAGTGAAAATTTGGGGCCTTGCTAGGTTGTTTCCATTAAAAGAGTAGGTGGATAATGAATCAGGCTCATCATTCCAAGCCTTCCTTTCCAGCCAGCTTTCTGACCCAATGAAGCTCTCCCTCTTGGCTTCTTTCAGGGCCACATTGTCTGTGCTTCTGTGGCTCCTTTCTCCTGGTTTTCTCGAGCCGCTTTCTGCTTCTGACAGCTGCCCCAGCAGGACTGAAGTCCTATTATTTCCCCTAGTCATTGCATATTCAAAGAGTTCCCAGGGAAACCCCTCTTTTCCTCCTTGAGTTAGTTCTCACTCCCATATGGCTTAGTGCCTTGGATGGTGGCTTCTACTGTTTCAGTTATCATGATCCATAAAGGAGCTTAATTGCCTTTTCTGTTTAGCCAGAATGAAAGGTGGTTAGCATGCTGAGCAGCTTCAGCAAGGTTTGTGAGGGTTCATGGATTAAAGACACACTCACTGGCAACAACCCACACTTTCCACCGTAACATAATATTTATACAACAAAGGAAAAGTCTGGTGTGCTTGTTTTGACTATTGTTTATAAAAAAAAAATTGTCAGAGGGATTTCGCAGTCGGCATTGTAAAAAGCCATTTCAACAGCAATTAGTTATTCAGCACCATATATCACAGATGCCACTATAAAAACCTGTAAAAATCTAATTAAGAGCAAGTTATTTAGAGTGTGAAGCCACTTGCCTTATATTATAGATATAATGTAGTAAGTGATTATAATAGATGCATATGTAAATACTGGAGTTCCCAGAAGAAAAGGGGTTGGAATATATTAATTCTGAAGCCAAATAATGTTAGAAGTAGTGTATGAGAGGGGGAAATAGGAAAGTAAAAGAAATGAAGTACAGAAAAGGCTGCTGCTAAATTTCCAAAGACTAGATCAGGTTTGCAAAGGAGAACACAAAAGCCAAGCAAAAAGAGTAGATGAAAGTTCAGCGAGCCCACTTACAGTAATCTAGATGGCTTTTGCCACAGCCAGCTAAAATTCATTTGGTATCCGAGATGGATGGGCAGGGGATAACTCATATGTAAGTGTTGGAGCCATCATCCAAGCACTGTTTCAACAGGAAAAAGAAATTAGAGTCTAATAACAGTTTGTGACCAGAAATGAAAACAGCAATCTAAAGCGATATGAGAGTTATCCACACCAAGCTATGACAGTATATAATCCATACGGAAAATGAACTCTCAGGATTTTTGTTCTGTATTTGTACAGCACCTAGCACAAGGAGGTCCATGACTGGGGCTTCTAAGTGCAACAATAATAGAAATAAAATTATAAATTGAGTGCAGCTCTGAAAAACCCATTTCCCCCTTTGACCATGAGTCCTCTGTAGCCTGGGAGACCTGACTGTGGTTTTTCCTCCCCTAATGGAATTCAAATGGGAATCTTCCTCAGTAACCTCTCCAAAATAATTATGAGAGGCTTGGTCATGGGATCACCCTTTTAACTTCTGTGAGACTTAAGGAGAGGGATGGGGAGTTATTGCTGGCATACAAGGGCTTTTGAAAGAGTCTCCTGTATCCAGTCATCCTTTGATTATTTAGTCACAGCTGAACTGCTTGAACAGAAGACACTGAGTGAGCCCCATAGCAGAATATCTCCTAGCTCAGGGATTAGAGCATAATCATTCCTCCTGAGAAGTAGGAGAAAACCACTCACACATAGGCTCCCTTTCTAAGAGAGGGAGAAGGGAATTGAACTTAAGTCTTTCACATCACACACAAGTGGTTCAGCTATCAGGTTAAGTGTCATAAAGTGAGCAGCCACCCCCTGCTTTCTCCTGAATGCTTTGAAGGAGATGCAGTTTGGTAGCTGGCATCTGAGAATGGCTACTGGATCACAATTTACTTGTCTAAATCTGGAGTTTAGGCATTAAATATCTTTTTGAATCTCTCTGGGCTACACTGTCTTACCTGATCATTTTTTAATAAAGATTGCATCATGTTTCTCTAAAATAGGTGTTAGGAATTATTTGGTGCTGGGGGGAGGAGTTTTATGGCCTATGAAATGCAGGAAAGTGGACTAGCTGATCAGAATGGTTCTTCTAGCCTTAGAAGATATGACTTTCATAGGGGCATTATGAGGACAACAACATTAAAAGACTGAAGTGCTCAGATACCACAATAATGAGATCATGGAAGTCTTCGCTATATTTAAGGCAGGAATTAGATGTGGTCTAATTACACTTATATTCAGATGTGGTCAAGTTTCATGATAAACATACTTAATATCATCAATATAGCAGCATGGAGGGTTGTCTAAATTTTCTCACCAATATTTGTGACTTCTCAGGGGATTTTTCCAGTAAGCCAAACCAGTGACAGAGAAACAGGGAGCATTTCTGATCTGACACCTGTGTCTAACAGGAATAAAGCAGAATTGGTTGAAAAAATAAGAGGTTTTGCAGAAAGGGTTGAAATTATTTGCATGTTGCAGGGTTAAGAATGAACTCATTTTCTGTTAATTTTGTTGATGAAATTTTTAACCAAGATTTTATCAAAATTGCTACTGAACTTTTTTGTGCAGAATTCCCAGTTTTCATACTGAAAACTCAGTTTTCAGAAATTGAAAAAAGCAATACAATTTCAGCTAGAGCATCAAAGAAAGTTTAGCAAAACATCAAGTTTTGAGAATGTTGAAAACATTTCACAAGAAGTCTCTTTAAAAAAAATCCATTTCTGATCCTCCAAAAAGATTTTGTTGTGAGTTTTTGATCAGCTCAGTAATTTGTTAACATTGAAGCTATTGCAACAGCCTACTGAAATTTTATCTGTTTGAAAACAGCTGGTTCAAAGCTAATTGTAAAAAAATAAATTGAAAAAAAAGTGGGATCACTCAACTTCTTTTTGCACCTCCAAAGCTAAAGCAATTTTAACAGGATTTGTTAACTGATGTATGAAGAGAAAAAATTGAATCTGTTGTCTGCTGCAAGCCTACCTGAGGCACAATCAAAGACTTAAACAATAACATAGCTGGATTTAGCCAATTTAGTAAGGGGCCTTATATGAAACAGCAAATTGAAATTCACTATACAGAAACATGAAAAATGGATGCAAAATTCTGCAACACAGCAGACTTAATGGCTACTGGGAAAGTAGATAACCCCCATTTCTTATACATTCAGAAATCATCAGCCACCATCACATGGCACCTTTTATACATTATGGTGATACAGTGCCCCCCAGCCCACAAGCCAGACCAGGTTAAATTAAGACAATTAACTTAATAGCACTGGGATGGCCAGGGCTTGTAAGGTTGATTGAAGATGAAGCACATCTGAGAAGGAACAGGTAGGCGGTGCTGGTATAAAGCCAGGAAGATGGACATGCTCTGCAATTGTTCTTTGGGAGAATGGAGTTGTGTCTGGGGTTGCAGCTAAATAGTCTGCAATTATTTCCTTTGCAGGAGAGAATTTGGGCTGGTAAACCTAGAAGTGGGGTTGGGGGCAGAAGGTGAGAGCAGAGGAGTAGGAAGCAGTCTAGGGAAACAGCAAAAGGGTCTGAGTATAAGCAGACCATAGTTTTTGGATACAGGTCTTCTCAACTCAAACTCTGAGGAGTGGACAGGCCTGGGTTCTCCAACCAACTATTGGGAGTGTGCCAGAGAACCTGGAAGTCTGGCTGGAGCAGATGAGGACAGCTGATCCAGAAACCTTTGACACCCTAGAAGGGAAGGACTATGTGGTGGCCTAGCTGGGTGGCTGTCATGACCAAGCTCACCTACTGGTTGCAGCTGAGTTGGGAGTCAGAGCAGGTTAACTACCAGGAGATCAGAGCTTGAGAAGGCAAACAAAGAGCTGATGGTTAGAAGCCAGCACAGCCTGGGTGATGAACTTGGGGAGCAGATCTATGTCTCAGGAACCAGTCAGGCCAGGTGGGGCTACCAACAATTCAAGGAAGGGGAGCAGGAAGCAAACAGACCAGAGCATGCAGATCCTAGTTGCAGGAACAACTTGTGTTTGTACTGGGTTCAAATAGGGGCTGTGGACTATCAGGACCCCTAAAGCTGTGCTGGTTGGCTCTTATTCTATAATAATGAACAGGTTGGACCTTACTATTGCCAAAAAGCCTTGTGCTTGGGGGTTTGAGACCTAGGGACCATGAAAAGGTCTGAGCCCTGAAGAGGGGCTGCAGCGTAAGCAGCCAGCGGAAGGGAAGTGTCAGATCTGCATGCAGCTAATCCTTAGATCAGCTACAAAGAGGCAACCTAGATCCAGGCCTGTGATAATTATTGTAATCTGTTAGGCAGCACAAGAAAGAACAACCAAATAGTGCCTTTAGATTTCACTAGGTAATAAGACAACTTGAAAGCAATACAAACAAATGGCTTAGCTTTTTGTCATTGCTTATACTGGGGGTATAAAAGATAAGGGGCAAGTGAGTTACTTTGTCCAAACTCTCTCTATTGACCAGTTGATTGCATTATTAAGTAATAAATTTTACTTGCTAATAGTTACTCTACTGTATGTTCACTGCTGGTAAACCCTAATGGATATCTCTGAACTATGCCGTGTGATCAAAGATGAGACTATTCTCACAGAGGAGCTATTAATTAGAATCAAAGTGCATTGCGGAAGCTTTATGTGCCAGTAACCCCAGCTGCCTCATTCATGTCATGGCTATGCTATTAGGCCTTTTTTTTGCCCTAAATTTGCCTACAATTTTATTAAAGTGAACAATTAAAATTAAAGTATCATGGGGGAAAGCTCTCTCCTATCCTAAACTTGGATGAAGAAGCAATGACAGTTCCTGGCATTCTCCTTGGCTATGTCTACACTAGCAAATTAGTCTGGATTAAGAAGGCTTAATCCAGACTAATTTAGCCCATGGCCACACTAGGCTTTCCTTAGTTTAAACGAAGAAATTTTTTCAAACTAAGGAACGCTTAGTTCTAACTAGTTAGTACCGGCGCTTAGTTCCAAGTAAATGTGGTGTGGACTTGAACTAACACTTAGTTTGAACTTAAGGCAGTTAGGTTGAACTAAAAATGTGTTAGTTTGAACTAGAACATGTTAATTTGAATTTATAGGTGCATGGTTAGTTCAAAGTAACCTGAGGTTAGTCTGAATTAACCTCAAACTTCTTACCTTGAACTAACAAGTTTGAACTAGCTTTGGGTAGTGGAGACATTGCCATTGATATCAAAGAAACAAGAATAAGGCCCTAACCCAGTTCTTTTTGAACAGAGTCAGACTTGGAAGCTGTTTTGCTCTTTACATATGCTTGAAGTTTTCTGGAGCTGCTTAAGAAAGCCTAGTGATGTTGATGAATCACATCTATGACATCCCAGTGAAGAAGTGGGGTAAAAATGTCCACACCACTAAAACGCATTAGCTGAATATGTGGGGGATACCCGAAGGTCTGCCAGCACAATTTGATGTTCCCAGAGGCGATGTGACTTCAGTGAACACTCTGGAAGAGTGGGAAGATGAGACACGCAAAGCACTTCATCACTCAAGTGCAACTCCGTTTCCTTCCTGCTTCAGAAATGAGTTTCCCATGGCAGATAGAGAAAATAAGTCACATTGATAATCAAAACAGATAAGCACATGTAAAACCACTAACCCAGCTGGACAGCAAACTTGGTTTTATAGGCTACCTACAGGGGTTGCCTGCTTTTTTGCTTGCTTCAGGTGAGATTTCAGATTCCAAAAATTGTCCTTGGGACACTAAAGAGAAGGGAGCTCAATCTTTGTCTTCCTTGGGCATTACAGATACACTAAATTGCAAAAATGCTGGAATATTTCTCAAATATCCAGTAGCCTTAAAATGAGCTTAGGGAAACTGTGGTGGCCATTTTTTGTATTGCCACGGTTTGTTCACATCTGTGTGGTTTCTGGCTGGCCAAGAATTACATTTAGTGATTCTACTGAATCTTGGTGAAAACAATGGGGAGAAAAGTCCCTTCCCTCCAATGAAATTGTCCAGATGGACTGTGAGGTTTCTGCTTTAGCCTGTGCTCATCAGGTAGAGAGTGGCAGACAGCACACATATGAACATTTTGTGGTATTAGGATGCAGCTGGTTACAGAAACCAGCAGTTCTTGCAGGCAGAATGAAAATAGCACATGTTGCTGATCTTCTGGGCCCATGCTCTCCCCTCAGTTCAATGGTACGTGAAAGATCTGTTCTACTTAGCAGGAGACAAAAGTGATGTCAAGAAGAATTACAGACTTGTGACCAAGCACAAAGTCTGCTGAAGTCCGTGGAAAGTCTCCCATTAGCCTCCTTAGCCTTTGGATCAGATCCCAAATGCATCTCAAGGTGCATCACGGCCGAATTAAGCAGCGTCAGGGCCCTGGTATCTCCACCACTGTGGGCCCCCCCACCGGGGTCCTTGGCCCCCCACCATGGCAACCTGCATGCGGGCCATTGCTGGGGGGGTGCGGCCCTGTGGTCTGAGGATGCTTCCACCCCAGCCCAGATCTGGCCGGTCTGTCCTCATCCAGGCCCACCCCAGAACATAGTGATCGGTACATAGTACCGGAAAAGCTTGCTTGGGGATGAACCAACCAGGGGACCTCTCTGTGCTCCCCTCCACCCCAGCAAGCTCTTCTGGTTCTCTGGTGAGTGCCGGCAGGTGGTGGGACCAGATTAACCCAGGGGCCTTAGGGGCCAGAATCTGGGCCCCCCACTTTAGGCTAGGGTCTGGAGCTTCAACCCCTATAGCCCTTGTGTCAATCCAGCCCTGCATGGCTTTGCCTTCTCCAGTGGGAGACGTGAATTATCACCTACTCATTCTTTAGTTGGCAACATGATGCAGAGAACTGATCCAGCTTACTCCATTTTCTAAGCTTGTCCCATTGCTAGGACTTTCACCCTAGAACTTCCCACTCTTGACATTACCAGTCCAGCTCCACTTGTGATAGTAACAGTGGGAGTGATAGTGCAGAACGGGTTTCAGGCAGCCCCTGACTCTTGAAGTACTTTGGTCTCCAACTCTGCCAGGACCAAGTCTGTGAATAGGTTGTCAGTAAACACTGATGCCACCAGACATGCAAAAATCAACAAAAGTCCATTTCCCCAAAAGCAATCGGATTTACAGCCAGGCAAAGTTTAAAAAAAAAAAAAATACTGCCTGAGAACTTACGAGAGTCAAAATCCAGCCATTTAGACTTTTGAATTACTCCTTATTCCAAAACGGACTTGCAAATGAATAGGAAAAATAGACAACATTTTAGCAAAACAGAGGAGGAGTGTTGTGGCACTTTTAAAGACTAACACATTTATTTATCACATGAGCTTTTGTGAGAGAAATCCCACTTTGTCAGACGCTTGGAAAAAAAAGTTTTGGGGGAAAAAAGGTACGGTTTGTTGATCTAAGGAGATTTTCTTTGTGTGTGTTGACAGGTAGACAATTTTCATTTTACCAGCCATAATAATTATACACTGCTCTGAATGGCTATTGGTTGTCATCCTGAAGAAAATCCCTTCCAGTCAAGCCTGTTGCACTTCAGTCTATCGCAATCTAAAGAATCTCCTTGTTAGAAATGTCTGGTTCAAAGTTTGCCTGCCCCGGGAGGAAACCGACACAATGCATTAAACAGACCAAATTAAATGCTGGCAGGGTCTGTTTTTATAAGCACTGTGAGAGGTTCATAGTGAGCCTTCCAAAGGGGATATTATCTCTTTATATTGTCTTTATTCTTCTCTAACTCCCTTCATCTTCTATTCAGCTTTTATCTCTTTATGTGTTTCTGATGCTAGGGCTACAGTAGGATGAATTCTCTCCCAAAGTTCCCGCAACTGCCTGGAGCTCTTGTGTAGACCAGACGCCATCATCTTGCCACAATTCATTCTGATTGTTTTATAATTTTGACAGCTACTACTGATGTTTATATTTAAGCAATTATTTTGATTTTTATTTACTTAAATTTTTACCAGCAAAATTACAGGTTTTGAGCATTTTCTTTCTGTTGTTTAAATTTTCACATTTGCAAAAAATTAGGGGGGGAAGAGACAGACAATTATTTAATGACAGTAGAAACCAAGATTTGAAAGATTTAATAGAAGAGGTTTCAGATATGATTGGTGATCCTTTATGCTTCTCACTTAAGGAGGAAGAGCCTGTCTCTGCCCCAAAGAAATTATAATCTAAATAGACAACACAGAGGAAATACTCTTATCCCCATTTTAGAAATGCAGAAATGAGGCTGAGAGTGAATTTACATGATTTGCCTAAAGCACAGAATCAGTAGTAGGACTGGGACTCAAACCCAGGCCACGCTCAGGGCCATAACCCTAAGCTCATCCTTTTCTTATGTGCTTATTAGTTAACATTTGCTATGAGAAGGCATGGTGAGATTTTTAGTGTATTTAATCCAGCTTCATTGTGGGGACATGGACTAGCACCCAGATCCACAAAAGTATTTTGGCTCCTAAATACCTTTATGGATCTCAGCCTAGATGATTGCTTGAGGGCCCTTCATGCTCTGCAGTTCTGCGATGCCCTCCTCTCTGAGGACTATAGTGCTCCTGCCTGGTGTCGTTAGACTGTGTACAGCGGCATAGAGAGCATTCGGCTAGGTAACTCGGCTATGAAAATCAGTGGAGCTATTAAAGTGACAGCTGAGCCCTGGTTTCATTAAGCATCTACATTGCTGCCATTCCTGTCAAATGTTAAGTGAGGGCCTCTTAACGTGGCAGCTGGGTCAGCTAGGTGCACTTAATGAGTTAATATATTTTGGTAGCCAGGAAGGAAATTGCTTTTCAAGAGAGAGGTCTTCAGCTCGAGGAACGCATTTGGCTGTTTCTTGAGCTAGGGGGCGTATTGGCCTGGGAGTACAGCATGAGGGCAGGCCATGTGAGCGAGCGCTGTAAGCAACATCGTAATGTGACAATGCTCCATGTTTAGCAAAGGAGATGGTGATGTGATTTTTTTTTTTTCCCCTTCCAAATACCTCTGAATTCCTTCAGCTGGAGAGCACAAAGATTCAGCGTATCTTTGCACAGTGTGCTCAAAAGTGTGGTTCAAAGGAGAAAGGCTTAGAAATAGGGATGACTCTGCAAGCTGTGCCCAAAGGGGAATAAAATAATTCTCTTATTTTATAATTTTCGGATACTGCTTTGTTTCTGTAGCTAATAAGCACAGTCACTAGGTT
Organism: Podocnemis expansa; assembly: GCA_007922195.1. Classification (NCBI taxonomy): domain Eukaryota; kingdom Metazoa; phylum Chordata; order Testudines; family Podocnemididae; genus Podocnemis; species Podocnemis expansa. The sequence continues at coordinate 2,737,553 of ML681997.1, forward strand.
TCATCCTGTGTATTGCTCTTCTCTGTGGCTGATATCCAAAATGATGCCATGCAAACCAGAGGAGAGTTTAGGCAATCAGGCACTTTTTTGTTCAGGTGTTGTGAACATTTGCTTCATGTTTTACAGTAAACTGGTCTGGTTTCAACAAATAAATATCTCCTGGGGCACCTGGGAGGATAGAGGATCAGCTTGTCAGTTTAGCTTCGCACAAACAAAAGGTTCAAAGTAGCCAGGTCCTGATGGCAGAGAGTTGCTAAATTTGGTCCTGGTGCTGTGGAAGTGGAGCAAGGAAGGGAGCCTGAGGTGAGAGAAGCTGAAAGAAGCACACCACTATCCCAAACAAATTTATATTGCAGATCAAGAGAACCAAAGCATCAATAAAGTGGGAGAAAAATCAGTCGATACATTTTCTGTTGTTATATTCCTGTGGGAATTTCCAGAGGGCTAGCCATGTTAGTCTAGTTCAGCAAAACAAATAAGGAGTCCTGTGGCCCTTTTAAAGACTAACAAATTTATTTATTGTATGAACTTTCGTGGGAGAAAATCCCACAGCAAACCAAGCAAGTTGTTTTGATTCGAGCACAGAGGAGCAGCAAACGAGGAGGTGAGAATGTGAATCACCTTTGGAAATGTGTTAACCGTCCCAGGGCCCTATTCAAACCTAGTCCAATAGTGTCAAATTTGCTTATGAATTCTAGTTCTGCAGTTTCTCATTGGAGCCTGGTTTTAACGTTTTTCTGTTGAAGAACTATAGATGTCATGTCTGGGGGAAGCATTTTCCATAATGAGAGAATCAATCAAATATCTTAGAAGTGAAGTGAATGGATAGAAGTGAAGTGAATGGATAGAAGAGTCCTATTGAGTTCAAAGGATTTTGGATCAAGTCAGAGGAAAAATCTTAAGAGGATGACTTGGAAAAAGGGAACTGTAAAAGCAAAAAGAGTTACACAGCAACAGCAATGAAACACAGTCAGATAAGTGTTTCAGGGACACTAATAGATTATGAGGTGAACTGATCACCGTCAATGAGAATCTACCTGGGGAATGAATATTTAATAATGGGCTCTTCAGTCTGGCAGAGAAAGGTCTAACATGATCCAATGACAGGAAGTTGAAGTTAGACAAACTCAGACTGGAAATAAGGCCTACATTTTTAACAGAGTAATTAACCATTGGAATAATGCTCGTGGATTCTCCATCCTTGAGAACTGTTAAAGCAGAAAGAGATTTCTTCTAAAAGCTCTGCTTTAGGAATTATTTGAAGGGAAGTTCTCTGGCCTGTGTTATGGAGCAGGTCAGACTAGCTGATCACAGTGACCCTTTCTGACCTTGGAACCTAGGATTATTTAACTTCATGCATCCCTTAGGTGATTAAACACATCAAGGCCACTGATATGAGAATTAACTCTCCCATAAAACACGTCCTGATGTGCGGCATTACTGTGCATAGAATTAAGCAGTAACGTTAAGTAATACCCACCTGTCCTAGTCCTGTGCATTTGTAAGAAAGCACTAGCCCCTTGTCCCAGGATTTTGAGGATAATATAAATCGTTTGTTATAAAACTGCCTCTTCAGAGCCACCAGTCGCTGTGCAAAGCTAAAAGGCACAAACCAAAATACGCTCGTCTCTTTTTCAGCTGGATTTTCAACTGCTTTCATGGTGGCAGCACAAAAAATGTTCCCCGCGCTCTTAATTTATTTACTATCCCTTGGCTGCCCTGCCAGGAGGCTTTGCACCTGTCAGCTATGGCAGGAGAGGAACTTGGAGCCTCCTACCTGTTTGGCAGCCATTGCAAGCAACCAGAGAAAACGAAAGGCTTGTTGGCTGTTTGTTTCCCTTCAAATATGGTGCCACTCTGCCACTTGCCATTGGACAGAGCTTCATCTCAGTCAAACACCCCCAGAACAGGAGAGATCCTTTGAGCTTTCAATGCCACTCGTGGCAAGAAAGGCGTCTCGAGTATGCTGGTGTTACTACTTCCAGATGCCTTAGCTTCGGCTATCTTCCCTGTTGACATTACTCACTCTAGGTAGCTGTCTCATGCGACTCTGACAGATGCTGAAAGTCAGCCACTGGAGATGGGAGGAGGTGCTGAGCTGCTATGATTCGAGATAAGCAGCTGAGAACATTTTCTGTTCGCAGCAGGAAAATCTGTGCCAAGTCCTTGGGGAAGGATGTTCAACTTGTGGTAGAGTCAAGGCTGCTGTTTCCTGCTCTCCTAAAGACAGGTGCATTGGTGTGAGTGTCCAGGCGTACAGGATAGGACAAGGGCTGCGGGCTCGTGTTTGAGAGCTGTGCTTAGAACCAAGGAATACCTTCAGAAGCTAAACTGACATCAGTACCAATGAGTATTTCATAAACTCCTGATGTTCACATAATTAACGTTGGTCAGTGTCTGTTAGCTGTCCCCGTCATTGCATCTTCTCACTCCACAATGACAATGTCTGCTAAATACATCTTGGCAGGAAAAGGTAGCCTGTTTTCAGAACATAAAGAAATGGGGGCTGAAATGCGAGACTGGGGGACAGCTGCAGCACATTTCCATTTAAAAATTCATCCCTTACTGGTAGTAAATAAAAGCAGTTTTTCTTACTGACTCACAGGACACACGTAGCATGGGAAGGGTGCAAAAACTAACAGTCAAAGGGGGAAAATATAGTCAGAGATGGAAAAATGATCAATGTAGTACATTTTTTTCCATTCCCCTTTCATCTCTTACACCTGTGTTTGACTAGAGCCAACCTTACATAAAGCCTTTAAACAGCTGTCTAAGTCACATATGAAATAAGCTGAAGTGGTCTCAGCCAGGCTAACATTTCATCACGCTGGATAGTTAAATCCAAACAGGTTTAAAGAGTTTGCCAAACCTGAAGGATAATGGCCTTCCCATAGCCCTCCACTCATTCAAACGTTAAACTACTTCTGCCAAAACTTACACTGTAGGGGCCGTTGTACGAGAACCCCTATTTATAGCTGTGAACCTAAGATTTGTGGACAGAGGCAAAGAACGTTTTCTTAAGTGAAGCGAGTAACTGTTAGAAACTCAGAAGTTATTGAAAAGACTTTTTAAAACACTGGACATAGATTGTATGGTCCAGGAGCTTAATAGCATTGCAGCCGTAATGTGTGGCAGGTCTGTAGAGGGCAGGCTGTGCGTGGAGCCAGGAGATGTGGAACAGGGATCATTACAATCAGCCGTCTCACGTGGAAGGGACAGTGCTGTACGAGTGTGAAGCACAGCTGTTAGTGTCACACAGTAGCTCTCCATAGTTATTCTGTTTATGGTAATTTCAGAGCTGGAGTTCACAGCAGCTCCTTTTCAAGATGCTGCAAAGAAAGTGGAGACTGGCCACAAACCACTGGATGGGCTTCAAGCCAGTCCTATATCATGCACCTCATGACCCCATCACAGGATATTCAGAGACGGGAGGACTCTTCCACATACCCAACATCAGGGAGAGAATCAGGGAATTGTTGCTGCCTGTCCATCTGCCCAGCCTGAAATCCTTATGTTTGTTTCAAGCCAACAGAAGGATTCCCTTGAGGACTTCATTTTGCAAACGTGCTGTCCGTCACCTCACAGCAAAGGCTGGATGGGGGCCAGTGTGCATTCTTCATCTGAAAGCTCTCTTATATGCACATCAAATGGTCAGGTGTTCTGAAAGCTGAGATTTCAAACACAAAAAGTTCAAGGAAGGCCTCATTGCACAGAGGGGGGAAAAGCACACATCAAAGCCAGCTAGCAAGCTAAAATACCTATCTTTCCTTGCTGCTCTCTCTCTCTTTGCCCTTATTATGGGCTGTAACCTGCATACCAAATTACTTCAGTTTGCTCCATCTCTGATGCTAGGACCAGAAGGAGTCGATATGGCTACATCCCCTCCAGCAAAAGTGAGTTTGAATCTGTTAGTCTGAACTTATAAGTTTGAGGTTAGTTCAAACCAACCTCAAATTTATTAGTTTGAACTAACGTTAGTTCATACTAGTCCACATTGTTAGTTCAAACTAACTGCCCTTAGTTTGAAGGTCTTAAATTTGAACTAAGGGTTAGTTGGAGTCTACATTGTGCTTAGTTCAAGCATTAGTTCAAACTAAGTGCTTAGTTTGAATTAAGCTCCGGTACTTACCAGTTCGAGCCAAGCATTCCTTAGTTTGAACTAAGGAATTTCTTAAGGAATTTAGTTCAAATTAAGCCTTCTTAATGTGATCTAAATTGGCAGTGTAGACATAGCCCATGAGCCTCACATCCTAGACACACCTCTTAGGAGGTCTGTGACTGCAACAGAGGCATCCTCCCTTCCTCTAATACACATGCTCCAGTCCAGCACAGGTACTTACTCAGTGGGGCCTGGGGGAAGAAACTATGTGTTAAATGGGCTGACCAGAATAAATCAGGAGGAAACGACATCATTTTGCTCTCTCCAGGTCAGGCACTGCACGGAAAATGTCATGAGGGTAATCTAGTAGTTAGAGTAGGGACCTAGATCTCAGGAGACGTGAGTGCCCATTCCAGCTCTATCATTGATTAGCTGGGTGACCTGGGACAAGTTTTCTGGTCTGTAAAATGGGAATAATTATATTGTTCTCCTTATTTAAATGCTCTGAGGTCTGTGGTTGAAGCATTGTTGTTATTGGTGTATAACGGGTGGGGCTTTCTTAGGCACTGAAAGTATGTTCAGAAAGTTGCCATTCTGGTGAACCATATTTTCCATTTGGCTTTGTTGAAGCCAGTGGAATTTAACCATTTATACCAGAAAAAAAATAGGCCTAAAACTCTGATTTCCTTGCATCTTAGGAAAGCACTATAGTCCTTCTTCAGAACTAGCCCCAGCCAATTTGGGGATCATTGTTTGGTGGTTTTTGATTTATTGGTGAGCAAAGAAGAAAGAAAAAGAAACTTTAGCATGTTTTCCCAAACAGCTGAAGAGATTTTCCTCAATTTCTTCAACAAAATTCCTCTCTGGGCTGTGATCACAGCAGGTCAAATTATGCACCAGAGTTATGTCATCTGATGAATTCAGTCCATGCATCTGTTTACGAATCATTTCTGATTTCTGCAAAAGTATTTCTCAGTCACAAGCATTTCCTCCTAGTCACTGCAAACAAATTTCAGTCTCTGGGGTGCTGGGTGAACTTTTAACTTCATTATTATTATTTTTGATGGGTGATCGTTCAAAGCACAGGAATTTCTCTCTCTGCCCTTGTTCTCCCCAGGTGCTTGTATGACCCACACCGTTGTGATATCAGAGCACATCATGGCTATTAATTAATTCATCCACACAACCGTTCCATACGGAAGTAATATTGGTTACTTTAGTCCACAGGTTGGGAATGGGGGCAGAGAGATCCTCATAGACTTTAAGGTCAGAAGGGACCAACATAATCATCTAGTCTGACCTCCTGCACAAGGCAAGCCACAAAACCTCACCTCCCACAAGTGACTTGCCCACAGTTCTAGAGAAGATGTTGAGATACAAACCATGTAGGCTCATCTTCTGTTACCGTTACTAAAGACCACTGTCTCCATGAATAAGGAGAGCTGAAGTATGGATGAGGCTGCTGATGGAGAAAAGTGCCTGTCTCATAGGCTGTTTCTACACTGGCGGCTCTGTTAAGCTGACCTAACAAGGTCGACTTTAAGTCGACCTAAAGTCAACCTTGTTTACTTGATTTAGAGACTCCACATTGAAAACTCCTGTTGACTTCCTGCATCCACACTGGCAGGTATTAGGTTGACTGAGTGTAGCAGGGCCGTGCCCCCTTGGTTAGGAGGCGTCCTGCCCTCGGGCCCCTGTTGGGCGAGACCACCCGGTCCTTTGCCCCCTTGCCCTAGGCAGGGGCTTGGCCCGCCCGGAGTGGGGGTGGGCCTCCTAGTCTTTCGTCCCTCAGTCAGGGTCCAATGAGTGGGTATCACTGTCTCAGGAGTGGGGGTTTAGGGCTCTCTCGCGTCCGAAAGGGTTGCAAGTCGGGGAAGGGGGTTGGTGCTGGGTAATGGGATCAGTGGAGGTGTGGGGTCCTCCCACTCCACTGTGTCCCAGCTCAGGTCCCCAAGGGGGGCTAGAGCTGTGGGGCCTGGGTCAGTGGGGTCCGGGCCGCAACACACTGACCGCCGAGTACCGGAGGCTTCGGTGCATGGGTCAGCGGGGTCCCGGCCGCAACACGCCGCCCGCAGAGCATCGGAGGCCTCCGTATAGGGGTCAGCGGGGTCCGGGCCGCAACACGCTGCCTCAGCGAGGAGACCCCCCGCGGAGGCCCGAGCCTCGATTTCCCCCTGGCCACCCTGGGGCCCTCGTCTCGGCCATACCTCGCTGTCCAGTTCCTCCGGGTAGTCGCCCAGGGGTACATTGTAGAAGCCCTCGACCTCATCAGGTGGGGGCAAGTCCGGAAGTGTGCCCAGCTCCTCAGCGAGGGGTAGCTCCTCCAGGTCACATGAGGGGGTTGCTGGCGCAGGATCCTCATCAGCCAGGGGTAGCTCCTCCAGATCGCATGGGGTAGGCCAGGCACTGGGCTCTTCAGCAGCTAGGGGTAGCTCCTCCAGGTCCTCCGAGGTAGCTTGGGGTGCAGGCTCCCCGTCTGGTGTCGGCTCTGGCCGCCTCGTCGATCCCCCTCCTGGGGGTCTCTCCAGCTGGCGGGGAACGACCCAGGGTTCGGGTAGGGGGCCCCAGTCGCTGCCTCGAGGTGGCCCTGGCCAGGCCAGGCCGACGGGTCCGTTTCAGGCTGCCAGGGCCCAGCTCCTCCCTTGGGCTGTGCAGGGTCAGGAGCAGGCGGAGTTGCAGCCTTCCCCTCCACCGCCCTGGCCTCAACTGAGCTGCCTGCCTCTCCCTTTATACTTCCTGTCCCGCCCCTCCACTTCCGGGCTGACTGACAGCCCCTGCCTGACTCCGCCCTCCGGCCATTTTGCCGGTTTAGCTGCCTTTTCCCAGAGGGTGACCACATCTCTTTGCTACACTGAGGAATGGTGCTTTGTGGATAGGTGTCCCACATTGCACTGGAGAAGTGTTCTCCTCCCCAAGCCACTCCTTTAAGACCAGAAGTGAGCATAGCACCCTTCTTGTTGGCCAGGAGCTCTGGGAGAAGGGCAGAGGCCAGTTAGATTGACTTGAGGGTTATTCTTTAACACTGGCTTAAGTTGACTTAATAAGAGGTGGTGTTATTAAGTCAACTTACAGCTGGGGCGGTCCAGGCTGGATATTAGGAGAAACTTCCTTACTAGGCGAGTGGTGAAGCATTGGAATAAGCTGCCTAGGGAGGTGGTGGAATCTCCATCTCTGGAGGTGTTCAAGGCCCAGCTGGACAAAACACTGACTGGGATGATCTAATGGGAGTGGTCCTGCTTTTTTTGGCAGGGGGTTGGACTAGATGACCTCGTGGGGTCCCTTCCAACCCTAGGATTCTATGATTCTAAGTGCTTAAGTCAACTTAATAAAAGCCCAGTGTAGGTGCAGGAGTCTGTAGGTCAGCTTAACCTTCCTTAAGTCGACCTCAGGCTCCAGTGTAGATGTACCCATAGACTCTAAGGTCCAAGGGAGCAGTAAGATCATCTAGTCTGACCTCCTGTACCCTGCAGGCCATAAAACCTCACCCACCCACTTCTGCAATAAACCTCTAACCGATGACTGAATTATTAAAGTCCTCAAATCATGATTTAAACACTTTAAGATATAAAGAATCCACCAGCACATGAGCCATGCCCCATGCTACAGAGGAAGGTGTAAAAGGGGAGAAAACCCCAGAGCGCTAGCCAATCTGCCTTGTGGGAAAACTCCTTCCTGACCCCAAGTATGACGATCAATTAAACCCTGAGCTTGTGAGCAAATCTCACCAGTCAGTCATCCAAGAAAGAGTTGTCTGTAATAACTCAGAACCCACCCCATCTACCCTCCCTTCGCAGGCCACTGGCATATCCACCACCAATAGTTAAAGATCAGTCAGTTTCCAAGGCTATCTCATCATTTATCAGCATGTGAAAGGGGACAGGAACTGGCTGTTAGTGTTGCATGATTTTTTTTACAGGTTTTCTCTCAGCCTTTCCGCCTACATATTTGCTGCCTGAGTTTGCACCTAGGAGCAAAGCAAGAGGAACATACACCCAGGCTGTAACTACAGTGGGGTGAATGGGGCTTTGCCCTGGGCACACCAGAGCGGCTCAATAGAGCCGCTCTATGAAAGGGTGTGTTTCGTGCTGCCAGCCCCAAGTGCCACTAATTGCAAGGGGTGCTGAAACAGAGCGCTACGGTTCTGCACACACCCAACTGTCACATAAACATATGCAATATTCTCAGATAATGCAGCCGGACACCTGTCTGCCAGACATTTTCATGTAACTCAAACAATGATGATATTGTCTCCTGATCTATTATGCACCTTTCTAGGGAAGCTAGAGGGGCAAGTGAAGCATCCAGAGAACACACATTTAAAAGAGGCTGAGAGAATGCAGCCAAAGGAATTGGCTCAAAGGAACAATTTGCAGTCACTGCTCTTTGTACAGAAATTGGGAACATGCCATAAGTTGAAGCTGTCCTGACAGAGTTTCAGCTTATTTCTCTCCCACTTATTCTACTGTCACATCCCATGGATCACAGATTCACCAGGATGAATTTTATTATCATTGCTATTTGGCATATTGTAGTAGCTGCCGTGGGCCTGTCTACACAGCAGCAGGGGGATGTGATTCCCAGCGTGGGCAGATGGATTCATGTTAAAAATAGCAGGGAGAGTATTGCACACACCGGCAGTGATTCAAGCTAGCCACTCAAGGTGCACCCCAGAGGTGGGTGGGCTGGAATTTGGGGGCTAGTCCGACCCACTGCCAGTGCTGCAATGTCCGTGCTGCTGTTTTTAGGGTACTAGCGAAAGACAAGTTTAGCCCAAATCTGTCTGTCTGCTCAGGGATGCACACCTCCCCTCTGCAGCACAGCCAAACCCAAGAAGTCTCTGAGTTAGACAAAGGCCCTGTTGTATAGGTGCTGTACAAACCTGTGGGAAGACAGACTCCCTGCCCTAAAAGATTTATAGTTATGACAGTCTCCTCATTGAATAATTCATAACTGCATTTTATTAGACATTTCTCCTCCCCACCTGTTTGTTCATCCATAACCGTTGCCGTTATTGGGAGGTTATATTCATTCTCCTTTCATGTTTGACTTCCTCAGTGTCTTTCCTTTCATATCCCAGGACACTCATGTAGTACATGCTCTGGTTTCACTCTCCAGTCATTTTTGGCATGTTCTCCAAAGATACTGTGTCACGCTGCCTCTGTAGGTAATGGGTTTATTTGTCTTCTTCAGTAGCAGTTGGTTTGGGTGGTGGCTGAGGGAACAGATTAATTTTCCTTGGCTTGGCAGGTGTAACTCCAGAGCTGCCCTTGTTTTATCCCTTTAGGGGTCTGCCTTGAAAAGCAAAGCAGCAATAGAGGATGTGGAGACAGATATTTGGCAGGCACCAGCCTGGCTTATCAAAGTGGCCAGACTGTGTCGAGGCAATTCCTGAACCCAGAAAGTGCCTTCGCTGCATGGGCTGCCTTCTAGTTTGAACTCTTAAAATTGGAAGTGGGTGAGTTTGGTACGGAAGGCTCATCTCAGAACTTTTGGTGCCTTCAGTCAAACTGGAGGGTGGCTTTCACAGGCTGAGAAAAGGATGGCGTAATTAGAAGGGCTATTTCGCTGCAGAGTCAGGCATTTTCTGGTCTCAAAAATCTGGCATTAGCAAGTTGCAACCATACCTCCTCCTTGTTGGTAGGGGCATTTGGAACACCACTAAGACAAAAGTGTAGGAAGTCCAAGTTCTGAAAGCCTGCATGTGGCTCTTCATGCCAGTAGTCAGTGACTGTATTACCTTTAAAGAGATCAAAGACAGCAGTGACTTTTTCCATGGCAAACGATGCTGACAACATTTTAGTACTTGTACATGCTTGTCCTAAAGACTTCAGTCATTTACGCACAGACTCACACACCCACCCACCAACCACATCTGTGGAACTCCCTACCACTAGATCTTAGCAGGACTCAAAGCATAATTGGAAATTTACAGAAATAATACAACCAGCCACAGATTCTGCATGTTGTGTACCATCAAATGTTTATGGACTATACCCCTTTTTGCTTCCGGGCATAAAGCAAACACGGTTTGGGATTAAAATCTTCCCTGATGGCCTGGTGTTCCAGAGGGAGCTTCTCTTACTGTCCTCGACAGTAGCTGTTACTAGTCATTATTTGTGACAGGATACTAGAGCAGACATACCACTGACACCACCCAGTCTGCCAATTCGTGTATAATAGGGCTCAAAACAGTCACTGCTGATGTGGGAAGGTGAGGCTGTGGAACTGCCAGGCAGAACAAGAAGCTGCAGTCTCCAGCTACTAATGGGCTCAGATAAACTTTATAAGGTATGAATAAAATAATTTCATTGTTAAACACAAGCTGTCTTCGTGTTAATGAGCACACCATAATTTCCATGTCCCTTCAGCCTTGGTGTCCGTGGAGTCTGCCTGTTTAAAATGCCGAAGGACGGTGTTGCATACTAGATTTACATACAAAATGTTGTGTAAATGAAAGGTTATTTCAAGGTTATTTCTTATGGTTAGGGCACCAGACTGGGACTTCATTCCCAGTTCTGCCATGACCCTCATGTATGGTCTTAGTCAAGTCACTTAATCTTTTCTGTGACTGAATTTTCATTAGCAAAATGGGGATAATATTTCCTTTACCTAGCTATTCGATTAGATTGTAAACTTTTGAAGGCATGGGCTGTCTGCTAGTACACACATATGTAAGTACAACACCTAGCACAACAGAACCCATGCTTGGGCCACTATCTTAACATGAATAACCCTAAGAATAGCTCAGAGAAGGAACAATCAATGGTGAAGGATGAAGTAATTTAATACCAGTGCTTAGATATTACGGTGTTAGGCCCTTTGCACATGCTTAGAAATAGATTAATCTCGTGAGCTGAAATTAGAATGGGCCTCATTATCTGACGTGTCTATCAGCACTTGTGAGATCTCAAGCTCATAACTAATTGTTTTGATCTCTGTTTATATGAGTTGCTTAAGGCAAGTTATAAATGAGGTATTCCCTTTGCACAAAGAAGACGTGTGTGTATATATATATCACTTTGTATCATTTTAGATTAAGAAAAAACAACACAAAGAAAGACCCATGAGGTCTTCTAGACAGAGCACAGTGTGTTTGTCTTCTTTGCACCAGGCTCTAGTAACAGAGAACAAAATGGCTGCTGTCTCCGCTCACAGGCTGAGTGCTAAGAATTAGACAGCTGCAGTCAATGCAAAATAAAGTGATCACTGGTTCCAAGCTGCATGCTTCACAAAACTCAAGAATCACATGGAAATACATGTCTCGGCATTGTGACCGGTGAGAGAAGTCAACTAGCCTGCACACAGGGATGGCATAGACAGATTTGAATACTTTCCCCGACTGTTACCAACCTACTGAGTGACCTTGGGACACTTCCCAAACTTAGCTTGAATTTGTTAATTTGAACTAATAAGTTTGAATGTAATTCGAACTACATTCAAATTTATTACTTTGAATTAACAACGTGAACTAGCTCAAATTACAGTTAATTTGATTTACCCCACTTCGTTAATTTGAACTAACTGCCCTAGTTTGAACTAATAAAGTGGACGTAAATGTCTGCACTGTGCCAAGTTTGAACTAAGGATCAAACTAAGGGATTAGTTCAACCTGCCAGCAGGTCTTACTAGTTTGAACTAAGCTTTCATTAGTTTGAATTAAGGAATACCTTAATTCAAATTAATGAAAGCCTAGTGTAGCCAGGGACTAAGTGGGTATGTCCACACACACTGTTTAAATCGAAATAACGCTGGCTATTTCGATTTAAAAAATGGTAGGTCCACACAACGTTTCCTTATTTTGAAAAGAGGAGCGCCGTCATTTTGATATAAGGAAAGTTATATCGATATAATAAAACCTAGTATTAGATTGATGACAGTTAAAATTGAAATTGTTATTTTGAAATAACACAGTGCAGACATGTTGTTTCAATTTAACTTTTAAATCAATTTAGCACTTTTTGCTCTTCTCTTTCCCAGGTGCTTCCCTTTTTCTATATATTGGGTGTGGGCATGGCCCAGTGAGGGGGCGATGTTGCCACACCTCCCATGGTGCCCCTCTCCTGAATTGAAATAGCAAGTCCCGTGTCTGGACATGCTATTTTGATTTGGATTTTTTTGATGTGGACATGTTAAATCGATTTAACTTGTATTAATTTAATAATTTTTATATCGATTTTATTAAATCGATATAAGTAAAATCGATTTAACCATGTATGTGTGGACATAGCCAGTTAGTTTTAACTGAGCCTCCTTAATTTGAGCTAAATTGCAATCATGGACATAGCCTCAGTGCCACAGGACTCTTTGTTTTACTGAACTAGACTACTACAGCTGCCCCTTTGGAGCTTGGCTATATGTAAGCAGTTAGTAGACAAGCTGCCAGTATATGGCAGTCATGAATATATAAGGTCATTTCTGGGTTTTGTTGCCCCAGTAGAACTTGTCATGCTCTATAAAGAGAATCAGAGAATCATAGGGTTGGAAGGGACCCCACGAGGTCATCTGGTCTTTTCTTCTGCAATTAATAGCCTCCATGGTGTTCCCACACAAACAGGTTCAAGTTTGTAAAACTGACCTCAGCCACAAATACTGCATTATATTTACACACTAAATTATTTGTAATTAAGAGCAAAATTTTGCAGAATATTTGTCATGCAATTATCTTGTGATTATGTTAAGAAAATGAATTATGTAGGCAACTAGCCAAATAAACTATTTTTACCTTCAATCAGATATACGACTGTCATTTCAGAGAGTTAAGGGGCTGATCTAAAGCCCATTAAGTCAATGGGAGTCTTTACATGGATTTAATGAACTTTGGGTCAGGGCCTCAATATTTTATGCATTATCTGAATTACCAAAAGCTATTCCAGGCACTTGCAAATAAGAGATTACTTCAGGGAATATTTGACAACTGTTTCTTCAAATTATTTATTCGGCTACTGCTTTATCTGAACAAGTTGGGGTAGATTGTATCATAGCAAACTGACATGAGTCAATATGATTCCCAAATAACCAATCATTTAGAGGTTCGCACAGGCTGAGCTTTTCCTTCCTGTGTCAGCCAGAAGCAGATACCATTAACTGGCTTAAAAAGCCTCTTACTCATGGGTGGGATTTTTTCCGTACTTCCACATTTCTACTAAATGGCCCTTTGTATTTCACAAGAACCTACATGGGGAAAAGATTTTTGATAGCAGATGGAAGGAAAGTTAGATGGGCTAGAAGCAAAAGACATAAAAATCTAGTGGCTGGAAACTGAAGCTAGACAAATTCAAACTAGAAATAGGGTGCACATATTTCTTCAGTGAGGGTAGACATTTCAACAACTTGCTTAAGGGCCTTTTGGATTCTCCATCTCCCGAAGTCTTTAAGGCTATGTCTACATCTGCTTTTTTAGTTTGGACTTCCTAGTTAGAACTAAAAACGCCCAAGGTTAGTCTGAACTAGCCTCAGGCTAGTTTGGACTCACCACTGCTTTTTAGTTTGAACTAGCCATCTGTCCTAGTTCAAACTAACTTTTTACTTCAAACTAGTAAATGTGGCTAGTTCGAACTAATGGCTTAGTTTGGACTAAAAAAGTTTGACCTAAGCCATTAGTCTGTGTCTACATTGCGCTAGTTCAAAAGTTTGAACTAAGTGCTTAGTCCGAACTAACCACTAGAACTTATTAGTTTGGACTAAGGTTTGGCTAGTCTGAACTAAGAAACTCTTTAGTTCGGACTAGTCAAAAGCTAGTGTAGACCTGGACCAAATTAGTCCAGACTAAGCTTGCTTAGTCTGGACCAATTGGCTAATGTAGACATAGCCAATATCAAAACTGATTGTCCTGTGGAAAGACATGCGACAGCTCAAATCCGACTTACAGCTGATGAAGAAATTACCAGGTGAGCCTGTATGGCCTGTGTTATTCAGGAGGATGGCCTGGATGACCAGAGGAAGCACGCTTGAAAAATTCCCCTTGTCCTCAAATCCTCCAAATAAATAAAAATATATTTATGATTGACTTGTATAAGCCTACACAAGGAGTAACATTAACTGGCTTGCAGAATTCGGCCCTATGTGGCGCAGAATTTCCTTTTATTTCTTCCATTGGCTTAGGAAATCAAACTAAACTTGTTTTTGTGTTATAGCTTGAACAAAGAAGGTCTGATCAATCTCATTACAGGCAGTATTTAGAGGACTTACAGTTGGTGCCCTATAAATGATCCATCAATAAATATACCGATTACAACTTTGGTTCAGTCAAAATTTCATTAACCTGCATTCTTCATTTTATCAGACTAAATAATCCTGATTTCAACTAGGTATCTTCACATTCAGGTCCTGTCACACTTGTGTGTCCTGGGCCTCCTGGGATAGCCTCCTGAATGTGCCAAAATCAGGGCAAGCTGCACAACTGGGAGCCAGACTCCCCATCCACTGATGTGTGGCACTTAAACCAGTCTCCCAGTCAGTAACAACACATACTTCTGATTCCCCACACCAGTCATCACCAAGTGTACAACAAAATAGAAACAGCGCCCTTTACTGCACATCAGCTCCTCCAGTTGCCACCTAACCACTGGGTCTCTTAAAGAAATAGGTTTTCCTCACCCGAAAGAGCCAGCCACATCACCCAGAACAATATAGGCTTGTATCTTACCCAAAATACCACGCTGCCAGCTAATTCTTCAGTGAATAAAACGAAAGGTTTCATATAAAAGAAAAGAAACCAATTATGAGAGCTGTTAAAGGATCAAAGTAAATCACATACATACAAATAATTTAGAGGCCACATAAAGCAAGTTCTTTGGACAATTTGGGCTTTTCAGGTTGGTCTAATTCCTCTGATAGACACCCAGCATCTGGGTGGACCTCAGTCCTTTGTCCAGGCTTTCTAAACCAAAATGGAGTTGCGTCACATGGCCAGTCTGGGTGACCCACTGAATAGGTTTCTCCTGGGGCCCGCTGTCCCTGTGAGCTCCGTTAATGGGCCATTAAAGAGATAATGGTTGCAGACATGCTTTCTGGGTGTTTTCCAGAATCTTACAGGTTGCAATACAGATATAATAAACTTATCCACATTTCTTAATACAGATACAATCTCTACACACAAACCGTATGATCATTCCTATCATGTTACAACCTTTCTGTTGGTACCAAATATGGCATAGCTCTTACGAATTATCGCAACTATGAAATCTGTACAAAAACAACCATAAATGACCTTCAGAATCCAGACAGCATCCCACTGTGCCATCTCTGAGTTCAGTCTTTGAAGCTTTACTCTGGAGCAGTAGATTTTTGCAGCTTTCTTAACAGAAAAAGGCTTTATTTGTTGTTCTGGAATCCCACAGTATATTCCTGTCTTTTCACCTGAGACAAGGTGGGTGAGGTAATCTCTTTGACTGGACCAGTTTTTGTGGAAGCTCTGCATGGCTTGAAAGTTTGGCTCTCTTACGAACAGAAGCTGTTCTAATCAAAGAGATTACTTCACACACTTTGTCTCTCCAATATCCCGGGACCAACACAGCTACAACTACCCCTCATGCATATCATTTTACCTGAAATTTGTAACCAAAGAGATTCCACGGCAAGGTCACCTCTATCATGGAAAGATAGATTGATGGTATCATAGATTTTTAAGGTCAGAAGGGATAAATATAATCATCTAGTCTGACCCCCCGCACAATGTAGGCCACAAAACCTCCCATCCATTACTGCAATAGACACCTAACTTACAACTGAGTCATTAAAGTCTCTAAATCATGGTTTAAAGCCTTCAAGGTACGAGAAAACACCAGCAAGTAACTCATGCCCCACACTACAGGAGAAGGCAAAAAATCCCCAGTGCCCCTGCCAATCTGTCCTGGGGGAAAATCCCCTCCTGACACCAAATATAGCAATCAACTTAATTCCTGAACATGTGAGCGAGACTCACCAACCAGACACCCTAAAAAGGATTTTCTGCATCAGCTCCGAACCCAGCTCATCTAACTTCCCATCACAGGCCATCAGGCATATTTATCACTAGTAGTCAAAGATCACCTAATTGCCAAATCAGAGTGTCCAATCATACCATCCCCTCCATAAATTTATCCAGCCCAGTTTTGAAGCCAGCTAGGGTTTTTTGCGCTCCCAAACCTGACTCCACTCAGAAGGCTGGTTGAGAACTTCACTCCTCTGATGGTTAGAAATGTTTGCCTAATTTCAAGCCTAAACTTCCTGATGGCCAGTTTATATTCATTTGTTTTTGTGTCCACATTGGTGTTGTACGTAAATAATTCCTCTTCCTCCCTGGTATTTATTCCTCTTACATATGTATAAAGAGCAATCACTTCTCCCCTCCACCTTCTTTTGGTTATACTAAACAACCCAAGCTCTTCAAGTAGCCTTTCATAAGGCAGGTTTTTCAGTCTGTGGATCATCCTTGTAGCCCTTCTCTGCACCTGTTCCAGTTTGAATTCATCTTTCTTAAAAATGGGACCAGAACTACACATGGTATTCCAGAGGAGGTCTCACAAATGCTTTATATAGGGGCACTAATATCTCCCCGTTTCTACTGGAAATACCTCGCCTGATACCTCCTAGGACCACATTAGCTTTTTTCACAGCCACATCACACTGACAACTAATAGTCATCCTGTGATCAACTAATACCCCCCAGGCCTTCTGCTCTGTCACTTCCAATTGAGGTGTTTCAAGCTGATAGGTAAACTTCTTTCCATTAGTCTCTAAATCAGTGGTTCCCAAACAGTGTGCCGGGGCACACTGGTGTGCCGCAGCAACACCCAAAGTGTGCCGCGAGCATCCCCTAGAGCTGAAGTTAAAGTTCCTTCCCTGCTCAGCCCAGCCACGTGGGCTGCGCAGGGCTGAGAAAAGGCAGGGGTGAAAGTAAAGCAGGAACGCACTAGACCACAGTTCCAGGGCACCCTATTTTTAAGCAGGCAGCATTCCAGCCCCCCTAAAAACAGAGGAAGACACTGGAAGGTGGAGTTCCAGGGGTTCCCCTAAAAGTAGCAGGAGCAGCCAGAACGCAGAGTTCTGGTGGCTCCACTTTAAACCCCGCTCCACCTTAACCCAGCCAGCAGAGAGAGGCGGGAGGCTGGGAGTGTGTGAATCTCCCCCTGCAGGGCAGAGCAGCTGGTGTCAGCAGCCTGCAAACAGCCCAGGTAAGGGCTTGGAGGTGCTGCTGGGGGCTGTGTGAGGCTGGTGTGTGTGTGTAACAGAGGTGGGTGGGAGTAGATGTGTAGCAGGCAATGTTCCCTCTAAGGTTTGGCGGCTTGTGTGCAAAATTTTCAACCCGTGTGCAAAACTTTTTCTGAATAAAATTTGTGTGCAAACTCGTGCAACAAAAATTATTGAAACATCTAGACCAATGAAAAGTTAATATAAATTATTTAAAGTTTTTTATTACTAAAATCACCCAATTTATTTAAAATTTACCCAAATTGCTATACAATCAAAAGAAACTAATCCATGGGTTTCAAACAACCCAAGACCAAAGTTATATTCAATCCGGATCCTAGGTGTCACAATTCTGCCTAATACCCTCATCTCCTGTGTTCTACATGCAGAGTTACAGTTCACACGGAAGCCAGCTAATTATCACTGACAGCATTTAAAATACACAAGGAGTCGTGTGGCACTTAAAGACTAAGATTTATTTTTCGCATGAGCTTTCGTGGGAGACTCCTTGTTTTGTTTTGTTTTCCTGGAATGGACTAACATGGCTACCCCTTTGGAAATTGGCAGCATTTAAGATGTCTTGATGGTCCCAGAGGGGTAAATTCTATTGAAATTTTAAAAATCAAAAAAAAGATTCCAGGCATCTCTTTTCAGGAAAATGCTGCTACAAGAAGGATGCTAAACACAGCTGAAATCAAAACAATGGGCTTCTAGCTGCTTTAAGATAAGGCTACAGTATTTCTTAAAAGCCTATTTTCAGTCCCTTGTATCTTTACCTGCCCCATCATTTTGGGGCTACATTTCAACTTAAGAGAAAATCTCTCCCAAAATACCACATCCCTTCAATGCATTATGGTTTCTTCTGATGGACAGATTAGGGTGCATAGTGAAGAGAATAATCTCATGGCTCCTTTGATTCCCAGTCTTTTGGCTGTTACTATATTTAAAACAAGTACTTATCTGATATCTCTATTACATCTCTAAGATTTCTGTGAATTGTTCTTCAAAGCATCTGATGAAATGGGGTTTTCTCCCATGAAAGCTCATGCAACCAATATATTGATAGTCTTTAAGCACCACAGGACTCCTTGTTTGTTTTGTAATGAATTGTTGTAATTTACAGGATTCTGGAGAAAACATCTTCCAGGTTCTTTGAAAGCACAGGGTTAGCATGCTCAAACGCTCTCACTGTTCAGTCACTCCACTTAAGTAACATCCACACTAGCTTTCAGGAAATATACAACTGATTTTTAGATTTTTCACCTCCACAGCTTTATCTAGTTACAGAAGGGACATGTTGGCACTATGCACTCCCTGTTTCCCACTTGAGGAGTTTCAAACTTCAGGATATGAATGGCACTTACTTTTTGCCATGCCTCTTGTTTAAAAAGCTGAAGAATTGCCCCAATTCCGACTCCCTGAGCTCCCTGCCCCCATTCCAGCCCTCCTAAACCCCACCCCCCAGCTCCCCATCTTCTCTTTCAGCCCCCCCAAGCCCTCCCCAGCCCACCATCCTGACCCCTTCTCCACCCTCCCCATACACCCTCCCTGCCCCCACACTTTCCGTGCCAGCTGCCTGACCAACCCAACCCCTCCCCCAGCCCTCTTTACTGGCCAAAGAGCCGGGCAGGGGGCAGGAGGCCACGGTGCTGACCGGCAAGGAGGACCCCGGGCTGGAGGCTGGGGCTGGCCACGCGAACGGCCAGGCCCCGGCTGGAAGAGGCGGAGCCTCCACAGGCTCCGGGGAAGGGAGGGGAGGGGAGGGAGGAGTGGCAGGGCTGACCTGAGCCCCCAGACCCTCCCTTCCTCCGGCTGAGGGGCTGGGCTGAGGCTCATGCTCGGACACAGCACTCCGGCGCGTCTCCCCTCGGCCACGCTGCCACCCTGAACTGCCCATGCGCGGGGGCAGGAAAATCCTGCGCGGCAGGATTTTTTTAAGCGCGCAGCCGCGCTGCTGCGCACCTTAGAGGGAACAGTGGTAGCAGGGAGTGTGTAGCTGGGGTTGTGGGGTGGCTGTTTGGCTGGGGGTGTGTAGATGGGGACTCTTGTTCTCCCTTCCTCTCTCCTCTCTTGCCACCCTCGTGCTGTTCCCCACCTGGCTGCCAATGCCCTCTTTTGCCACCCCTGCCCTGCTTTGCTCCCCACACTCACTCCTGACACTGCACACAACTCCTGACCTCCCGTGTTTTGCCACCCCTGCTCTGCTACCCCTACTACACTACATAGCAGCATTTCCAAAACACTGTGCCATGGTTCATGAATATTCATGAGTTTAATGGCAGTGTGCCTTGAAAAATTTGAAGGTATCATGGTGTGCCACAGCAGAGAAAAGGTCGGGAACCACTGCTCTAAATGCATGACCTTGCACTTACCACTGTTAAATTTTATCCTGTTTCTTTCTCTAGTGTACAAGGTCATCCAGCTCTTCTTGTATGACATCCTAATCCTTCTCTGTGTTGGCAATACCTCCCACCTTTGTGTCATCTGCAAACTTTATTAGTAAATTCCCAGTTTCTGTGCCAAGGTCAGGAATTAAAAGGCTAAATAAGATTGGTCCCAAGACTGATCTCTGAGGAACTTCTCTAGTTACTTCCTTCCAGCCTGAGAGTTCACCTTTCAGTACAACCTGTTGTAGTTGCCCTTTTAACCAGTTTCTTATCCATCTTTCAGTTTTCATATTCATCCCCATTTTTTCCAATTTAATTTATAATTCTCCATGTGGAACTGTATCAAATGCCTAACTGAAATCTAGATAAATTAGAGCCACTGCATACCCTTGTCCAAAAAGTCTGTTACCTTCTCATAAAAGTGAACAACTTGGTCTGGCAGCATCTATCTTTTATAAAGTCATGTTGTATTTTGTTCCAATTACCATTAACCTTGATGTCTTTAACTACTTTCTCTTTCAGATTTTTTTGTAAGACCTTGCATCGTATTGAGGGCAAACTAACAGGCCTGTAGTTACCTAGAGCACTTTTTTTCTCTTTCTTAGAGATAGGAATTGTGTTAGCATTTCTCCAATCATATGGTAGAACCCCTGAGTTAACAGATCCATTAAAAATCCATGCTAATGGGCTTACAATTTCATTTGCCAGTTTCTTTAATATTCTTGGACAGAGATTATTTCATTTAGACCCATTAAGCTGCATCCTTTTGGAATAATTCAGCTTCACACTTTCTCCAGCTCTGAAACTAGTGTGAGCTTCCTGTACTGTTTTGCTCCACTGATTTACGGTATCTGACCCCATCTCTGATATATCAGTTATGTCACCTCTCTTTCACCAAGCTAAATTGTACCCCTTTCACACCATTTTTTCTGGTAAACCTCTGCAATCAGTATGAAGAAACATATATATTTAACTTCTGCTGGGAGAACCATTGCTATCTGTCCCATTATGTTACAGGCTGCTTCTTGGGATCTGTGCCTTTTATTGTTCTTGTCCCTGGAAATACAATATCTCCTAACAAATCTGTCTCTCAAGGGTCTTTCACATACTTCTAGCCACCTCTTGTGTTTGAGGTAAATGCTCCTTTGCCTTCATCCACTCCCAATTTAAACAATTTCTCTCAAAAAAATGTGAACTGACATTTTCAAAGTGGTTACAAGGATTTAAACGTGTCTCATATAGACATTTTCCTTCCTGCAATGTCAAAGGGCTTGTCTACACTGAAAAGTCTGGGTCGACCCTCATAGATCAACACAGAGGAACCAACTGAGTAGTCAGTCTAGACCTGCTCAATCAGTCCTGGAAGGGGTTTTCTGTTGACTCAGTAACCCCACCCCTCCAAGCGAAGGGAGAGCATTTCAAGTTGATGTAGTTGAATAAAGACACCACGATAAGTGAGAGTAACTAAATCAATGGGAGGTACATTTTCTGTGGCATGCAGATTACATATCTTCCATTGACTTTGCCTGGCAGTGTAGACTAGGCCTAAGTCTCCATGACTGCTTTGAGAATCTCACTGTCCTCAACGTGATTTCCCTTATGAGTTGACCAAAGTTCCTATCTGCACCATAAATCTTCCCTTTCCCCTACAAGTTCCACTCATTCATTCTTTACAGCTTCCCAACCACACAGTGGAAGATCCTTAGCCCTAAAGATGAATGGAAAATTGATTTCCCATCCCATGAATCACTGAGATTTCAAAACTTTTCCTGTTTTTCATTAAGTGAAATCGAGACCAACCCAGGCTTATGTCCCTGCTCTCCTCTTTCCCCTAGATCCCAAGTGAAAGCAGGAGACTATTGGCTATTTGGAATTTCTCTCTCTGGTTTTGCTTAGAAATTCCACACTGGCCCTGAG
Source organism: Podocnemis expansa (assembly GCA_007922195.1). Lineage (NCBI taxonomy): Eukaryota > Metazoa > Chordata > Testudines > Podocnemididae > Podocnemis > Podocnemis expansa. Next base: position 2,759,126 of record ML681997.1, read on the forward strand.
AAGCCTTTCCCAGCTAACATGGTGTCAAAACTGTTAGATTCTCCTAAAAAGTTTCATAAAACAAACAAGGAGTCCTGTGGCACTTAAAGACTAGCAAATTTATTTATTGCATGATCTTTCATGGGAGAAAATCCTTTGCTAATTGCAGTGCTCAAACAGATGAATATCAGATCGAGGCTTCAAAGAGAAGCTGCAGAGATTGAATTTATTTGCAAATTCAGTTGCATTGCTTCAGGACTTAATTGGGACATCGGATTTTTCTCTCATTACATGTGATTTGACCTTATTTTCCTCTGTATGCTGTTCCCCAGTGTTTGAATCTTTGCAACTGTTTTGATTTGCTGTTGCAGTGTGACCTGATGCCATGACTTATACTTCCCTGCATTTATTTCCTCCCATTCTATAAGTTCCTCCATTTTCAAAGCATCTGATGAAGTGGGATTTTTCTCACATGAAACTCATGCAATAAATAAATCTGTTAGTTTTTAAGTGCCATAGGACTCCTTGTTTGTTTTTACTGAACTAGACTAACATGGCTGCCCCTTTGGAACATAAAAAGTTTTAATTTCAATGAATCAGCATTTGCCAATGAAAAAACATTTTGTTGAAAAATTCTCTGCCCATCCAGACTGTAGCATTGGGAGCATATCAGGTGCTACTTGTTGACTGTCCTCCAAATCTAACTTCTCCTACAACCTTTTTTCTCCACCTCCATATGTTGCTGGTGCCAATGACCACTGGACCCATGATGTATTACCCCATACTGAAATATCTATTTACTGTCCAGGTGAGATGTGATCTCTTTTGTGTCTAGTGATCATATCACTTCTCCCTTCTTTTGTCTAAAAAATCCCTCTTACGCATATAACAACAGAAGACAACCCCCCCCCCCAGCTACTGTAATATAAGTAGCATTTTATTGTGCTAAGTAAGAGATGTGGTTTGTATGGGACCTGCTGTGCTATGCTGTGTGCAAGCATGTTCTTATCTCCTTGCCAAATCATAAAGAATCCCAACTTAGTGCTTATACGCAGAAAAATATGACTGAATTCAGCAGGGTTGTGTTCAAAGCTCTAATTACAGTACACCAACGTCATTATTTTAAGACTTCGCTTTTGTGAGAAATAAAGCTATTTTTACATAGCACCCTATATTTATAGCAGGCTTTCCAGGATCCACATTTTCAGGGGCAGAAAAAAAGGTGGTATAAATAATAAAAGTGACTTCAAAAAAGCTTAAGAGAGTTTGGAGCTTAATCCAAGACAGAGTGTGAATGTATTACCACAAAATGTTTCATACAGATGGTTCAAAGCACCCTGATTCAGTAATAACCCAATAAAATGGAAAAGTGCTTCTATATGTTTTCCTATTCTGTTAGCTCAGAAACACCAGTCCTGCTTGTTTTGGCTGATTTTTATTCCTGCCTTTGAGTGTAAAGGAATGTCAAGGAAGTTTATGAATTAGGTCCCACTAACATTTCAGACTGGAACATGTACCTGTACTGATTACTGCCGAAACCCTCGGATGAGGTCATTTAAAAACCACCATGTTTGCCCAGTGTGCTAACTCCAAAACTGAAATGGGCAGATTTGTGGCTAATGCAATGCAGAAATACACACAGTAGTCTTCACTGATGCCAACATAAGCCTACCTTCATTGGATCAGGCGTTTGGAAAAAGATTTCCATTTTCAAAGGATGTTTATATAGCCAGTTTGATCTGCATGCACTCTGGTTCAGGAATGAGCTGAGATAATGTTTTCCCATACCAGTGTGAGGACAGCTTCTTGGTTACCAAAAAAAAAAAAAAAAAAAAAGGCAGGGTAGGGGTGGGAGTGGGTAGAACAACAGGAAATGATTCATTTACTAGTTGCTCACATATTTTAGAGAGCTCCCAAACTATTCCTTTTGTGCATCCAAAACCCGATGATGGTGGGGGGAAGATGTGATGCATGACATGAAAATGAATTTCATTGTTTGAAACCGTAAACACAGAGACATGGTTCTGTAACCGAAGTATGCAAAATACCTTTCAATCCAGAAATTCAAGTTTGCTGGAGTTTGTTGCATTCCAGGGGAATGAAAAAAAAATTATGACAAGTGTATGAGTGGCCTAGAGGACACACTGAAAGATGGTACCATAAAATAAATCGGGCAATTGAGGTCTTTAGGAACACTAATGGGATCTTTCTTGAATGACTTTTTAATGGGAGCTGGCATTCATTTTAAGAAAAAAAACTTGAAAAAATATAAAATAAATCAAAAGGACTGTATTTTTGAGCAGTATATTTTAATCCAGTGATCCTCTGAGTGGGCTCACAAACTGTTGGTGACTCTGTAACATGTCTTTTGCAGCTCTTTGCAGTAAATGATAATAAAATACTCTGTGATTTAATTATTAATCTGTCTGTTTTTAATTAATCAGGATTCTTTTACTGTGTTATTAACCAATGATGTTCTACTATCACAAAGTTAGGAACTTATCTGCTGTGGGAATAATATATATAAACTAAATATTCCCCCCATCATATTGTTCAATTATAAATAGTACTTTGGTAAATCAAACAATGAATTCGTACTACTGAAGGTTTTTGGGGTGGTAAAAACAATGTGAGTCCTGTGGCGCCTTAAAGACTAATAAATTTCTTCAGGCATAAGCTTTTGTGAACTCCAATCCACTTTGTCAGATGCAGGCTGGACCCCATGAAAACTTATGCCTGAAGAAATTTGTTAGTCTTTAGGGTGCTACAGGGCTCTTGTTTTTGCTTACACAAGCTAACCTGGCTACCCCTTTGGAACTTTTTGGGTGGTGTTTATTGCTAATTTGGCTCCTGAATCACTGAGGTCTGGATAGTATTTTTATATAGGAAAATATGTGGCTAAGAAAAAGATGCATTTTGTTACTCTCCATTCCTGGGATATATAATTTAAACTATTAACCTGTCAGTTTTTATGGCCTCTGTCCACATAGTAACTGTACCTAAGGCAGGGCTTGACAAAACGTGGTTACCAAGTTGCGGGGGAATTGTATTGTGATGCCTAGCTGTGCCATGATATTTCAGGGGCAGAATGTCCCCTGGCAACCAAAAAAAAAGAAAAAAGAAAAAAAAAGGCCATCATGTCTGCAGCAGTGACAGCAGCAACAGTTTTTCAGCAGTGAGGACCCTCTAAAGTGTTACACAACTAGGTGCCTCAGGTTTTGGGCCAGTGCCTAGGTGTGCTGCACATTTGTTGAGGCCTGACTTAAGGATCTTTAATATAATTATCCTCACAGTGTCTCTAGGTTGCAGGGGAGTACTGTTATTCCATTTCAAAACAGGGAACCAAAACTCAGATATTTAAAATCACATGGACATCTGTGGGAAAAGAGAGACTTGAATTCAGCTCTTGTAAAACTAAGGTTAGTGTCTTAACCCCTGGGCCAGCTTCCCTTTTTTGGCTACTTATGTGTATTACCTGGCTTTAGAGCAGGTTGAGATTGGATCCAACTAGGAATGAGCTAATTTTTCCCCCATGGGTACTTTGCATTCTGTTCTGGATTTATATAAAACAAAACGCACCGAAAAACACTATTCAGATCAGAAAGGCAAATTCTTACTCGCACATATCAAGAGCCCGACTCTACTATAGTTAAGGATGAATAGCAATGTGCACTGTTAGCCATTATATTTGTTTCAACAGGACCGCACCTGGAGTAAGCTGCTGCTCATCGTTTATAAGAAGAACTGCATAAAGTCAGTCCCTTTCCCCCAAAATCATTAGATTTTAACAAAATTTGAGTCTCTGTGTTGCAAGGCTGGGTCAAGGGGCTGTGGCACCCCAAGCCAACTTTTGCTTTTGTGCCGTCTGGGGGGAGGGTGGCAGTGCAGAACCCGGCCTCCAGTCTGGGCCAGCTCGCCCTGCCCCCAGGGTGGGGAACAGCCCAGCCCAGAAGCCAGGCTTTGCTCTCCCGCCCCTCCCCTGGGCTGGCTGTTTTGCCCTACGAGTAGGAAGGGCCAGCCCAGAAGCAGGATGAGAGATTGGAGTCTGCCCCATGGGCTGGCCTGCTCTTTTCCCGGGGGCAGAGTGGCTGGGTTGGGGAGGAGTGGGAGCATTGGGTCTGGCTTCTGGGCTGGCCCACCCCACCACCAGCATGGCGCCATGGCATCCCTAAGCCTGCAGTGCCCCAACCTAGGGCCTCAGTGGCTCATGGCAAGAGGTGGCCCTGGTGTGTTGAGACTTTTGAATACATGCTGAGCCGGAAGATAAACCCTGCTCACTAGAGTTCCAGTTTAGAGACTGCAATAACAATTATTAAGCTTTTATTACAGTACTACCCACAGGTCAAAATTTGGATCAGGACTCCACTGTACCAGATACTGTACACGCACATGCAAAGACACAGTCTCTGCTCCAAGGAGCTTACGGGCTGAAAAACAGAGGAAGGGGAGAGAGGATCAGGAGCTCTGCTGACCCTGGAAAAGATCTGGGGCTCGGTGCACTGAGACTCGGGGCTCACGTGCCACTGCTGCAGACGATGGTCTCAGGGCTCGGGCTCTGGGACCTGGGGCTCAAGCTCTATAAGCCCGGCACCAGTGATGCGTCTGGAGAGGCTAAGATACAAATAAAGTGATGACTGGCAGTTTTGCAAGTTACATATTTTTGTTTGGGTGTGCAAGGATTTTTTTAAAAATTATTTATAGTCATTTATTTGTCAGACTGCACCAATATTTCTTCCTTTTTAATCAGTCAATCAAGAAAATACACTAACCCAGCACAATCTGCTTTGCAGTCATTGTTTAACCTCCCCTTTTAAAAAACAGCTAATGAATTTAAAAAAAACCCCAAAGATTAAATAATTTTTTTAGTCTTTAAAAGTGCCACAGGACTCCTTTTTTGTTTTGCTGAACTAGACTAAAAGGGCTGCCCCTCTAGAACTAGCTAATGAATTGAACCTGGACCCTAATGAATAAGCTCGTGTGTGTTCTAGGACAGTGGTTCTCAACCGTCTGCAGGCCGTGACACACTTGGTGGCATATCACGACCCTACAGAGTACACCAGCCCAATCCCCACCGTGACCAAATCCAGCCATCTCCCCATGACACATTTACCATGGTGTGGTAACAAAGTAATATGTCCCAACACAGTGGTTGAGAACCACTATTCTAAAAAGCTGCTCCTCGTGTCAAGTGAAAGACTATTTTTAGTACTCTTGCAGAAATTCTGTCATTAATTTCTTGTGAATCATGAAAAAAATATTCATGGAACCTTTCAAACTCTTCTATGCCAAGTAAACTGTAACCATTGTCCCATTTATCCAATTTATGATGAGGACTGTATAGACGGTTAATAGATACAGAGCACACCGACTGTGTTAAGTAATTGAGGGAATTTCTCAAAGTCCATTAAATTCAGTGGAAGGACTTGATGGCCCAAAGCACTATTTGACTTAAAACAAGGGTCTGATCTTCTCTATTTAAACTAGGAGGGTTTATATCTAAGAGCAATGGCCTCGGATAACATGCAGTGAAGAATGTGTACATCACTGCCATGGAAAATACGTGTCTAGACATAAAGGAGGGCTCGGTTAGCCCTTACGTAGATGAAGAGGGGAAAAAAGCTAACACATGGGATCGTGGTGCAGCTAATGGGTACAAGGTGGGAAGTACCTGCCATACATACACCTCCCTTCTGTGGTAATGGAAGCCGCTCCATGGGTCAAGTGATGATCTATCAAGAATCCAGCACAGATCAGGTCCACAAACAGGCAACCTGGGGGACAGAGCCAGCTGAGCCCTGCTAGTGTTTGAGCATGAGGAGATGGGATAGGCCTCTGGAATAGATACCCCATGACAGAGAATTATGTTCAGAGTGGTCCCCAATACACCCATGAACACTGGAGAAATCCATTGTTTAAGTGGACGTACTCCACATTTACACTGTTGTAAGAGACATTCACCTTTAGACCCAAGACCTGTCATTTCTTCTTCCAGGTAACCATCTGAACTATGTGCTGATCTGCAGTCTAATGCGTGAACCAGAGCTGGAAACTTGGGACGCCAAGGAATTGCCAAGCAATGCTTTTTGCTCAATGTGCAAACTCTGTAAAGCTTTGCTTTGACGCTGGGGTTCAGGCCCTACATCTAAGCGTGTTGCTAGATGGGCGATGATATAAGGCTCTATCTTTGTTTTCAGTAAGTGCTGCTAGGAGTGGCAGAAGGTTAGCGGTTTCCCATCCTGTTAGCTCCAGAGATACTTACAAGTCTGACAGAGTGCCCTCCTGACTGCACATCACATGTCCCCTGTCAAAACCAGTACGGCTGACGAGCTACAAACAAGCTTACAGTTAGATAATAGATGAAAGAGTCGCAAGACAAATGAGGTGCCTATAGAAAACCTGGCCAAATGTGTTTAAAACAGGAGATCCGACACCATTAATTCTCAGCAACCAACTTTAAAAGAGGCAACTTGGCACTTGACTTATGCTTAGAAAATGTTATCTTTCCTTTTTACAGCAGTTTTACAGTGTATTTTGAGAAGATGACAAACAGGAAGGTTATTTTGAAGTCATGCCAAACGTTACATTTGCTCAAGGAGAGGTGCAACATCTCCCCTAATGTGCCGGTTGATTTCTGTAGTCACGAAAACAGCCTGAGCAACAAACAATAATAATCAAAATAATATTAATGAAAGAAAGGTTCTTTGTTCCTAAGTTACAACTAGCGCTGGTCCAAATTTCTCCAACTGAAAGTTTTTCCGTTGAAAATTCTGGAGTCCAGAAGAGACCAACAAAAATGATAAAAGGTTTAGAAAACCAGACCTATAGGGAAAGGTTGAAAAGACAGGGTATGTTTAGTCTTGAGAAAAGAAGACAGCTGGAACTTGATAACAGTCTTCAAATAATGTTAGACTGTCATAAAGACGGTGGTGATCTATGTCCACAGAAGATAGGTAAATGAGCTTAATATGCAGCAAAGAAATTTAGGGTAAATATTATGAAAATCTTTCTAATTATAAGGGTAGTTAAACTCTGTCATAGGCTTCCAAGGGAAGTTGTGCTATCCTCCCTGTCATTGGAGGCTTTGAAGAACAGGTTAAACTAACTCTTGTCGAGGATGATCTAGGCTTACTTGGCTCCGCTTTAGTGAGGGGCTGGACTTCATGATTTCTTGGGGTCCTTTCTAGCCCTGCATTTCTATGATGTTATTTCCATGCTGACATTTTCCAAATGTTCCATTCTGATTTCATTTTTTAATTATTTTTTGCCTCAAATGTTTCAATTTTATTATAAAACATAAGAATTTTAACAAGATGAAATAGAAACAAGATGTACTGATTGACCTGATTTTTTTTTTTAATTTGGTTTCATCGGAAATTTCAAAATTCTTTGTTTCCATTCAGCTTTGGAACAAAAACAGCTTTTGAAATTGAGGCATTCTGGTAAAATGGGAACACCAATTCTGCAAATATATAATTATAACTAACCCTTGAACTCTGTGTATTGCATAATAAATACTCTATTAAGACAGCATGCAAAAGCATTAGTTTTTAACTGTGATTATTCCTCTAAAACACCTATATACATGTGTCTATAGCTGTTGCATACTACAACTCTGTAATGAAATGGAACCAAAAAACACATTTTCCTTTGCACTTTGATTCTAAAGGGATTTTGTTGACTTAAAACGTATCACCCCTCCCTCTGTTTGCAATTTATTCCCTCACTATGGTTGTAAAATAGACCAAAATTTTCTGTGAATGTAAGAGATTACAGACAAAACACTCTCTTTTCCACATTGCCTGTGAGAGCAATTTGTGCAGAGTCGGTTTCACTGTTTTGCTGGAATCTGTTATTTGAGTGGGTTTTTCACAGGAAAAAACATTTTTTTAAACAGGAATTTGTTAGTGTAAACCCACAAGATTTGCATGAGGACCAGCAGGGATGTTTATTATCTACAAGAGTTTTAGCTCATTTTTTAAAAAAAGTCAAGTACCAGTAGATTTGAAACCAATGGCATCCCTTTAGATCAGAACTTCTCAACCTCTCCAATAATATGATCCCAGGCTACAACGCTGGAAAAAATGTTTCAAGGGCCCCGTCCCAGCACACTATAAACAGAGGGGAGCCATGACTCCTGAACTATGTCCACATGAACATCATTATTTCAAAATAAAGTCCTTATTTTGAAATAAGTTAATTCAAATTAAGGGAAAAGCTCAAAGTGAAATAGCATGTCGAAACACAGGACTTGCTAGTTCGCTTTAGGAGAGGGGCACCATGGAAGGTGTGGCAACATGGCCCCCTCCCTGGGTCATGCCCCACCCAATATAGGCTAAAAGGAAGGCACCCTGGGAAGGAGAAGGGCAAAAGTGTTGTTTTGAAATAATGGTTATTTTGAAATAACATGTCCGAACGGCATTATTTCAAAATAACTGTTTTGAAATAACAGCCGTTTCGATTTAAAGAAGGTTTAAACTATTTTGAAATGACGGCTCTTATTTCAAAATGATGGAGCCCGTCATTTCATAAGAATATGTCTTGTGGACCTAATCTCTTTTATTTCAAAATAACCAGTGTTATTTTGAAACAAAAGAGACGTGTGGACATACCCCTGAAGCTCATTTGTGAGCCCCAGATTGTTAGCCCACGTTTGACTCTGTGAAAGAAAATTAGAGAGGTGGGAGACACACAAACATAAGCCTACGGTGGCTTCAAGTCTGCAAATAGATTCACACAAGCCATGCAGACCCTTTGCAAAGGCACACGAGGGTATATGCTGAAGATCATAGTGTTGAGGTACACTAGAAAAATAAACGTCTCACCAACCATTCACCATTGTGGGATCTATTACGGTCTGTATCACGGCAGCCTGGCCCAGCAGAGCATTGGCCTGAACTCTTAATGTCCTTGGTGTTGTTGTTTAGGGTCTCGCTGTTAAATGAAGCTGACATGTTCTTTGCAAGGTTGAGTTTCTTGGGTTAACATGAGGAGGGGTAGGGTTTTTTTTAAAACTAGGTTTGGTGTCAGGGTAAGTACAATACATGTTTCGATAGATCTCACATGTGTAGTTAACTCTTAATTCTATTCAGGGTTGTTAAACTGGGAGATGATTATTTAAAAACGAAACAAGAAATTGGACCTCACCCCCCACCCCCAATTCTGCAAAGCACTTAAGCCCCGGATTGAAGTCTTGGTCTTACACATGGTGCTGGACAGGGACCTCACTGAGTGTTGAGAATAGATGGATATTCATTAAATAATATTGCAGGAATAGGAGGGTGTAACAGAGGACATGCTTAGATCTGTGGTAGCTTTCATACTTTCACTGATGCATGAGAAGGAAGGAAGCCAGCCTGACTGAGGCTGTTGGGCCAGGAGTTAGTGAAAGAGAAATCCATTTGGAAGACCCCAGACCTGCAAGTGGCTCTGGGTGTAACATGTTCCCTGCGGTGCCTGAGCCACAGAGCGTGAGAACCCATCAGAGTGCTTGCCTGCTGAGCCTGGCTCATTACTTCTCACTGCAGCAGCTTTTATTTTCAACTTTGAGGGGTTCTAGCTCAAGTCTCTGAGACGGCAGCCACTGCATATGGGCCAAGCTGTTCCTAGAGTGAGTTCCCTCCATTTCAGATAGGCCTTGCCTCAGTAAACATGGATTCATTTTAAACTCTTGGCCTTAAATTGTAAACTGAGGAAAATGCAACCTGAAATCAGGGACAAAGGGAATGATAAAAGCCCCTGCTGTCACCGTTGGTGTAAAAAGGCAGGGCCAGTTTAGAAGATAGGAAAAGCTACAGATGATGGTCTCAGTCCTATAAAGTATTAGCAACATGCTCATGTGAGTCATATCATGTGAACAGTAACAGGTTCATATGAGCAAATGTTCACATGGCCGTGAGCTCGACTGAATAGAGGGATATTCTGTAGTCTCACCAGTAGTGGGGCACCTTTTTACGAGGCACAGGTTAATTCCCTCACCCTCACTGGCCGAGCTCTCCACGATAGTGACTTTGAGGACTGTTGGGGCTTTGCTAATTCCCTCCACCCTGACACAGACACCTGCTCAGGGAGTAGCACCAGGCACTCTGTCCGTGCTAGAGATGCGGTGCCAGGAGGCCATGCAAGGAATAAGGAGGGCCCTTTTATCCCTCCAAGTAGCCGCATTAGGGCCAGGCACAATCTGGCCTAAGTGTTTATGGTATGAGGCCCTATACCACTTTGTAATCAAAATGTCTGCCAGCACAATGGTACCAACAGACCTGAGCAAAGTGAAATGGTAATCACGATGCCAGTGGAATGGTTTGCAGAATACTCAGAAGTGTAATAGCTTTAAGCTGTTTGGAGCAGAGAGCATCTTTTTGTTGTGTTTGGACAGCACTTAGAGGTACCGTTCCTGTTGGGAAACGCTCAGTCCTAGCACAATGTGGTTCCAGTTCATGGCTGTGGCTACTGTAATAGAAATATAGACAAGCTTTGCACCTCTGGGAAGCTGCATTCAGACTGGTTTTAGGTCACAAGGGGTATGTCTATACTGGAGTCTCAGGTAAAAGTAGGGAAGTTTAAGTCGACCTACAGACCCCTGTGGCCACACTGGGCTTTTATGAAGTCGACTTAAGCATTTCCATAAGCCAACTTAATAACACCACCTCTGAAGGTTGACTTAACACTTAATTTCAAAAGGGATAGCCGTGTTAGTCTAGTCCAGTAAAAAAACAACAAGCAGTTGTGTGGCACTTTAAGACTAACAGATTTATTTTTTGCATGAGCTTTCGTGGGAGAAGATCCCACTTCCTCAGATGCTTTGAAGATGGGTGAACTTACAGAAAGGAATGAAACTAAATGCAAGGGGGTGTAAAACATAGGATCAGGTCATAAAGTAACAGCAAATCAGAGCAGTTTACAGGCTCAAACCATGGGAAGCCTGAAGACAAATTACCCTTTGTAATGGGAAAAGAACCCATAGTCTCGATTGAGTCCTGCTTTCACAGAATTTAGCTTGCATATTAATTCGAGTTCAGCTGTTTCTCTCAACCTTATTAAGTCGACTTCAGTAAGTGGAGATGGGGAAAGCCCTTACGTTGATTTAAATTGGCCTCCAGGGCCCAACCCAGAGTTCCTGCCCACCAGGAAGGGTCAACCTAGCACCTGTCAGTGTGGATGCAGGCAGGGCCATCCTTAGGGTAGTGCAAGTTGGGCAGCTGCCCAGGGCCCCACACTTTGGGGATCCTGTGGGGCTGCACTGCTGCCTCCCCCCCATGCCAGGGACTAGGCGAGCTGGCCAAAAGCAGCAGCCCGGTTCACAGGCCAGCTCTACTGTAAGGCTAGAGGAATGGCTTGTGGCAAAAGCTGCTTAAGGTAGTAGATCAGCACTACATCAAAGGTGAGTCATTAGGACTAACAATGAGGTGCTAATTCTTCAAACAATGCCTCTATGCCTCCTCTCTGAGTCAGTATCTCTTTGGGCTTCTCTCAATCATATGAAAAGGACTGAGGTCACCAACAAGCAACCTTTGTGGTTTTTTATCAATAGACCCAATGAAGAAAAGAAAAAAACTCTGGAACACCCCCACTTATTCCACCATTTCTGGGATCTGGGAATTGCCGTTATTTTTGCAAATTAGGACTTGCCTCTTTTTTCAGTGGGTTGAGAATTCCCTTGCTTGCTACAAAAGTTATAACCTGTAGATTTTAATAAAAACTCCAGAGTTTTTTTTGACTGATAATTAAAAAGAGAAGAATAAAACAAACTGTTCTAGTAGGAGCTTGTGTTAGAAAGTATGATATTTTTTTCTACAATTAGAAAGCCTAAGTAACAGGATGAAATCCAACTCAGGGATGGATCTACTGGAAAGAGAAGTTATAACAAGGTCGTAATCTGAAGTGGGGGAGTGGATAGCCCCATTGTGTTGCTGCCTTATGCACACTGCCAGGGGTCACCAGATCAAGCGGAGAGGGCTAGCACCCCTTCAGTCACACTATTGTGGAAAATTGTGTGTTCATTGAAACTCATGCAGACTCAGGGAGCAGATGACGAGCAGAGGTGAAAGTGGAACCCAGAAGGGCTGCTTCAGTTCCTGGGATTTGGCAGTGGAGAAGGGACCAGGACCTGTAAGGACTTGGACAGGCTCAGCAGCAGACAGGATCTTCCAGGACCTTCCTTGCCAGCCTGGCATTGGCTCTCTTCTCCTTCCTCTGTCTCAGCACTTCCATCTCATTTCTCCACCCAGTCACCCCACCCCCCCACCATTTGCAAGGAGTTCCCATACACGCACTCCAGGCTACTACATGCAATTTTAGAGATTTGACACACTTCCTGATTTGAGACAGGAGTATGGCATGTGGGATCACTCTCTGCTTGTTCCATGTAGGTGATCTCAAATGAGATGTGTACAGTTCAGAGATGCAATAGAAGCCTCAAGAGAAAGGATGAAAGCCATGAGGGATTGCCACCACCCCAACTGCCCTCCTCCAGCCATGGTCACCATTCAGTTTTCTAGTGGTGGTTGCTTTTTTTCAGTGGAGGGTTGCTGCATGATAGAGGGGTTCAGAGAGAGGTCCCGAGGAAAAATGTTTGACAACCACTGGCTTAAGGGTGGCTGAGAAACCAGAACCTGCACTCCTTTTCCGCTGTTTCCAACTGGCTCGCCTGGTCCCTGGCATGGGATGGCCGGTGAAGGGGCTTGCACCTTCCGTGTGCTACCCCACCCCGCCCTGCCCCCCCAATGCCCAGGGGGGTGAGTGGGGGTCCCGCAAAGGATGATTCACCCAGGGCCCTGCACCCACCTATGGATAGCCCTGGATGCAGGCAGTCAACTGGCCCTGGATGCAGGCAGTCAACTTAAAGTCAACCTTGTTAAGTTGACTTAACAGAGCCTCCAGTATAGACATACCCAATTAGAGGAGAGAGCACAGTGGGATTTAAAAAATGGCAACAGGTATTTGCAAAAAAAAAAAAAAAAAAAAAAGAAAGAAATTGCAAAATTCAGTCACACTCACAGACTCTTCACCCAGTACCCAAGACTGGACAAGTAATAGAAAAAAATGCCAAATAATTTACTTGAAACATTGAAAGGAATTCATCATATAAATTATTCAGTGGGCATTATTCAGTGAACTCTAGTTACAAATGGAATAAACTTGGTCTTGATGTTCCTCTAACCATTACAGTGCATGAGCAAAGTTGCATGTGCAAGTAGTCTAATGGTCTTCACATTATAGAATAAGATCAGGGTTGGTCGCTTCCAATGACCTCAGGAGGTCATCTAGTCCAACCCCCCTGCTCAACGCAGGCCCAACCCCAGCTATGTCAGATCAAAGTGACTACGTGCATGTGTACTATTGTACATTTGGGAAAATGTTAGCAAGATTGGGAGCTAAGTGTCCAGTGAATATTTACGTATATAAACAAATGGGACCGATAAAGTTAGTGCTAAGGATTCTTTGACCTTTCACAGCCTGTTTCAGCTAAAGATCTCGCAGTGCTTTATAACCATCAATCAGTTAAGTGTCACAAGCCGTTACCAGGGCTCATTAGGAATTTTCTGCCAGAGCTTTTTTGTGATAAAAGAATGCAGTTTCTGTAAACATGATGTTTTCGCAAGAAAAAATTTGGATTTTTCAAAAAAAAAATTCAATTTTCTGCCAGAAAAAAATATGAAAGGTTTTGTTTCTGTCAGTCTGATATTAAAGTGCATTTGCATGGTGTCACAGTGTCCTCTGGGAGTTATAGTTTGTATGTCTCATGCCCCCATCCTACCCATGCTGCATCACTCATGATGCGCCTGTTGTCTCCTCTAATTGAGATGTGGGTATCATGAGGCACATGACTGTGGGGCATCATGGGAGGTAGGATCTGGTCAGGAGCAAGGTGCAGGGGATGCGGTGAGTGGGGTAAGAGGCTTTATTTATATATTTAAGTATTGAAATGAGATAGTCAAGCAGCAGGCAAGGCAACACTTTCAGTCTGGAGTTGTAATCCTACGTGATTGCCTGGTTCCCGAGAGCAACTCTTCCTCAGAAATTGTCTCTGATCAGAGCCCAAGGCAACCAGGTTATTGCTGTTGTCCATGCAACTACATCTCTCTTGCAGACCCCCAAACTAACACCCCAGCATGTTTTCCCAAAAGTCAAAACTTGTTTGCACTCTAGCAAAAAAAGTCATGTGTGTATTGGTGACGCCTGGTGATTTGTGCCATAACAATTCCATGATTTCACTGCATGAGAGGTCTAGCTGTATGACATTAATTTTCAGGAAACTTTCACACTTGCATATGCCAAGCCAGGCTGTGATCAGTTCTGGTGGCCTCATTTCCCAGAGCATGTCGCAGCTTGTAATTCAAGATACATGTAAAATGCAACCCAAAACCACCCCTTTTTCACTCTGATCTGCCAAGATGCTGTGCCCTGATGTCTGTGGGGCACTGTGGGAATGCGGATTTCTGCCATGCAGGGATCACTGCAAGATCATGGTCTTTGCTTGGACCTCAGTAAAACTTCTGCCAAATTACTTCTTTATGATCCAGATAGTTAGATAAGCTAATGTCACGCAGTCAATGTGTTCCATGTATATTTTTGTTTGTCATTCTGTGAGAACAAGAGAGTTGCCATAGATAAAGGACTTACAGTGGTTAATTTAAATTTCGTCCCACTTTTTCTCAACCTTGATTGGTTTAAAGAGCATTTTTGCACATTTTTTCGCAAATTTTTTTGCACATTTGTTCATGACCTTAATTGGTTTAAAGTGCATTTGTGTATTTTCATGCATTTTTTCACAACCTCAGTTGGTTTAAAGTGCATTTGTGTATTTGCACTGATCAGTTGACTGAGGAAAAGCCCCAATCCAGTTCACAGTTAAGGGCGTGATTTGCCATTTGGTGGGCCTCCGTGCATAAGTCAAGATAACATGTGCCTTGCTGTTGGAGGGATCAGGGCCTACAACAGCTGCTGATTCCAGGTCTGTTTCAGTTTCATTCCTTTATTTGTACAATAAGAAACAGAATCCCCGACCTGAAGAGATTGCTGCTGAGACAAGACAGCCTCGACGTACACAGAGCATTCAGGCACTGATTTTAAAGGAATAAAAGCACTCTGGTGAAGACATTTCACAAGGGCCTGTGGGAGGAAAGCACTGGCAACTTTGGCATTTGGATACCTCCTTCCCTCAGCTACCTTTGAAAGGCTAAACCTAAATAAAACTCCATGGTTGCCAAGTTCCAAAGGCGCGGCCATGTTAGTCTAGTTCAGTAAAACGAACAGGGAGTCCCGTGGCACTTAAAGACTTATTTATCGCATGAGCTTTCATGGGAGAAATTCCCACTTGGTCTTGGGTCCTATTGGCTTCAATGGCCAAACCCACTCATGTCACTGAGGCCCTGATTTCACCTCAGCGTATAAACTCCATTTTAACAGAAGTCCTCTTTCCCTCCCTAACAGCTAACTACTATTTAATGCTTGTTTTTCGTCACATAGCCCCCGGTTTGGGAAATCTCTTACCCTGATGTGAACTCTCATTCTGTTCCTGCTTTGATTGAAAATGGATTACTTCACTAAGGCTCCAGAAGTGCCAGGTGAAAATCTATCTATCTGGAGCGAACATGCCCAGGTTCCTAGGAAGAGACACATGTGGTATCATTTTTCTCTGATTTGGAACATGCAGGACTAAATTAATAACAGTTCTTACAAGACCCTGGGGCTCTGTGTAAAAGAATTTTGATCTGCTCAAGAAAGGCTCACCGTTGCACACTTGACTTGTGACCTCTTTTCAAAGACACCTGCGTGAGCTTTCAAAATCCACCACCACCAATTATCCACTTTCAAGCTGAAGTGTTTAAACCTAGGGCCACATTAACGGAGCTTAGCACATAGCCATGTCATAGTAGACTTCCTGATGGGAGCAGATGTCTTGCCACGGTTAAAAGAGAGTTTAGGGATGGGGCACGAGATTAATCAGCTTCTCCTCCTGACAGCTTCAAACAAAGAAGCCTTTTAGCCACCTGGTTTGTCTCTCTCACACCTGCATTAAGATTGTGAGACAAAGCTTTGCACCAAGGCCTTGATCCTGTTATTTGCAGGTACCTGTCTATGTCCGCACTGCAGCACTTAACAGCCCTTCAGAGAGACCAAAGTGAAGAAGCGGCATGTATACAGTTTCTTCAGGATTTCAGGCATTTTAGGAGATGATGGAATGTATTTAAAATCCAGTGAGATTTATTGGGGAGTGAGGGAGACTGTGCGAAGGGGGAGGAGAGGTGGAGGAGCAGAGAGCGTTTCATCTTTGATAGTATTCACGGACAGAACATGGAGGCTCTTTTGTTGCTGGAGCTGCATGAATCACAAAGCTGTGCACTGATTGTTCATGCGGGGGTTTGTCTGCATAGATCTGACTGAGGACTCAGGGCCACTTTTCATGCCTGAAGGCTCATTCTGAGTTTCTGACTTGGGTAAAAATGACCAGCTGTATTGAGATGGATTGCACTGGAGAATTTCCCCATTATACAGCTTTCAGGGGTCTCCTTCTAACCACGTCCTGCCCTTTTTGCCATACATGCCAGACCTAGGCTCCATGCTTCCCTTACCTTGCCCTCCTACACCCAACACCTTAGTGATGCACATTTTACCATCTCCCTCATGAGTCTCTCCCTTCCTCACCATACAGCCTGACTCATCTAAGTGACAGCAGTTGTACATACAAAAATCCCCAGGAGCTGCTGGGATTCTGTCTATCCCCATGAGGGCCAAATTTTCACTGGATTCAGTTACATTTTATCTCAGTAAAAAGTTCAGGAGTGGTCCCTCTGGAAATAAAAGATGCTTTGTTTTCTCTGTCCCTGGTCAGGAAAGTAAATCTAGCTTTTCAGTTCAATTCAGTTTATGGTTCCCATATCTACAGCATTAACCAGAACGCCAGAATGTTACTGTCTCATCTTGGCTCTCAATCCTCCTCAACAAAATGCCTACATGATAGGGACAGTTGAGCAGTTCAGCAAAAAGTCTGTATTTGTACTACAGTATTTGAGAAAATGCCAGTAGCTTGGTTGATCACTGCAATTGAATAAGGTAGAAATATTAGAGACAAATTCATAGTCGAGGCCTGTTTTAAATCATTGATGTTGTGGAAAGCTCTAGATACATATGGGAAAAAAATCCAAATGTTTTCTGATTCTAGTTTTTATTTTTTTTACCCTCTTAAAAGCAAAACCATCCTTGCACAATGACCCATATGCTATAGGTCCAGGTCTGTACCAATAATTTGTCCCAGGTGAGTTGAGCAATGGTTCTCTCCAGTTGTTGCACTCACACAACCCATTTCCTCTTCAAAGGACTGTAGAAAAAATACTAAAGATCGGACCCTGATCACATAGAAGTGAATGTCTATGGCAAACTTCTCACTTTCCAAAGGGATAGC
>ML681997.1:2776905-2833387 GCA_007922195.1 Podocnemis expansa
AAGCATCTGAGGAAGTGGGATCTTCTCCCACGAAAGCTCATGCAAAAAATAAAACTTCTCACTGACTGTCATCAGATCAGGATTTGACAAGGGTCCAATTCAATGACACCATCTGAAGTCAATGAAAGGACCCTCATTGACAGTAATAGGTTTGGATCAGGGCCTGAGAGAGAGACAAAGAGAGAGGGAAAGGGCTCCTTTCAGCACTGCCCTGTGCGGTGTGCTCCACTTGGCACCACTGCTATGCAGATGTCAAGCTTCTGGTCTGGTTGTGTTTTACATCTGCTTTGCATTTGTGTCAATGACTTGTCAAGGTGAAGGTAATGATGAATCAAGCCAAGAGTGCTTTTTTTTTTCACCCTAAATGATAAATCATTTATTTCCCTGTTATTTCTCCCAAACAGCAATTTCTTTGGGTTTTCTGTGCTCAGTAGTTCAGAGTTCCTCCTTACACAGAGATTCAGTGATGTGGGACAAACAGCAATAGGTGAAGCCAAGGTTCCCCAGAAGGCCTATGTCCCAGCGCACAGTCGTTCTATCCTTTCACATTCACAAAGGCCCTTTGACTTCCCTGATGCTTGTGCTGAGTAATGAAAACCCAAGCTTTAATCATGACACAGCTATTTCTCCATGCGGGATTATTAGAGATGAAGGAGTGCTGCTATGTGTTTGGTAGGTTGTTAAACAAACTAATGAAATAAAGGTTCCTATAAGGTGATCAGGGACTGGTCAGGTTGATAAGAGTGGACCATTTCCTTTTGATAAATGTAGTATCCCAACAGTCTTCTCTTTTGTCATAAATATCAAAGCATCGCTGGACACTTTCCAATGAGGCAGCCATGTTAGTCTAGCTCAATAAAACAAACAATGAGTCCTGTGGCACTTGAAGACTAACAAATTTATTTATTGCATGAGCTTTCATGGGAGAAAATCCCACTTCATCAGGTGCTTAGAAGATGGGGGAACCTACAGAATGGGGGAAAATAAATGCAGGGAAGTGTAAGTAATGGGATCAGGTCACACTGTAACAGCAAATCAAAGAAGTTGTTAAGATTCAAACACTGGGGAACAGCATATAGAGGGAGATGAGGTCAAATCACCTGTTGTAATGACAAAAAAAATCCAAAGACCTTTTTAGCTCTGAGGAAAATGTCAAATTTGCAAATTAATTCCAACTCTGCTGTTTCTCTTTGAAGCCTTGAGCTGTTATTCATTTGTCAGACCCTATGCTATCAACACTTCTAGCTATCTTCGACACACCACAGACTTCCTGCAGAAAATTCAATCCATTGGTGAGCTTCCAGAAAACACCATTCTGGCCACTATGGAATTAGAAGCTCTTTACACCAACATCCCACACAAAGATGGATTACAAACTATTAGAAGAACCATCCCAGATGACGCCACTACATATGTTGTGGCTGAACTTTGTGACTTTGTGCTCACCTACAACCATTTCAGATTTGAGGATAATTTATACCTTTAAGCCAGCAGCACTGCTATGGGTATCCACATGGCCCCACAATAGGCCGACATTTTTATGAGCGACTTAGAACACCATTTCCTCTTGTCCCAAAGCACCTCTCCTCTACTTATGCTACACTGGTGACATCTTCATCATCTGGACCCACGGTAGGGATGCCCTTGAAGATCTCCACAGAGATTTCAACAATTTCCACTCCACTGTTAAACTTAGCCTGCCACACTCCACACAGGAGATCCATTTTTTGGCACTACAATAAAATTTGTAATGGAAACATAAGCACCACCCTATACCGAAAACCTACTGAATGGTAGAGTTACCTAAATTCCTCGAGCTTCCATCCAAAATACACCACGTGATCCATTGTCTACAGCCAAGGCCTGAGCTATAACTGCATTTGCTCTGATCCCTCAGAGAGAGACAGACACCTTTAGGATCCCTATCAAGCGTTCTTGAAACTACACTTGCGGACGTGAAGAAACAGATTGACAGAGCCAGGCGAGTACCCTGAAATCAAGAGGAGAAGCCCAAGAAAGAAAACAACAGAATACAACTGGTCATCACCTACAACCCCCAAGTCAGACCTCTACAGCACATCCTCAGGGATCTATAGCCTGTTCTACAATACGATCCCTCACCCTCTCAAGCCTTGGGAAACAGACTTTTCCTAGTTTACAGACAACCCCCTACTTTAAGCAGATACTCACAAGCAGCTACAGACCTAACAACAGAACCATTAAAGCAGGCACATATCCCTGCAATAAACCATGCTGAGGCCAGCTTTGCCCACATATCTGCACAAAAGACACTATTACAGGATATAATCCAGTCAGCTATTCCATCAAAGGCTCATTCACCTGCTCATCCACCAATGTGATTTATGCCATCATGTGCCAGGAATGCCCTTCTGTCTTATATATTGACAAACAGGATGATCTCTGTGCAAAAGAATAAATGGCCACAAATCTGACATGAGGAATCTCAACACTCTAAAACCAGTAGGTGAGTACTTCAGTCTCACTGGTCACTCCATTGACAGTTTACTAATTGCTGTACTCAGACAAATGAATTATAGCTCAAGGCTTCAAGAGAAACAGCAGAGTTGTTTAATTTGCAAATTTGACTCTGTTTGCTCAGGGCTAAAAAAGGGCTTTGTGCATGTATAGTCTCTCTTCATCTGTGTTTTTGACATCATGTTTGAAGTATATTTTGGATGGATTTTCTATGTTTAAATCATACATTACTTCTGCACCCCTTGGACTCCCTTCCTGCATCCCTAAGGGATGCAGGCACCTGAGGTTAAGAACCCCTGTTCTATATGCTGTTCCCCAGTGTCTGAATCTTAACCACTGCTTTGATTTGCTGCTACAGTGTGACCTGATCCCACGACTTACACTTCCCTGCATTTATTTTCCTCCCATTCTGTAAACATCCCCATCTCCTAAGCATCTGATGAAGTGGGGTTTTCTCCCATGAAAGCTCATGCAATAAATAAATTTGTTAGTCTTTAAGTGCCACAAGACTCCTTGGTTGTTTCTTTGGATAATGAAGACTTGATCAGATGGTCAACACCACCAGAAAGAAAGACTCATGGTGAAAGACCTTAACTGTGCACCAGGCATGATGGATTCATTTCCTGGCTCTTCTGTGGACTCCCTTATGGATGATCTTTTTTTTTTTTTTTTTTTTTTTTTTTGTGGAGCAGTTTGAGGTCTACTGATGAAAGATTCACAATATAAAAGCTAGTTATTGTTCCTTCCTCTGTAAAAAGGAGATAGTGCACACTTTCTTCACCCTTGCCTGTCATGTCTATTTAGATGGTGGGCTCTCTGGGGCAGGGACTGCCTTTCACTATGTTTATATACAGTACCTAGCATAATAGGGTCCTGAACTCATTTGGAACCTGATCCTATGTAATGGCTGCCCAGATGCTAACTAGAGTAATGTCCAATGCTTATACAGATTCTCAGGAAATGCTTTATTTGCCATGAAAAAAATGAATAAAGAAAAGAAGATACTGTTAGGGGAATTTCACTCCTGCCCCCCAAAATTGTCACTTGGATGTTCTGTTGGAAAACTGAAAGAAGCAGAAAGTCTTGTGAAAATCTGTTTCCTCAAAAAAGTATTCAACATTTATAAGGCAATGCAAAAGATAGTGTAGTGGCTAGCACCTCTGCTTAACATGCAGATGGGCCTGGGTTCAATTCCCAGGGGGTTGGACTCAATGATCTCATGAGGTCCCTTCCGGCCCTATGATATGATTTGATTTGATTTGACCATGTCAGCAGCTCCACTGTACAATGTCCTTCCTTGCTGCAGCACACAGGAAACCCTTCACAAAAGTAATTTCTTCAACACAGTCTCAGTCAAAGGCTCTCTTTCCAAAGAAATCAGTTCTGTGTGTATATGCGAAGAAAAAGCCTGTTTACAATATGCAGCAAAGGTGTTCTGCATGATAGGTATGTTCCTGGAGACAAAAACAGGTCCTTGCATTGGGCCATGTTATGACTAGTTTCTGTGAGCCAAGATAACCTTCTCCTTATACCCCTAAGTTCATCCACTGCTTTGGAAGACTGTAGCTCCCATGTACCTAGAAGAGGATAACCATGTAGTTTCACCTTAGCCCCCTTTTTTTTTTGCTTCACTTACCCTAATGACTATGTTTGTGAACATTTGCCTTTCTTCTCTCCCATCCATTTCTTTATTCTTTCTCTTGCTTCTACTCCATTTTTCCTTTATTCACCCAGTTTTCTCTCCATCCCTTATTTATTGCTCTCTCTCTCGCTCTTCCTTCCCTTCCTATAGAGTTGCCTCATGACACAATCTCTCTCTTCTTCCCAACACTTTGGCTATTGAGTGCATGCAGCCACCTTCTTCCATCTGGGAGGTTCACCATGGAGCTGGGGGCTTCTTCTAAAACCCCCCACACCTCCAGAGCTTCCCAAATGGACCTGCATCTCCAGTCCTGCTTCCTTGGGTCCTACATATGATGGGAGGGAAGGAGGCCTCTCAGAGGGTGGGCAGAAGCCTATATATTAATAGTGCCGAGGAGAGTAAGCAGTTTGAAGAGGATTTGGCCTCCCTGCATTGTGGTGTCCCAGGTGGAAACTTCTTAGGTCTGTTCCTAAATCCACTAGGCATGTGCTATTGGATCACTCCGAGTTTGAGTGCAGTTGTTAGGAAACAGTTTAGCTGCCATGTTTGCGAGTATGGGGCAGCTTTGTCCCTGGGCAGTTTAAATAAGATCCCAGGAGTGGGCCTGCTGCAGTATGGGGCACCACAGAGTGGGCACATAGGTGTCTGAATATCATTGAGGCCTAAGGGCCAGCACTGAGAAGGGGATGGTACCATGGAAGTTCATTGAGTGTGAGCCTTCAAGTAAAGAGGTAGGGTTGGTTTAACAAACAGTGCAAACAGAACTTCATGGTTTAGCTCACAAATCCCTTATGAATTGAATCTTGTAGAGCAGTGTTTCTGACCATGAACCAGCACTGGTCCTTGAGATCTCCTCGACATGGTAAAGGAAGCCAGTCCCTGGTATCAAAAAGGTTGAGGAACACTGCAAGTGGCACTCTCGCCTTGATATGGAGGGGCCAGGAAACCTACACTTACCGCTATATGCACACTTGATCAGCTCTGATACTGTAGCCAGAAGAGGGCAGCAGAATATACGCACACGGGCCAGTGCTAAAATAAATCTGTTAGTCTTAAAGTGCCACACAACTCCTTGTTGTTTTTTTACTGGACTACGTTCCAAAAGCTGTTAATTGGTTTTGTTCAGAAATATCATGGGATTGAACTGACACCAAAAGAATTTCTAACCATGAAAGCAGGGGGCTTGGGGAGGTGTTTCCCTCTGGCATTCTGCTGCTGCTCTCTGAAGAAATCAAAGTTTCTGATTTTGTGAACTTTCTGATTAAACATAAATCTTCCAAACCAAAAGCTTTTGGGAGAGACATGGGTAAGAAATGGAAACATTTGTTGGGGTTTCCCAGGTATGGAAAAGAAGGTGGGAACATTTCTTATTCACCACCATGCAGATTTCCTTTTTCATAATTCCTGGTAAATGCACAGAATCATTTGGGAATCTTTCCCATTTGCACTTGGGCTGCCTAGATTTTTTCGCCCTGGCTCCTTACACTCACCCATCTCACTTCCAAAGCTTTCTGGTCTGTGGTTTCTAGCATCTAGCTGTGTGCTTGATCTTACCTCCATCAACAAACGTGGCACTGCTTGTGTTGACTTTCACAAGAGCAGGCTTAGGCCCTTAATGGAAAACTTTTGGACTTCTCCAGGTCTTCAAAGACTTGAAGGGATTTCATAGCAATGTAGGACTCAATCCACTTTAAATATCAATTGCAATGAGAATACTCACAGGCTTAAAATGAAGGACTTGCTTAGCATTTTCCTGAATTGCTCTTCAGGTTCCTCTTCATGAACTGCCTAATTTACCTGGGCACTGTGAAAAGCTTAGGATTGGGTCCTCAGCTTCTATAAATGGGCATTGAGCCGCTGAGGTTTATGGCAATACAATCAACACCATTCAGAGTATTTACACCTATATTCCCCTTTGGAGGCACATTCCAGAGATGTTCCATGAACTCTTGGACCTCCAGCTATGACTTGTCGTTGGGTAGGGACCCCTGGACCACTCACTCTGGACAAGGGTTAAGGCTGCAAAGTCCTTATGAAACACTGGGACACCCTCATCCTGCCAGTCTACCTAACAGGCAGTACTTGCCCATCACCTTCTCTGCATGGACCAAAAAAACCCAAGAACAAAAGGAAGTAGTTTTTCATACAGTGCACAGTCAACCTGTGGAACTCCTTACCAGCAGATGTTGTGAAAACGGGATGCTGAGCTAGATGGACCTTTGGTCTGACCCAATATGGCCATTCTTACGTTATTGGTCATTCTTACATATGTTATGTTACATTAATGTCCTTAAGGACTGTGAACAGCATGGTGAGCAGCCACCAACTCTCACATAGCTCCTTCCCAGCAGAGCACAGTTCTTTTTAAGGCAGGAGCATCGCAGAAGGGAAAAAAAATATTTTAAAAAATTAAATTCCAACTCATTAAAGGCTTACGAGAAGTCACATCAACATCAGCATGGGGCTGCATTGTCAGTTTTTCTTTCCTTTCTGCAAGGGTTGGAGTCCCCCTAGAACCTAAGATCCTGTCAGTTTGTTGAGTCAAAAGGAAGAGCCTGTGCCTGTTCAAGCTCATCTTTTGTTACCAAATGTCCTGCCTCTGTTTCTTGGTCGCTTGCAATCTCAGTATATGCAAAGCACCCTCCAGGAAGTGGGACCTTTGTCTTGGAGGTCTTGGGGACTCGCTTTTATCACCACACTTTTCCCACTGTTGTTAGTTCCTAGAGGAGCCCTGGTACCCTTCTCCTATGGAGTAGAATACAACCACACAAAAACCATTCATACATGTAACACAATGATCCCTAACGACATCTGTTACCACACAGGAATTTACACCTGTACCTCAATTCTTTCTCTCATAGGGCTGCTGCTTGTTTCCTCTTGACCAGGTTTGAGTCTCTGTTTCTATTCTGCACTCCTTCCCCTTAGTGGGCATGTGACATTTCTGCAGATCTCCCCAACTCTGCCTTGCTGGCAATTCTAGCAACAGTTCAGCATGAAATCCTCTGTCCTTGCATAAACTTCTTTTGTTTAAGTAACAGGCTCTCAATGAGCCAGGTGCTGTAAAATTTGGTTAGCTAGAATTAAGGACTCTGGTTAGTGGAAGAATTAGTAGGGGTATGGCCGAGCCTCACTGCACTATGGGAATTTGGGGGAGTTTAAATAAATATCTAATCTACTCTCTGGGCACAGGCCAGTATCAGGGGGCAAGGAAACTGTTGGTCGCAAGGATTATTCATCATGGACTATGATAGCTAAACAGTGAAAATCCAAAAGGATCTGGGTATTTGCAGCAAGGGATGCTGGTCCTCCTCAGAGCCTGGACCTGAGGAAGGGCCTGAATGCCCTTTCTGGCCAAACCCAGGTATTACAAGCTGGAAGCCCTGGAAGCAGAGGGGTGGGGCTAGGACAGGAAGGGGAAGTATAAAAAGCCAGCCCAGCAGCTCAGTTGGGGCTGAGCTGCCCTGGAGGAAGGATGCTCTTTCAGTCAGGCTGCTTGCCAGGTGACACTGTGGCTCTTTGGCCAGGGAGCCAGAGGGCCTACCCAGTTTACCTGGACCTAAAAACTGGGAAGAAATGCCGTGGACTGGGGTAACTATCCTAGAGATCCTGTTGGCCCTGAGGGGCTGCCCCTTCCAGGGGATCCACAGGGAACTGAGGACTGTGACCTGCTTGGATGCTGGCATATAGTGAGACCCCTGGCCACAGAGGGGTCCTGTGACTTAGAGGAGCTACCCTCTGCAGAGGACCCCTGTGCCCCTGAGGAATGACTGGGTGCAGAGCGACCCTGGGATGTAGAGGAGCTGCCTTCAGCTGAGGAACTCAAGACCTTTCTGGACCTGCCACCCATGGATGGTGAGGGACTCATGGGGATTCCCCAGGTGATATACATGCCAGACCCAGAGGAGCCCCTCAGAGATGGGTACCTGGGCTCAGGGTGGGAGGAAGTGGCCCAGGGGGAGCTGAACCCAGTTCAACTGGAAACTGGCTCCTATAGCTGTCTGCACATTGTGGCAGGAGCCCCACTGACCCAGTGACCGGCCCCAGTCACTCATAGAGCCCTGGGCTGGGATGCAGTGGTATCAGGTGGGCCTGTGCCCCCTTCCCTCCCCCTTTCCTTGTGAGCGTCTTCTCTTGCCAACCACCTGGAGTGCTATTATGGATTTAACTGTTTCTACTTGACCACCTAACCTGGCAGCTGGGGCCACCGACTTTGTTGCCTGCCTGCTTTGGAATTCCACTAGGGGGCGCCCTCCCAACAGGTTGGGAGGTGCAGACTGAGACACAGAAGAGAACTATTTGCCTGATGTGCACCACTGGAATTTGGATAGTCTGGGGATGTGGGGGGAAGGAGTAATAGAAAAATTGTAGAATTGCTTCTTCTACCAACCATGTTGGAGCATGCTAGGAATTACCAGTATGTCCCCCCAATAATTGTGTTTTTTATGAGATTTTGTGGCTGTTGGAGAGGCAGATACGCACTACCTGTCATGATGACACTAAGAAGAGACAGCTCTCATTGCTTTTGCTGACACACACGTCTCATGAATAGTAAGTCGTTAGAAATGAGCTCAACATCAACATTCTGTGCACCCAGGCTAGAAGCTATGGGATGGATGGTGTGCAAATGTTTGGCAGAAATACTGGCTCCCCTTACTTTTAGGCATGTCTGTGGCTTTCTGATACTGTAAACAGCTGACACAGTCATGGAGGCATAGTGTATCTGAAACAGTTTATACAAAAGAATTCCATCTGTCAGTCTGTTTACAGTTCACATGTGAAAAGGGAAAATCTTTAAAAGGAGAGACCAGGCAAAAAAATCTGGGATATGCTACAAATAATTTTTGAAAAGGGACAAATATCAATGAAGACTTTTCTGGGCTTTTGGTATAAACCAATTTTTACCATTTGGCTTTTGAAGTTATTCAAAACAATAATAAAAAAGGAAATAACATAGACTCAAATAATATAAAGGTTTATTTAAAGTGCTCACTAATATTGAAATGCGTCCTAGTGTTTCTCAAAAGGACTAGTTAATGGTAGTGAAAGGACTCTGGGTAGAAGAAACAAAGATATCACTTGGCAATAATCCTGAACATTAGAAAGCTGCATTAACCAAAGAGAAACTCTGAAAGTGTCTGTAAACAGCTTCAACTTCCTGTTGGATGACCACCAAAGCTAAGCAGAAATGATCTAGCTGTCATGGGTTTTCCAAAGAAGTCCCCTTACAACGTCGCACCCCACAGGAATTGTGATGGAGAGAACCTAATTTATGGGAATGGGCTAGCGGAGAACTTGAATGTGGAGAATGTTGATGCACAACTGAAATAGAGGGGCATATTCAACAGCTCTGCAGCCTTGATGCAGCACAAGGAGAAGGCATAGGGTGGAGCAGTAAGGAACCAAGCACCAGCCTTGGCTTCTAATCTTTGGCTCTAATCCTGCGGCATGATCCATCCAGGTACACAGTACATGAGTGAGTGTTACTGCCCGATACTGTATTGTCTATAGCAGTAGTTCCCAACCTTTTCAGTAACATGGCACACTTCAATGAGACAGACAATTCCACAGCACAACCACTTTTTTCAGCTGGATTGATTGCTCATAAATGTCACATTTACTATGGCTATGATCTTACTAGAGAGGTTTGCAACATAGTGCATACAACACACTAAAGAAGGATCAAATGTATTAATGTTTCAAATCCACTGAAAAAAATACACATCATCTCAGTTTTGCCCTTTGGTCACCTGCATTTTTAGAAGGTTCATATTTTAGAATCAAAAGACTGATACCTTGCTTTTGATTTGATGATTAATTTTGACAAGTTGTATGAGCTGTAATTTTGGTTGGGTAGAATACTGTTTAAGATGAAACAATGTTTATTTTACACATTTTATGTATCTCATTTTATTTACATATTTTACATTGATTTTCATAATCTTTCTACAAAATTTCACAGCTCACTTAGACTATTCTCATGGAAAACCACTGGTCTAGAGTCAAGATAAGCTCAAAGGCTATATGTACATGGGAGGCTTCACTCGACTTAATAAAGTGAATGGAAGCCAGGGAACCCAATTAATTTATTAATAAAGTTGACTTAATAAAGTCAACTTAGAAAAATGGGGACCCTAAGTTGACTTAATAAAGTTGACTTAACTGAGCCCTCTAGCATAGCCTTATAGGATGACCTGTATTTCAAAAGGTAGGGCCCTGTGCTTTGGCATTAAAAGACAGAGGTTCTAGTCCTTGCTCATGCTGAACAACAGGTCAGGCTGAGTAATTTATGTTCAGTAATATTGGCTTCAGGCTGCGGAGTGTCTCTCCCGGACATTTAAGGACCAAAGGATTCTAACGCAGATCAACACTGGCCTCTCCAAAGAGAATGGGGCCTAGATTCCCCTGATATCAGTGCACCATTTTAGAAAGCGTAACCAGTCAAGACACTGCCCGTTTTAATAGGCTGATGTGCTTTTCCTTCTCAGCTCTCCCTCAACGAGGGCAGTGGCTCAAAGTAAAAATCTGGGTCAAAATGATCAGTACTTAATAATGAGCTTGATCCTGCACAGGGTTAAATGCACAAGACTTTTACATCCAAATACCTTGGTTTTAAATCATGCTCTGAACTTGCATGACAATTAGTCTGGTGATGTTGCCCCCCTGGATGAATTAGTCCCTATTATAAAACTGCCACAGAGAGCTTTTCCACAATTAGCACCAGACTGGAATAACACAATTTCATAAGCATCACAGTGGACACACAACTTATAAAAGCCCCATTGCAGCCTCTTTCCTTACTTCAGTTCCTTATTTAACAGTTTATCATGACTGCTTTATTAAACCACACCAGGCGAATCCATATGTCAATGTATTGTAACCCTCATCTAATCATGGTTGGAGATACATTAGAAACCTTGCAGATGAAATAAGTTTACTGACAGTCTAACTTCTTTACCAAGCAAAGTCTGAGCCATTAACTCAGAATATTAGCCAATAATACAAATATTTACATAAAGCAACAGCTTGTTTTAATTGTCCAGGTTTAAATCAGGCTTTTCTAGTATCCCCACAGGAACAGGAAGAAGGTGGGGGGGCTGGGTTCTGAGCATACCAAAGCACATCCAGTCTTGGAAGTTAAGAAACATTTTCCCCCTTGGTTTAGCCAAATGTGCTCCTCATATTCCCTCACCACAAAGCATCCCTTCTCTGTTGTTTCATCTTAGCCCGCTTCAACACACACAGTGACATTAATACCAACCTAAAAGCTTTAATGAAAATCCACTGGGCAGATTCTGCCTTAATGTCACACATAGTAGACTGTGTGATTGGCACACAAGGTAGATTGTGGCATGTGATTTCTGTATTTCAGAACTGGGCATGCTCTTTACAATCCAACCAGTTAGGACTAGCACTGGTCAAAATTTCCCCTGAGCATAAGTTTTATGCTCCCTCACAATGAAAGGCTGTCACTTTTTCATGTGTGAGTGAAATTATGGAAATCAGATGTTTGAATGAAATTTTCCACATTTTAAGATCAAGATTATAAAAGTCACTTCCTGAATTCCCAATTTTAATTATTAAAAGAGAGAGTTAGCAAATTAATGTTTCAAAAATGATTTTGATTTAAAATGCACACACACAAGTCACAAAAAATGAAAGAAACCAAGTCCAAACCCTGTGAAGAGGGAAAAAATTCAAGATTTTTGGTAAAAATGATGGTCTGATTTTTTTTGAGCCAGCTCTAGTACTACCCATTCAGAGCTATTCTGGATTAACACTGTAGTATATTACTGCTAGGATCAAGACCATAGATTAGATCTCTGAAAATAATATATCTCAGAAATATGTTCACTGTTCAATTTTTCCTTCTGCTTTGGAAGATACTGTCACAGACTTAAGCAGGAGAAATATATCCTGGCTAGGCTCAGAGAAGCTAGAGATGGCAAAGCCATACGAGATCAATTCCCCTGGAAGGCCAGTGTAGTTCTCCATTAGATAGCTAAGCAGACATTAAATGGAGGGCAAGCCCTCATTAGAAAAGGTTAACTGTATTAGCAAACCCTCTGTGACAGGATCAGTCTGGCAGGCTTCCAGAAAGTAATCCTATTGGGTACTGGGAGGTGGGTGGATGCAAGTCTGCCCACTCCTAAAACCTGTCCCAGCCTAAGGGGAGGTGGCCCTAGACCCATCTTCAACTAATTACAGGGGATAACTAATGAAATAGCAGGAACGGGTGTGAGGGTCATAGGTTCAAAATGAGGGATTCAGAAGGGGACACTGAACAGAGAACCCCAAGCAGCACCCACTGCTCCCAGAAGATATTGGAGGAGTCAGTGGACAATGCCCAGAGGAACTCTGCTCGGATACATGAACGGACAAGGCACCGGAAATAGGCCCCACAGTTGCAGGCCCTTCCCTCAGCCAGCCTCCTCTCCTTGGTCTTGTAAATGGCTGTCTTAGCTAGGGCCAGGAGGAAGTTGACGAGCAGGTCCTGCAGCTTTGTGGGGTCATGAATAAAGAGTGCATAAGTAAACAAGTGAGGGGAAAAGTGCAGCCAGAACCTCAGTAAGAGGTTCTGGAGCAGCCAAAAGAGGGGCTGCAACCTGGCACATTCAAGATAGGTGTGCATCAGGGTCTCCATGGAGGAGCCGCCAACTGATGTCTCTGGTGAGCCGTGGGGTCAGGGTGGCATACAGATTGGCCCACCGGGGGTCTTCACCCTCCACTGGTGACAATAGGTCCCACCATTTTGTATAGGGGCAGGACATGAAGGTGAGGAAATGGATGGTATGCAGCACAAGCATATACATGTGGTCTCTGGGCATGGTTCAAAAGCAAGCTGGCTGTAAGTCCAGTAGCCAGCTAGGTGCATGGGATGAGGGTGGCCGCAGGGCTTGTGGAGCCAGGACCTGAAGAAAAGGTCCAGAAGGCCAGGACTGAGAGGCAGGCAGGGAGCACCCCCTCACAGGACCTGCTTGAGGTAGGCTTGAGCAGCAGGGAACAGGGCTGCCTTCACTTCCTGGAGTAGGCGCTGGGGGCATGGGGGTGGAGAGCCCCATGTGCTGAGCTAGCATATGGGGGTCCATGCAGTCCCCCTGGGCATAGTCCAGGAGGTCTCCAACCCTGGTGACGCCTTCCAGAACTAGCCTCCACCTCAGCGAGGGGACCTCCACCATCTGCACACTGAGATGGGAGTTGTGTGTAGCAGGGGCTCCATGAGGAGGTCCTCCCCCTCAGTGGGTACAACAGATCTGGAGGCCAAAATGAGCCTCCAGGTCTGGAGGAGGTCCTGGTAGAAGACTGAAGCTCAGACGTCTCATGGAACACCTCTCAGGTGCAGATGAAGTAGCTGCTGGTTGTATCAGAGCCCTTTGTAGTGGTGGGAAGGTGCAGGCCAAGTGGTTTCATGCCGGACTAGCTGTACCATAAAGTAGTGTCTTCAAGGCCTGGAGGCAGAAGGCATGGGCCTGGCTGTAGACACAGCACAGGCCCTGACCTCTCTCCTCCAGGAGAAGTTCCAAAAAGTAGTCCTATTGAAGAGACGGTGGGGTGGGTGGGTGCAAGCCCACCCACTTCTAAAAGCCCTCCCTGGCCTAAGGGAGGTGGCACTGAAACGCTCTTCAGCTAAATACTTGGGACACCTAATGAAAGAACAGGACAGGTGTGAGGGTTGTAGGTTCAAAGTAAGGGATTCAGAAGGGGACACTGAGCAGAGAACTCCAGGCAGTGCCCACTGCTCCTGGAAGGTGCCGAGGGAGCCAGTGGACTCCACCCAGAGGAACTCCGTCCGGAGACTTGCAAAGATGAGGGACCAGAAATAGGCCCCCAGTTGCAGGCTCCTCCTTCTGCCAACCTCTTCTCCCTAGTCTTATAAATGGCTACCTTGGTATAAGCCAGGAGGAGGTTGACAATGAGGTCCCATATTTTGTGGGGCCATGGATGAGGAATGCATATAAAAATATGAGTGGGGAAAAGTGCAACCAGAACCTCAGGAGGAGGCTCTGGAGGAGCTGGAAGAGGCGCTGCAACCTGGCGCACTCTAGGTATACGTGTTCCAGGGTTTCCCTCATACAGCAGAAGGAACAGGTGTTGGGACGAGGGGTGAACCATGTAAGGTATACACCCGTGCTCACGGCTCCATGGAGGAGCTGCCAACTCATGTCCCCAGTGGGCTATGGGGTCAGGGTGGCATACAGAATGGTCCACCAGGTGTCCTTACCTTCCACTGGTGGAATGAGGTCCTGCCATTTTGTATTGGGGCAGGACATGAGAGTGAGGAAATGGATAGTATACAGCACAAGCGTGTACAGATAGTTATGAGGTGCAGTTTGGAAACAGGCCAGCGGCAAGTCTAGCAGCTGGCTAGGAGCATGGGGTGGGGGTGGTTGGGGGGGGGCCTGTGGGGCCAGGGCCCAATGAAAAGCTCCAGAGGGCCAGGACTGAGAGGGCGGCAGGGAGCACCCTCTCGCAGGACCCGTTCGAGGGAGACTCGAGCAGTTGGAGGCAGGGCTGCCTTCACCTCCTGGAGTAGGCACTGGAGGGTACAAAGGGTGGAGAGCCCCATGCGCCGAACTAGCACATGGGGATCCACGCTGTCCCCCTGCATAGTGCAGGAGATATCCACCCCTGATGACACCCTCCAGGACCAACCTCTGCCTCACCGAGGGGTGTCTCCGCCACCTGCACACCGAGATGGGGGTTGTGTAGCAGGGGCTCCAAAAGGAGGTCTTCCCTCTTGGTGGTGGGTACAAGAGCTCTGGAGGCTTAGATGAGCCTCCAGGTTCAGAGGAGGTCCTGGTAGAAGACCAGCAACCCAGAGAAGTCTCACGGAACACCTCTCAGGTGGAGATAAAAGAGCTGCTCGCTGTATTGGAGCCCTTAATAGCAGCAGAGAAAAGTGCAGGCTAAGTGGCTTCACGGCAGACTACCTGCAGCATACCTATTGAAGAGTCCTGAGTGGTGGGTGGGCATAAGGCCAACCCACTTCTAAAACCCTTCCCTCAGCCTAAGGGGAAGCAGCATAAAACAGGCCCTCAACCAATTTCGTGGGACAACGAAAAAGAAAACAGGGACAGGTGTGAGGGTTACAGGTTCAAAACTAGAGTTTCGGAAGGGGATACAGAGCAGAGAACCCTGGAAAGCATCCACTGCTCCCGGAAGGTGTCGAGGGAGCCAGCGGACGCCGCCCAGAGGAACTGTGCACAGATGAGGGACTGGAAATAGGCCCCACAGTCACAGGCCCCTCCCTCAGCCAGACTCCTCTCCTGAGTTTTATAGGTGGCTACTTTTGCATAAGCCAAGAGGAGGTTGGCGAGGAGGTCCCGCGACTTTGTGGGGCCACGGATGGGGAGTGCATAAAGATACAGGTGTGGGGAGAAGTGCAGCCAGAACCTCAAGAGGAGGTTCTGGAGGAGCCGGAAGAGGGGCTGCAGCCTGGCACAGTCTAGACAGACATGCGCCAGGGTCTGTCTCACACCACAAAAGGGGCAGGTGTCAGGACAAAGGGTGAACCGCGCCAAGTACACGCCCGTGCTGACGGCTGCATGTAGGAGCCGCCAACTGATGTCCCCAGTGGGCCTTGGCATGAGGGTGGCATATCGACTGGCCCACCGGGGGTCCTCGCCTTCTGTAGGTGGGATGAGGTCCCGCCACTTTGTATCCGGGCGGGACACAAGGGTGAGGAAGTGGATGGTATGTAGCATGAGCGTGTACAGATGTTTACGAGGCGCGGTTCGAAAAGAGACCAGCTGCAGATCTAGCAGCCGGCTCGGGGCATGGGGCGGGGATGGCTGGGGGGGCTGATGGGGCTGAGACCCGATCAAAAGTTCTGGAGGGCCAGGGCTGGGAGGGGGGCAGGGGCTACCCTCTCGCAGGACCCGCTTGAGGTAAGCCCAAGCAGTGGGAGGCAAGGCTGCGCTCACCTCCTGGAGTAGGTGCTGGGGGGGGGGGTACGAAGGGTGGAGAGCCCCATGCATCGAGCTAGCTCATGGGGATCCACCCAGTCCCCCCGGGCATAATCCAGGAGGTCTCCAACCCGGGTGATACCTGCCATGACCAACCTCCGCCTCACAGAGGGGGCCTCCGCCACCTGCACACGGAGATGGAGGTTGTGTAGCAGTGGCTCTGCGAGGAGGTCCTCCCCCTCGGTGGGTATAACTGACTTGGAGGCTGCAATGAGCCTCCAGGTCTGGAGGAGGTCATGGTAGAAGGCTGGCAGCTCAGAGACATCTCGCGGAGCACGTCTCAGGTCGAGATAAAAGAGCCGCCGGTCATATCGGAGCCCTTGGTAGTGGTGGAGGAAGGTGCGTGCCAAGTGGCTCCATGCCGGACTACCTGCACCATAAAGGAGCTTCTGCAGGTCCTGGAGGTGGAAGGTGTGGACCTGGCTGCGGACACAGCACAGGCCTTGCCCTCCCTCCTCTAGGAAGGGAATGTAGAAGAAGGCCAATTTATCAGCCCCAGGCACAGCAAATCACCTTTCCCTTTGTAGTTGAAGAGTGGTTACTCCAGGTTAATTAGCACACCTGGAACTAATTAAGGCCCCACCCAGGACTCATTAAAAAGCCTTCCTTCAAGAGAGATGGTGTAGCTGGAGTGTGAGGAGGGCTACTGGATCTTCAAGGTGAGGTTGGAAGGCAGCAGATCTGGAGAAGCGGTAGACTGCTGGTGAGGAGGAGCCCTACAGGCACAAAGACTGGGGAAAGGAAAAACCCTGCCTGAGGGAAGCAAAAGACTTTTCCCAGGCCTGGAGGCCTCAGGGAAACAAACCCACTGCTAAAGGTAAGTGCGGGACCCACCAGCTAGAGGAGGAACTTTGTCACACCTCATAGTATAGACCATTTAACCCAGCAAAAATGGTGCCTTTGCCCATATAGCTTGCACTGTTGCCTCAGATGAAATATATTATGCCAGATTTGCTGATTTAACTGCCTGCACTAGGGCTTTTACAACCAGGAAAAGAAATCACACCCCTAAGCAATATTAGTATGCTGGCAATATTAGCCAACCTAGATCTGGCTTGATGTCATCCTGGATTTGTAGCTGTGGCTGCTGAATGCATGTACTGCTCAAAATCATGTATGTCTCAAGTTACTTTAGAGGAATGGCCTCTAGATGCTACTGTAACAACATGACTCTAGAAATTCTCTTTTTAACATTCATACAGATCTGCTTTAAAAGCTCCTTTTACTTTTTTTTTTTGTGCATGAACAAGGAATTTTATGAGCCAGTCAGGCCTTAGTTGTGGAGAATGCCTGGGACTTGGGGTTAAAACCCTGCTTAGAAGGGGGTGTGCCTTATTCCTCTTTTTGTTGTGTTCGTTTTTTAAATGAAGAAGTCAATTCTGTTCCTTCTGTTTTCTGCTTCTCCTCTTGTTTGGCTCCCTGTGTTTAGTTATCCAGTCTGGGATTCTTGTTCTTTTCTGGTACATAGTTGGGAGTCTTGATTTATGACTGACTTATTTATTTTACTTTTGTATTTTAGCTACTTTTTAGTGCTATTAATCTTGGCTCTGGGTTTTGTCTTGTGGGGCTTGGGAGGGGTCAGCAGTCTGCATCCCACACATGAAGACTCAGGTATTCTTACAGGGGCAATGTTTCTCCTGGTCTTACTTGGGGTCAATTCATCTCCCCAGATCTAAGAGTGAGTCACTGGACTGGGCACAAAAGTAGATCAGCAGCCTTTCAAGCAACAGAGCATCAAATCCACAATAACACTTCACTTGCAAATACTCTTTACATAGGTTGGAAAAGCTAGTGGATCCCTTGACCCTCTACCTCTGCCCTGTCTTCATCCCTATCATTGCCCTCGGATAGCCCTCACAGAGCCTGGGATCTTTCAGTGTGTACTTGCCTTTTCTATCCCCTCTGCCAGACCCCTCCAGGCATATAAGAGTTGACAGAATTTGCCCCTTATTACTGTTAAATTACATTTCTCCTATGTGTTTCTTTATTTCCAGTGGAGACACACTGTAGAGCCAATCTAATATCTGGGGAATTTGTGTGTGTGGCACCTGCTAATGGTCTCAGGAGCTACTTCAACTCTAAATTCCAAAAGGGCAGCTGTGTTAGTCCGGGAGGGTTATAAACAACTCTCCAACACAACTTTCTACAAACTTCTTTTCTTTGACCTCACTGAAGAAAAGCATAAAGAATTACAACACTTGCTCAAGAAACTACCTAAGGCAGTACAGGAACAAATAAAGACAGACACACACCACCTGAACCCCAACCAGGAATATTCTATCTACTAACTAAAATCCATAAAAAAGGAAACCCTGGACACCCATCATCTCAGGCATAGGCACTCTTACAGCGGGCTTATCTGGCTATATGGACTCCCTCCTCAGACCCTATGTTATCAACATCCCTAGCTATCTTTGAGATACCACTGATTTCCTGAGGAAAATCCAATCCATCGGTGAGCTTCCTGAAAACACCATCCTGGCCACTATGGATGTAGAAGCTCTTTACACCAACATCCCACACAAGGATGGATCATAGGCTATTAGAAGAACCATCCCAGATGATGCCACAGCACAGCTTGTGACTGAACTTTATGACTTTGCACTCACCCACAACCATTTCAGATTTGAGGATAACTTATACCTCCAAGTCAGTGGCACTGCTATGAGTACCCGCATGGCCCCACAATATGCCAGCATATTTATTGGCAACTTAGAACAACATTTCCTCAAGTCTTATTCCAAAGCACATCTCCTCTACTTACACTGCATTGATGACATCTTCATCATCTGGACCCATGGCAGGGATGCCCTTGAAGATTTCCACAGAGATTTCAACAATTTCCACTCCACAATCAAATTGAGCCTGGAACATTCCACACAGGAGATCCACTTTCTCAACACTACAGCACAAATTAGGGATGGACAAATCAGCACCACTCTATACCAAAAACCTACTGATGGGTATAGTTATCTACATACCTTGAGCTTCCATCCTAAACACACCATACGATCCATCGTCTACAGCCAAGCCCTAAGGTACAACAGCATTTGCTCTGATCTCTCAGA
The DNA here is from genome assembly GCA_007922195.1 of Podocnemis expansa. Lineage (NCBI taxonomy): Eukaryota > Metazoa > Chordata > Testudines > Podocnemididae > Podocnemis > Podocnemis expansa. The sequence goes on from ML681997.1 coordinate 2,796,078, forward strand.
TAGACAGACACCTTCACAATCTCTATCAAGCATCCTTAACACTACGGTACCCAGCTGTGGAAGTGAAGAAACAGATTGAGAGAGCTAGATGGGTACCCCGCAGTCAACCACTACAGGTAAGGCCCAAAAAAGAAAACAATAGAACGCCACTGGTCACCACATACAACCCTCAAGTCAGACCTGTACAACAGATCATTAAGGACCTACAGCCTATTTTAAAAAATGACCCCTCACTCTCTCTAGCCTTGGGAGACAGACCTCTTCTCACCTACAGACAACCCCCAAACCTTAAATGGATGCTCATCAGCAACTATAGACCTAACAACAGAAACATTAAAGCAGGCACATATCCCTACAACAAACCACGCTGCCAACTTTGTCCACATATCTGCACAAAAGACACCATCATAGGACCTAATCAAGCCAGCTACTCCATAAAAGGGTCCTTTACCTGCTCATCCACTAATGTGATTTATGCCATCATGTGCCAGAAATGCCCCAACACCGTATACATCGGACAAACAGGACAGTCACTACGCAGAAGAATAAATGGGCACAAAACTGATATTAGAAATCACAACACACACACAAAAAACCAGTTGCTGAGCACTTCCATCTTCCTAATCACTCCATTAATGATTTGTTAACGACAGTCCTCAAGAAAATCAATGGGACATCAAGACTTCAAAGAGAAACAGCTGAAATCAAATTAATATGCAAATTAGATTGTGTGAAAGCAGGACTTAATCATGACTATGGATTCTTTTCACATTATAACAGGTAATTTGACTTCAGCCTCCCTCTATGTGCTGTTTCCTAGAGTTTGAATCCTTACAAATGCTCTGATTTGCTGTTGCAGTATGACCTGATCTCATGTCTTACACTTCCCTGCATTTATTTTCATCCCATTCTGTAGGTTCCCCCTCTTCAAAGCATCTGAAGTGGGATTTTCTCCCATGACAGCTCGTGATACTTAAATCTGTTAGTCCTTAAGTGCCACAAGACTCCTTGCTTTTTTTGCTTCAACTCTAAACTTGAGATTCTTGGGCTAATTCCACTCTAGTCCTCCAAGAATAACTTTTGCTTGCTCTTCATTCCTCTGCCATTCAGGACACCCACTTCATGGCATCTTCAGGCCTGATCTGCTCAGGTTAGCACCTGTTGGACTATTTTTATCACGCTTCTTTCAGCAACTAATCCCCTTGGGTATATTCCCCTCTGTGCTCAGGCGATGGCTGGTATCCTTGGACACCAAGTTCAGTTCGGTTTCAGCCTTGTGTCTCTATCAGATTTATAGAGAACCATGATCATGGTGGTTCGTTCTGGCCTTAAAGTCTATGGGCAAGCCAGGCGGGGGTAATCATTGAAATATAGGACTGGATGCAACCTAAAAGTCTTCTAGTTCTTCTCTTTGAGGCTGAATTAAGCATACTTAGGTTCTCCTGCACATGTATTTGGCTCAATTCTTCATAAAAGCCTCCAAATGAAAGAGATTCCATGGTCTCTTTAGGTAATCCATGCAGTATTTATTGAAAGATTTCCCTAATATCTAACCTGAATAATGTCCCTGTCCATCCAGCAGATGGAGACAGCAAAACACCGAACTTTAGTGACATCATAAACCCCACTTGTGCATATCTCCAGCAGGTAGACGGCTATTCAGCTGGCTGGTTTGGGGGATGGGGAGCTGCATCCTTGCTTTGAAATTTATTCATACACTACTTGTCTGGAAGGGAAAGAAGAGAGAAATTTTCCTGAAGTCAGACTGGGAAGGACCTTGGTTGTTTTTGACCTTGCTCTGTTGCATGGAGTGTGCTCTTCTGTTGAGATCACCTGGACAAATCTCACCTACTCATTTCCCTACCACTGCAAGGGTCTCCAACATTGGTGGCACTTTGGTCCCACGTGTTTGCTGTCTGTGGTACAGAACAGTTTACTCTCCCAAGGACTGCAATGGTTCGATCTAACTAAAGTCTTTGGGCTTAACACTGGGTTATCTGCGTGCTTTTTACTGGCCCATACTATACAAAAGGTCAATCTAAATGATGAAATGGACTCTTGGCATTAAACCTTAAGGGAACTATAAAATACATTTCTGTGGAAGAGCATGAATCAGCAATAGTAGAGCTTGTCTTAAGTGACTCTTTTATTTTGCTTGCCACAAAGCAGAAATCAACACCCACAGAGAGGGACAAATGCTGCACAGGTTTACTTTCCTAGGCAACTACCAAAGGGAACATGCAGAACTTGACTTGTGATCTTTTTTTTCTTTGTTCCTTGTGCCACTTGTGAGTGATTAACGTGGGTTAATTAACACCAGCCAGAAAGAGACAATAGCAATAGGCAGACTTTGGATTTTTTTGCAAAATAAACAAGGACTCCTGTGGCACTTTTGAAGACTACCATTTATTTATCGCATGAGCTTTTGTGAAAGAAAATACCACTTGGCCATGTGATAAACAAATTTATTAGGCTTCAAAAGGGCCTCAGGACTCCACCAAATGGGACATCTGAGCAACATCAAGGTGATACTAAGCCCTGCTGAGTCCAGTAAGATATCTGTGTTCAGCTGAGGACGAATGAAACTCAAAGGGTGCATTGAACCTCAGAGGGCTGCTAGACTGTTTTGAACAACTGCACAATCAAGTTTAGACGCTTGGGGGTGGAGCCTGGAAGAACACCAACACCTTCATTTTTCTACTTCAGAACACGCCGTGTTAGTCAGTTTTCGTTTCCTGTTTCTGCTATGGGTGAAGTGAGAGCAACACGAAGTGAGATGGAGAGACAAGATATGTGGGAGTGAGAGGAAGGCCTTGCAGATTATTTTCACTCAGGTAGGAGACAGAGATCTGGTCTGGTCTTAGCTGGAAAATGGCAGGCTCTGATAGGTGCATAATCTCTAGGGTGAGAATTTAAAACTGGGCCTAGGAACAGAGTCATATCAACACTGAGTGCAGGGCTGTCCTTAGGGTAGGGCAAGAGGGGCAGCCGCCCAGGGACCTGCACTTTGGGGGGCCCTTTTGGGCCACACCGCCCCCCCCCCCATACCAGGGACTGGATGAGCTGGCCAAAAGTGGCAGCCCAGTTCACAGGGCCAGCTCCACTGTGAGGCCAGAGGAGTGGCTTCGGGTGAAAGTTGCTTAATGCAGTAGATCAGCATTGCAACAAAGCTGAGTCATTAGCACTAACAATGAGGAGCTTATTGCTGTTCAAACAACCTCTTGGCCTCGTCTCTGAGTCAGTATCTCTTTGGGCTTCTCATTCATATGAAAAGGACTGAGGTCACTGGCAAGCAACCTTTGTGTTTTTTATTTTTGCAAATTAAGACTTGCTTCTTTTTTTCAGTGGGTTGAAAATTGCCTTGCTTGCAACACAAGTTATAACTTGTAGATTTTAATAAATACTCCAGAGATTTTTTTTGACTGATCATTAAAAAGAGAAGAGAAAAACAAACTGTTCTAGTAGGAGCTTGTGTTAGAAAGTATGATATTTTTTCTACAATTAGAAAGCCTAAGTAACAGGATAAAATCCAACTCAGGGATGGATCTACTGGAAGGAGAAGTTATAACAAGGCCCTAATCTGAAGGGGGGGAAATGGATAGCCCCATTGTGTTCCTGCCTTATGCACATTGCCAGGGGTCACCAGACGAAGAAGAGAGGGCTAGCACCCCTTCAATCACAATATTGTGGACAAATGTGTGTTCATGGAAATGCAATGCAGACTCAGGGAGCAGATGACATGCAGAGGTGAAAGTGGAACCCAGAGGGGCTGCTTCAGTTCCTGGGATTTGGCAGTGGAAAAGGGAGGAGGACCTGGAGGGATTTGGACAGGCTCAGCAGCAAACAGGATCTTCCAGGACCTTTCTTTCCAGTCAGACATTGGCTCTCTTCTCCTTCCTCTGTCTCAGCACCTCCATCTCATTTCTCCACCCAGTCGCCCTCTGTCCCCCCATTTGCAAGGAGCTCCCACATACACAGTCCAGGCTACTACATGCAATTTTAGAAACTTGACATACTTCCTGATTTGAGACAGGAGTGTGGCATGTGAGATCACCCTCTGCTTGTTCCATGTAGGTGATCTCAAATGAGATGTGTAGAGTTCAGAGATGCAATAGAAGCCTCAAGAGAGAGGATGAAAGCCAAGAGGGAATGCCACCCCTCCCACAACTGCCCCCCCTCCAGCCATGGTCACTGTTCAATATTCTGGCATTTGCTGGTGTGTTTTTTGTTTTTTTGTTTGTTTGTTTTTTTCAGTGGAGGATCTCTGCACGGCAGGGGGGTCTGGAACTAGGTCCCAAGGAAAAAAGTTTGACAACCACTGGCTTAAGGGTGGCTCAGATACCAGACCCTGCACTCCTGTTCCGCTGCTTTTGGCTGGCTCACCCAGTCCCTGGCATGGGATGGCCAGTGCAGGTGCCTGCCTCTCCCCTGGGCTGGCTGGTCCCACCCCCAGTGCCTGGGGGGAGGTGAATGGAGGCCTGCAGATGGCAATTTGCTCAGGGCCCTGCACCCCTCTAGGGGCGGCCCTGACTGAGTGCTTTCAAAAAATCCCATCCTTTCTGGCAAGACAGAACAGCAAAACATGTTGCATCTTCACCAAACCATGAATTAGCACTGACCCTGAGAGCTTGGCCAGAAAGGAAAACAGAGCTGTTCCTGGGGCTGACCCTGTTCTCAGCACTAAGAGAAGGAGAGATGGAAGATCTTGTCGATTCATCTCTGTGATGGGCACAGAGTAGGCGCTATACAGGAGCTGTCCTTCCTTCCTTTCATTCATGCCTAGCACCCTTCTCCTGGCCTCTTTGAGCAACAGTAGAAGACACAGGAGATAAGGGAGAATATGTGAAAATGTTTTTAAAAGCATGAAGCATGTTCATGGGGGCAAATGTGACATGATGGCTGTGTTCACACAGCATTTTTGTTTCGAAACAATGAGGTTGTTTCGAAACAAAAAAAAACCCATGTTCACATGACGCACAGTTGTTTCGAAACAAGGGGAACAAGTTAAACCCCATTTGGGGGCAAAACAACCTTGTTTTGAAACCCTTGTTTCGAAACAATGCGTGTGAACATGGGTTCTGAAACAACATTTGAAGGGCTGCCCCTCAGCACCCTGGCCAGGGTGGTGAGGGGTGTCCCCTGGCCAGTGCCTGCAGCCCCCCTTTGCAGGCATGGGTGGGGAGCAGCCCTGGGCTGCACTGAACCCCACCAGTGCCTGCAGCACCCTCCCTAAGCAAAATAGCATGTTCACAGTGTGAACATGCTATTTCGTTACCCGCCTTTTTCCTTATTTCGAAATAACTTTTTTTGTTAATTCAGACTGTTATTTCGAAATAAGGTGTTATTTCGATATAAGTTGTTTTGAAATGACTTATATCGAAATAACCCCCTGTGTGTGAACACAGTCGATGAGACAGTCAGAATAGAGACAGGAGCTCAGTTTGCAGCATTGGGGTGAGTCCCCAGTGTTACCCCACACACTCCAAGCACCTGTTTAGGAGCCTAAGCAAGAAATATTTTATACCCCAAAGGGGAAGCTTCAACCTAAAGCTAAGCTGGGTCAGACTGCTTTGCTGATACATGGAGGGGGCATGGCCTTGCACTTCCATAGTCAAGGGCTGGTGCAGTCACAGTTTCAGCAAGTTCCTTAGCGAACACCATTGTTCCAAAAGCCTCCTTGTTGCAAAAGGCTATCTGCCCTAGTAGAACAAGAATGAGAGGACCTGACTGCCCCGTCCTCAAACATGGGGCAGCCTCTGCATGACCTATGAGTTTAGGAGTCAGTTTCTCCTCTGGCATCTGTGGCACCCCCTAAAGCAAGACTGGAAACACTTGACCTGAACTGGCCTATTCAGCTGAAATGTCCTTTTTCCCCAGGCATAGGGTGATCAAATCCCACCGTTTGCCTTTTGATAACTGTTTCCAGCCTGGAACAGGCACTCCCTGCCTTCAAATTTCCCTGCATCTCTGCTGTCCCCTCCCTCCCACTCAGAGATCAGCTTTCCCTGCCAGGCTCAAGAGGAACGCAGGCTTGCAAGGCTCAGGAATCTGAACAAACACAGCCGGCTGGGGTGCATTACATCAGCACCGGGTGGGGTAGGCAAGGACAGAATAGCCGCCAGACAGCGCAGAAGGAGAACCGCTTCCACCTCCATTCACGGCTTAGAATAATAACACCATCCTCCTTGCACTGAAATCACTTCTAACCTCTTCTTTCTCATATGGTTTCTGAAACCAGCCTGGTTAACAGCAGCTGTGAAAGCCATCTGCTCTCAGAGCTGTCCCTCTGTGCAGATGCACTGTCTATTACATGGGCTTGCTTTGCATTTTAATACTAAACGTTTGCCCCTCCCGTGAAGCCCCGTTTTTGCTTCAGCTCTTAATTTTTAATAGTCCTTGTCATGAGGGGAAAGCACCAGACTCCAGCTGTTTTCCCCAAACCTCTGGGAGAGGCCTGGTTACGTCTAAGTCTCATAAATCTTGACTCCAGTTCTAATAAGTCTTTAAGCTTGACCACTACGTAGTGCAGGCAGGGCATGATTGAAAACAGGAGAGAGAAAGGGAGACTAAACCTGTGATCTGTGTCAGCAAAAGCCTCTGAGCATATTTCGTGCACCAGCATGTGTATCGTATGCAGACACAATCTCAGTATTGGCCTATCAATGGTGGGTGTAGTCTAGCCAAGCAGAGATAAAAGTCTGGCCAAGAAGGCAGATAATCAGAGATGTGTGGCTTATTTGCCTATAAAAGAACTGTGAGAACATCCTTATGCAAGAGAGATCCAGGGCCATGTTGCCCAAGATACAGAAATACCATACATGCTAGCAGCATCCATCAAGGAATCCTGGGTCAGATCTTCAGCTGAGGTGAGCGGGCGTAGCTCCAGAGGCTATGCTGTAGCTGTGTTAGTTTCCCCAGCTGTGGATTTGGCCTCCCGTGTGGCGAAGGACTCAGTGTATAAAAGGAAAGTGATTCAGAACATCTGTCCTGTGGTTTGGAAAGCTAGTCACCAGTTTTGAAGTACATTTGTGTCCACCCCTGTTCCTGCGATACAGAAACCTTGTGGCACACATGCCCCCAACATCCCATACCATCTGCACACCTGAGCCGGACATAAACACATGGGCAGACCCTGGGCTGGGCCTCCAGGCAAGCTTTCTGCCCTTCAACTCCTGGACTGCTCCCAGATCAAAATTGCCCCTGGAATAAAGAAGACCCATTCCTGGCTGCTAAATCTCAGGCTCTAGCACCCTAAGGCATGTTGTGGCACAGCCCAGACTCTTCCTAGCCTTGAGCTAAGGGCTCAAACCCAGCGCATTCATTAGGCTAAGACTTACTAGAGCCAGAACATAGTCACTAAAGGTGGCTCAGAGACTGTGTCCGCACTGGGATGTTGTCCTGTGGCAGCCGTGATGCCTTATCAGCCTGTCTACAAACTACAGATTACACCACCAAAGCAACCAGTGCGCTGTTCAGTCCAACACTGGAGAAAGCACAAAAGTGGCTTCAGGTATGTCCACATGGCAGGATACACCAAGATTTTGAATTAAGGCTCAAGTCTAATCTTCCTTTCCTCTATGCATCCAAATTAAGTGGATGCAGGGTCCCAGGACTCCGCAAGGGTAGAGGGGCCAAGCTTCAGTCAAACCAGGACCCAGCTTTCGAGCACTCTTGTTTTGCAGCATACCTGTAGCCCCAGTGGAATCTGGGAATCTGCTGAAAGTATCCCACAATCCCATGGGCTGATATTCTTTCTCCTCTGGACAGTCAAGTTGGGTGGGCAATCAAGTTTTCCTATACTGCAATGTGAATGAAGGGTTAGCAGGATCACATCTTGGGAGAGTGCCAGGAAGTCTGGGATATGGGTGGCTGGACTCAGGCCAGCATAATTCAGTGTAGAGGCCAATGGTCTGACAATTCCCAACCTCAGTTTACAAATGAGTGTAGACGCTCAAGCCCTAGGTTAACAAACTCAGTGTCTACTACCTCAAACTGTACCACCCTTGGGCTCACATTGCAGTGTAGACAAATCCTGCCATCTTTTTTTCACAACTCATCTCAAAACATATGGCTTGTCTCTGGCCTATGTTTCTCCCTCTGCCGTTACTCTTTAATCCTATCAGTGAATGATTTAAGCTGGAAACCAGTGAGAGCAAGCTGAAGGGAAACACACACCTGGCATCCAGTGGAACACAGCAGGCTGTGCTGTCAACATGCGAGATGTTTAATCTAGGGCCCTTTGGAGGCCCACAACTGAAATCCATCTCCTTGACAAAGGGATTATTCATCTTTACAGTCACCCCAGGGCTGAGTACAAGCTCTCCCTGCAAAACATGAATAAGCAGGTTTTGCACAGGGTGGTTGCACAGACCTTGGGGGCTTGGGGAAACATCCCCATCCACAAGCTTTTGGTACAGAACAAAGCACCAACACCCACAGGTGGGGAATCAGGCCAGTGGCTCTTCATATTTGCTTCTCCAGCCCAAACATCCCCCATTTGTAAATCTTACCACACAGCTCCAGTTGCTGCCATAGAACATATAGATATAGAGCAACTCTTTGGGTATGTCCACACATCTCTTTTATTTCGAAATAACACTGGTTATTTCAAAATAAAAGAGATTAGGTCCACACAACGTTGTCTTCCACACGTCGTCTTCTTATTTCGAAATGACAGGCTCCGTAACTGAGCATTCGCTAAGTGACAAGGGACAGAAAGGACACCTCACTGTCCTTATCACCTACACACACAGCCATGAGTTCCAAGACTACAAATACCGTAGCTCTAGACAAGTGCCGGAGTTCTGTCTGAAATCTCTAGTTGGAGGCACTGTCTGTGGGCAAAACATGTTTTCTTACGGCATGTTGTGATGGTTGGTAATCCTTCTTCGGTATCGAGGGAGACACATTAGGAGAAAAAGCAATATTTAGGGAAATAATTAAATCTGTGCCTGTGATCCTTGAAAGTCACCTCTTTCTAGCACACCTAGCTTTCAAATTAGTATCTTTTGCCTATTATGTCAGAAAGATTCTCTTTAAGTTTAAGAAATATGCCTACTTAACAGTTACAGCAGATCCCAAGAAGTGTTATCAATGCTCCAAGTACGTAGCTGAGGGTATGCCTACACTGCCACTGGCAATGTGACTGCAGCCCATGTGGACAAACCTGAGCCAGCTGTGACCTAGCCTGCTCAGAAAACCACCAGCAAAACTCCAGCTGTACAAACCCGCACAGGACATGTGCTATCTCAGTTACACTGATATTCTTAGCTGCAGTTGGGCCAACGTAGCTCAAGTTGGACTACTTGTGCTGCTTTCACATATCTGATGGATATAAACATCGTGTACGTCTCCTTTGGAGCTGGAAGGTGTGATTCTGTATCATCTACAGTAATTCTGCTCCAATGAGCATGTTAAATATAGCAGTATTGCTAGGGCAATACGAGCAGAAGCTCAGGTTAGCTGCCTACATACATACCCACCCCAAACCCTTGGGCATCTGCTCATTTGGCTAGTCTGAGTCATTGCCTGTGATACTGTGATGCTGTTTTTAGAGAGCTAGCTGGCGTGGGTATGTCTACATGAGCTGGGACTCATACCTCCCAGATGCAGTGTAACTGTACTCACGGGGCTTGTCTTCACTGATGGTGGCAAATTCACTGCCATCAGATCAATCAGGAAGTTGATCCCTGAAGACCACACCGCTGACTTCACAGGAGGGCATTTCCATTGACTCAGTGCACTGAAGACCATGGTGAGTAGGTGTGAGGCAGTTGAAGGGAGATAACTTGTGTTATCTTCAGTAATTTGCATATCTCCCTTTGACTGCCACCAAAATCCCCCTGTGGTGTAGACCAGGGATTTGAATGTTATGGCCCACAGGTCTGGTAAATAAGCACAGAACAGGGAATCGGAGACCCCAGTTCTATTCTTGGCTCTATTCTGGGCATGAGAGACTTCTAGTAACTTAGTCCAAAGTTTTCATAAGGAATCACTTGTTTCAAGTGCATTCAGTTTTTGAGTTCCCCACTGAAGTTTCACTGAGAGGTACTTTTCAGAGGTGCTAAGTGCAGGCACCGTCTAGCGACTTCAGGTGCTCAGCTAGTGGGAAATTTAGAGACCTAAAAAATGGAGTCTTCCAAAAATCAATTACCACTTTTCCATGTTTTGGTCTGAAACTCACTGTGTCTGGCCTTCCCCATCTGCAGAATTGGAACAAGTAGACTTATTCCTATTTGTACAGCACTTTGATCTGTGAGTTAGAAGGGCTGTATAAGTGCTATGTGGCGCTCTTATTTTATTTAGTTATTTATACTTAATTGGACTGGAAAATCTCAATGCCTCAGCAGTAATTTGACTAGTTGACCAGTTTGCAATACTATGTAAACATAGGTAGCTCCCTGTAAGTCAGAGTAAACATTATTTGGGCTAATAGAAATGAGCTCGGACCTCTTAGAGCTAGATGTGCCCTTTTGTACAGCCCTGAGCAAGGAATGCACAACCCCAGGGCAGCTTCAGTAGACAGTGTGCTGTGGACACACCTGTTGAGGTACAACTGCTTGGTTTCTGCCTTGTTCCATGGCTGAGATGTAAGGTAGTCATTTGCTCTTGGCCTTTACCAGCAGTGACTTGCCATCCCAGCCCACTTGTGCTGGCCACCAAGTAGGATAGATGATCTAAGATTCTGGCCAGCCCTCACATCCTTGTTGTAGGAAGGCAGCAATTAGACCTACAGTCCTACGTACTCCTACATCCCTGGCCTGGATTCGTTAGAAGTGTCAGGTGACCTTTACTGTGAAAGGCTGGAATCCAGAACCCATTTGCAGGACTTAAGAACAACTTTATTGAATCTACTGACTTACGAATGATGCTGTATGTTATCTGCCAGTAGATGGCACTCTGTGAAGCTCTATCTCTCGTGCATAGTGTTCCCGTAACGTTCACTCCAAGTCTGTGTGGACGCATAGTCTTAAATCAGAAGTTAGCACCTTGTTACTCCTAATTTACCTGTATTTCTATCACCTCTGTAGTGGATAATGACTGCGGGCCCATATATTCTGCCTCTGAGGAATTAACCGCACTCTGTTGGTTTGTGTGTGCAAACAGTGAGCCTATGGCAGAGACAGAGCTCAGTGCACTTATGCCTATGTGGCCACGTGGACTGGAAGAGAGACAGTCCTGACGAATACTGTTGCTCATAATTCAAGGGACAGCATGTTTATATATAAATGAGAAATACATCCATGGTGAATGTCTCGCAGCAGGCTTGCCCCTTAGGAAGTGAAAGTGTATCTCGCAAGAGGAAAAAGAAAGCCACAGCTTTACATCCAAACTTGGCAGCTTCATTTAAAATACATAAAAGCCTTGGATGGGCTTCGTGATTGCATGTGCACAGGAATATTGAATAAGCTCATCTTTGTGTAAAAGCGTTTGGTTTATAGGCTTTGCCCTGCAGACCTTCTGAGGGCACCCCCATGAAACCCAATGTAAGAATTCAAGCAAAGATGGCTGGTTCAGGGCCCTACATCCCTTGAAGTAGGAGAGTTCTTTAAAAGTGCAATTCTGTTTCTATTTTAATCAATGGCAAAACTCCCAGTGGAGGCAGGATTAAGCAACAAAGTGAGGAACCTACTCACTATTTATTTAAGGAAATCTTTAATACAGATGCACCATGAGGAAAGAAAGAAACCAACACTTTTTTTTTCATTTTTAATTGATCCTTGGAGGAATAATTTTGTGAATAGGGATAGTGTAGAAAATAGTTAAGTGGACAGTGGATCCAGTGGAAATAACAAGCGGAGTTGAACTAGACCTTCTGTATTACCTATATCAAAAGGAAAAAATCTGATTCATAGCCAAATTCTTCTGTTATACATGCACAGTTCCCATTCCCTTTAGCATGGATTGCAAATATGAATCAAAGAACAAGGCATGATTTGAAATGTGGGAATGGGAATGGGTGGAGAGAGGGCAGGGAAAAAAGTACAGGCAACCAGAAAATAAACTATATGTCCATCAGTTACTACAAGGGTAACTAGTAATTTCTAAGTTCCAAAGGGGCACTCATGTTAGTCTAACTCAATAAGACAAACCAGGAGTCCTGTGGCAGTCAAAGACTAACAAATTTATTTATTGCATGCGCTTGCATGGGAGAAAATCCCACTTCGTCAGATGCTTTGAAGATGAGCGAGCATGCCCTGATCCAATGACTTACATTTCCCTCCATTTATTTTCTTGCATTTTATAAGTTCCCCCCTCTTCAAGGCATCTGGCAAAGTGGGATTTTCTCCCACAAAAGCTCATGCAATAAGTACCTTTGTTAGTCTTTGAGTGCCACAGGACTCCATAACAATTTCTAGCAAGAGACAACTGAAATCAACCACTTAATCTAATCCTTTAAATACGACATTGTTTAAAGTATGGAAACCACAGACTATGGAAAAATATGGAGGAATTGGCCTGTGTCATGGATGGGGCAGACCATGGCCTTCTGAACTAAGTGCATTTCAAGGGAACAGAAATGACTTTTTCCTCACTCAGTGCATATGCTTGATCCAAAGTCCATAAAAATTCATGGGACTTTCCACTGACTTCAGTGAATATTGGATCAGGCCTACAGACCAGAAGCATAAGTTTTAGTGGGCAAGATGTCTATCTCCTTATAACAGACCTCATCTCTGGCTTCTTCCAGCATCTGGGCTGCTTCTGCTTGAAACAAATTCTGCTCCTGGAACTAGGCACTCATATTCCACTGAAAACAATGAGAGCATCCAAAGGCAGGATTCCTTCTGTAAGGCAACATTCACCCTAATGACACTTGAGAGCTACAGCTGAAGAGCTCTCCAGGAGACACAATGCTACATTATTAATGTAATTATTAACGTTGCCTTTGCAAATAATTAACATTGCCCCTTCTTCGGGGCACTCCTTATTGAGCATGGGAATAATGTGAATAGGGCAGGAGGGGAAACAATCTAGTCAGATTTGCTGCTATTCCACCCCCCACCCCCTTTACCAACTTCTTTTGTCTTCTTCGCATCTTGCCCTCTTGATCTTTGGAGGTGAAGAGGACGTGGCCTGTCGGTGCCAGCCTGTCAAACTTCTCAGGCCAAACAGCTTGGCTGGCTTTGCTCCGTGTGTCTTTTTTGTTACTACAGAGATTTTTTTTCAGTCCTGTTATACAGCTTATCTCCTCCTGTTATTGCTCAATATCAAATCACAGTAAGAAAACAGATTTCCCTGTGCTTAACACAGGTAGTATTACTCTTGGGAGTGTTAATGGCTTAAGCAAAGATTTTCCACCTACAGGCAAGTGACTGATAGCTTATCCATCTGCTACATAAAACCAATGTTTAAATCCAGGTTTTAATGGGTCATATCACCTGTGGTTTCAAAACAATCCCAGATTTTTCCCAAACCTAAGACTCAAAACAATGAAAATCGGTACTTGAAAGTCAAGCGGATTTTCTCCAGTTCAACAAACAACTGCGAACCTATCGCTCTTTAAGTTAATTGTCCTGAGTGGTTCTGTCATGGGTCAGGAAAGGGTCACACGGTTTAGGCCAGAGCAATGTCCTGTCACAGCTAGAGAAGGAAGTCTACCCCAGCAGGTGTCATAAACACCAATTTCCCAAAATTTCATAATCATTTAGATCCAATTACAAGACACACATGGTTTTTGACTTTCCTTAGGAAGAGTTGTGGGCATTCCATTACTAAACAATATCGAAGGAGTTTATGTTGACTTTCTGTCCTGTGGAGCCTTTTGGTTTTGTATCTTAACACAGAAAATTCCATTTAATTCCAGGACTTTATTTTAATATGCTACAGTCTAAATTACTGGTAAATATACCTATTACAGCAGCTAAGGGACATGTACTTTCAAAATGGGGAGGAAAATGTAAGTTACATTCAATTTATTTCAGTATATATAGTAGAAAATAGAGAACAATACACTTCCATTGATTTTGTGACGCTCACCCTGACGACATCAGCCTTTGATTAGAATACAGAACTATTGCTATGCTCTTCCTAAAGTTTTGATTCAAAGATGAGAACAAAAAGATAGCAGCAAATTTGAGCCATGTGCAAGTTTCAGTCCTGTAAGGGATGTGCCTGGGAGTAAAGCAAAGGAATCTTATTTTCTGCGTGGTTCATGGAAAATGACATGAACCATGGCTGACATTTTCAGGGCTGGGTACCTAATGTTAAATATGGATTTTGTTGCCTAGTTACCTTAGTAATGTGCCTGGTTTCCAGAGATGCTAGCAATCAGGTCACTTGCTTAGCTGCCTAATTTTAGACACAGCTTTGAAAATGTTGGCCTCACTTAGTCTTATTGTTTTTCTTAGTGTCAGCGAAGGGGGCCAAAACCAACAGCAGTGGAGTTCTTTATTTATGCACAGAAAAGATGCCAACTGAACATCTCTCCACTACAAATTGGAATGAGGCCACCTCTGCCTCTTGTGTAAGCCACCAGAAAGCCAAAGGATGATAAATAGTTTGTCTCTGCTTAACCTGAGCTTCCTAGAAAGTAATGATCCAGGCCCTGATTCAGGAGAACATTTAAATACGGGCTTAAAACCAAACCCAACACTTGCTGAACTGTTACTCAACCATTTATTATCCAAGGAGCATTTATGGATACACAGAGGCAAAGAAACCAAGCTATTGAAACTCAATACAAGTAGTTAAACTGTGATGCTAATAAATATTATACACTTCTCAAGGTGTTTCCTGCCTTGTTTATTGTCTTCTGTTGAGTCTGCCATGTCCTAATCTGACCTACAAACGAGCGTAACATTATTGACTTTAATAAAATTACTCCTGATTGTACTGGTGCCAGTGGATCAGGGCTGTCCATGATGGGTTATGGTTACATGTTCAGTAGCCCTATGCATCCTTTTTAGATTTCTAAATAGTGAGAAGACCTGGGGTCTGCTCCTACCTGTGACCTTTGACAAATTCTTTCACTGCTCTGCACCTCAGTTTCCCCATGGGTTTAATAGGGATAATGATGCACTGCGAAAGAGCTACTTATATTACCACTAGCTCTTTTTCTTCGTTTTTTGGTGCCAGAATCAAGGAACTCAATCTAGTTAGCTTAACAAAGAGAAGATAAGGGTGACTTGACTGCAATCTATAAGTACCTACATGGAGAACAAATATTTAATAATGGGAGAAAGCAATAATAGCAGAGAATAGTGTAGCACAATCCGGTGGCTAGGAGTTGAAGATGGACAATTGAGACTGGAAACAAGGCATGTTTTTTTTTTTTTTTTATTTAAACAAAGAGAGTAATTAAGCATGGGAATAACTTATTGGGGGAGGATTCTCCATCACTGACAACTTCAGAATCAAGAGACAATGTTTTTTTTAACAGATTATACTAGGAATTATGTAGAGAAAGCTCTGTTGCCTGGGTTATACAGGAGATGAGAAGATGATCCATTCTGGCCTCAGAATCTGTGAGTTCTCAGCTGTGTGGTCCCTCACCTCCAAAGAACATCTTAGCAAAAGGAACTGAGACATTTTGTTTTTGCTTCAAGTTCAAGTGCAAATTGAAAGAGCTCACAGCTGAATCACAGAGGCTATCATTGGCTCATCCATAGATGTTATAGCAGGATTCTGTAAAAATTATTTTCCCTCTTAAAGAAACATACTTGTGGTCATTCCTGCTTTCTGTTAGGAGAGAATGCTTCTGTCACATAGGTGGTATAATGTAGCCAGGAGAAATGTGTCATGGGGCGGGGAGGATTTTTCCTCTTGACTTTGGTATCACCCTGTACTCACTTCATCCACCAGAGCAGCTTGCAAATGCCCAAGGTTAAGGCTGACTGGGTGAGGAGGGCATTGCCCTACTCAGCATCCAAAACCTCCCTGGAGCGAGAGGGAAGATTTCTGGGGGCAGTAATCAAAGCAAAACCCTCATGAGCACATCTGTCAGGCACAATGCCATTGGCGAGGAGAAAGGGGGGAGGCCGATTTCATCCCCAAGCGCACAGGCTGCACAAGCTGCAAATTGCGTGGAGCAGAGCACGTGGCTGAGGGGGCTGCCCCGTGGGGTGGGACTGCCAAGGGGAACACTTCCCTTGTCCACCACCTGAGCACGGCTGCTGCCTCTGTCTGCCCCCACCGGACACACTCTCCCTCCTCTGCCTGGCTGACCATGTGGTGCTTTTTGGCCCTCTGGCCAAAACAAAAGTCCTCCACTTCCTGGGAGAATCCCAAGCCGAAGTCCATCAATGGCAGGGTTTTCCCACTGCCCCTAGGTGGCAACTCAAGGCTCCAGCCCTGGGGCCTTTATACCACACAGCAGCTGCCCATCTTCACAGTTCCCACAGTCACTGCCTACTTCAGCTTATTTCCTCCTAGATGTTCTCACAGAGCTTCCACTGAGCGCCCCGGATTCCTCCCTGGCTCCCTCTCAACTGAAACTCACACCAGCCCCTAGATATGCTGCCCCCACTTCTTTCCCTTTTCCCACCAAGCCTTGCTCCCAGCTCCCAATCACCTCATCTCTGGGAGGCAAAGCAAGAACAAGGTGCGGAGCTATGCCAGAGCTCAGGTATACATGGGACAATGTGACAACACACTCCTATACTGATTCTTTGCATTTGTAGATCCCAAAGTGCTTTCCAAAGAAGGTAAACACGTGGGAAAAATGAGATACAGAGAGGGGAAATGATTTGCACAGGGTCTCAGGCATGAAGGACTCGCACAAAGACTTCTGAGTCATAGATCAGAGTCTAATCCTTGCCATCATACCGCTATTAAAGAACAAGAATAATGTTTCTGGTTCACTAACCATGCTATTGCATTTTATTCACCATGCCAAATATTTATTGCTAAGACCTTTGCCCTTTCCAGAGATTACTGTAGCATGAACTCACTAGGTAGAATATATATACACACTGATATTACTTTCCCTGTATCAATTTTATTGAACTGATCACATAAATTTAGTAGACATGATCAGTTTTGCAATCTAATTTTATCAAGATCTAGCTTTTGCTCTCCTTTCTGGGAGTATGCAAGAAAGAAACTTAAATGCAAGATCCTTTTCATAGCAGTATGTGCACTACATGAAGGAAATCCTTGAACAAGGGAGTCAGATCCATTGTCCAGTTGTCCCAGGAAACGTGAAGCAGAGTGTGTTTTTGACAGTTTTGTTAATGTGGCTTGTTTCTGCCAGAGTTCAAGCATAATTGAGACATAGTGTTGAGCTTTAAATATGTTCCCGAGACTTGAACAGGAAACTCAATGAGGCATGTAATATAACATAACCTCTCAATTATTCACACATTTAGATAGCTTTAATCACCCAGCTCCTATCATAGCAAGAACTAGCAGACGCTAAGAATGCTATTATAACCAGACACCGACACAAGCTGACGGACAGCATATTGCAGCAGCAGCAGCAAAAGGTTGTGAAGGAAACATCAATCAGAATTTAGCAGTAAAGTAATCAATCATAGCTAACAATTGCTCATTCCTACAATCCCAGGACCCAGTATCAAGTCACAGTTAAACTCAACAACCTCCAAGAACTGGGCATTCAAAAGAAACAAGGTGATGAGCTACTTGGAAATCTTTCTAACAACTAGCATTCCATCTGCTTGTTTCACTTGCAGAGGGCAAGTCAACTGGATTCTTAGTTTATCTGATGAATTTGGGTATTTTGACCCCCAACTGTAACTGAGTGTAAGCCCTGTTCCATTGCTCTGTCTACAGGAAGTATTAGACGAGTTTTTCTATTTGAGTCCGAGACACACTGCAAACTGATAGACGTATGCTAGGAAGACTTTTGGAACAGGGAAACTATACCAAATTTTAGGAGTATGAATAGCATATCCCCTTAGTCACTTTCTGATATACTAAAGGCATGATTCTGACATTACACTGAATAGGAGCTTTCTCTGGGGAAAATTACAGAGTAAGCTGCTACTCAGGGTGGGTAAATAAGGCAGAATCAGGTTCTATATGTCATCTATGAGCCAGATTCTGCTCTCATTACATTGAGTCGTATGTTGATTCTTACATTATCCAACAAATCCTCATGAAACTATTTGAGAGTAGGATGCTACTCAATATTAGTAAAGTTATCAAAACTGGACCCCTTTTTTGGAGCTTCCTGTGAACTAACTTTCTTCAAGGACTGTGTACCCATGCAGTGAAGTAGGGTTGTCAGAACGTACCTCTTACATTCCTATGAACACTGCTGGTCTTTCACAGATTCCTAGATTACAAGCCTAGAAGAAACCATTGTAATCATCAGTCTGATCTCACATATATCACAGGCTAGAGAACTTCCCCCAAATAATTCCTAGAGCAGATCTTTCAGAGGAACAGCCCATCTTGATTTTAAAATTGCAGGAGAGGGCAACTCCACCACTGCCTATGTTAAAATTGTTCCACTGGTGAATTACTCTCACAATTATAAACATGTGACTTACTTCCACTCTGAATTTGTCTAGCTTCCACTTTCAGCCATTGCATTGTGGTAGACCTTGCTCTGCTAGATTGAAGAGCTTCTTATTCAATATTTGTTCCCCTTGTAGGCACTTATACACTGTAATCAAGTTGCCCCTTCACTTTCTCTCTGTTAAACTAAATAGTGACAAATTCCAACGGTGTTGGCATGTTAGTCTAGTTCAATAAAACAAACAAAGAGTCTAGTAGCACTTTTAAAGATTAACAACTTTATTGCACGAGCTTTTATGGGAGAAAATCCCACTTTGTCAGATGCTTGAAGATGGGGAACTCACAGAATGAGAGGAAAATAAATGTCTCCTATTCTGTAAATTCCCCATCTTCAAGTGTCTGATGAAGTGGGATTTTCTTGCATGGAAGCTCATGCTATAAATAAATTTGTTAGTCTTTAAGAGTATGTCTACACTTGCAAGTTAGTTTGAATTAAGGAGGCTTAATATGAACTAGCTTAGTACCTGTCTACGCTAAGCTTTCATTAGATTGAATTAAGGAATTCCTTAATTTGAACTAATGAAAACTTAGTTTGAATTAGTAAGACCTGCTAGTTAGTTCGAAACAAGCCCTTAGTTTGATCTTTAGTTTGAACTAAGGACAGTGTAGACGAGGATTAACCATTACTTTGAACTTAATAAATTTGAATTAAAGGCAGTTAGTTAAGTCAAATTAGTCCACTTTGTTAATTCAAACTACCTTTTTCTAGTGTAGACATAGCCTAAAAGTGCCACCAGGCTCCTGGTTTGTTTTACTGAACTATATAGATTGAGCTGTCTGGGTCTATCACTATGTCATGTTTTCTAACCTTCTAATCATTTTTGTGGTTCTTCTCTGACCCAGCTCCAATATATCAGCATTGTTCTTGAATTGCATACACCAGAACTGAATGCAATATTCCAGCAGCAGTTGCAACCATACCAAAGATAGAGATGGAATAATCAGGGGTTAACCCTACTAATTGGGTGGGCTTCTTCCTCCATGGGGGCCCCCCCACACGTCCAGGCCCCTTTCCTGTATGTCCGGGCGCCCCTCCCGCACCCCAGCTCCTTTCCCCCAAATGCCTACCCCTACCTTAGCTCCTGCTTCCACCTCGGCTCCTGCCCTTGGCCCCCATCTGGCCACTGGTCCCCCAATGCCCCTGCCAACCCCCTCCCCCTGCATCCTTTGCTCACCGGGCCAGCTCGCTTGCCCCCAAACCTGCCCCCCAGGACCCTCTTACCTGGCCACTGGGCAGAGCCGCCGTGGCCCCAGCCTGAGGCTTCGGCTTTCAGCCAGCTCTCATTGAGCATGCCCAGAGGTTCTGAGCATGCTCACTGAGAGCCAGCTCAGGGAGGGAGACTTAAAATCTTCCAGCTCCCTGCCAGCTGGAATGCAGTGGAACGCCATTCCAGGACCTGCTATTTTTAGGGGCTCTGCATTCAGGGGCCCCTAAAATAGAAATTGGAACCAAACATTGTGTTCTGGAGCCTATTGTTTTTAAATGGTGGGTGCCAGAACACACCATTCTGGCTTCATTTTCTATTTTTAGGGGCCCCGTAGTCAGAGACATCTCTGGCCCAGGGAGGGACCCGGGTCACAGGCCCAGGCATGGCCTCCAGCCCACAGGCCCTGCTCCCTGGCCAGGGACAGGGCCAGAAGCCGCCGTGCCACCGCGGACAGCTAGGCCCCGCATCCCCGGCCAGAGACGGGGCCAGAAGCGGCTGCATCCCCAGCTAGGGAAGGGGCCAGAAGTGGCCGTGGGCGGTTGGGTCCCACATCCCCAGGTGGGGATGGGGCTGCTGCGGCCGCAGGCGGCCGGGGCCCAGATTCCTGGCTGGGGACGCGGCCACTGCGGCCGCCAGCAGCCGGGCTCCGGATCTCCGGCCCAATTGGGCCAGAGACCTGGGCTGCCAGATCCGGGGCACTGGTGCTGGGATTCCGGGCACATGCCCCGGGTCCCCAGCACCAGCGATGCCTCTGCCCGTAGCACTGAGCCCCTAAAAATAGTGGGCCTCGGAACAATGTTCTGCTGCATTCTGGCTTACTTTAACCCCTGGAAATAACCTCTCTATGCTTTAGATTCTTCTCTTTATACATCCCAGGATCATAGGTCTTTTGGCCACCACATCACACTGGCTATGTCTACACTGGTGGGGGGGCTGGAAGTCGATTTAACAAGGTCGACTTTAAGTTGACCTCCTTAAGTCAACTACAGGGCATATCTGCCCTGTACACAGAGCAGACATATGTGGAGCGCCAACTCCTACCCTGCCCCCAGTTCTGACTGGGTACCTGGAGCCCAATGGGTTCAAGGGGCCAAACTGGCCAGGAGAGGGGGGCTTGATCCGGTTCCTGCCCTCTGGCCAGGAGCTGTGAGCCAGGTCTGGCTCCCAGGCCCTCTCCGTGGGTCGCAGGGGCAGCAAAGAGGGGCTAGCAGCCTGACTTGGCTCCTACCCCCTCTCCACAGGTGGCAGGGGCTTGGAGCCGGCTCCTGCCAGCAGTGACATGTGACCTGGGGCTGAATTTGGCCCCCAGTCACTTGTCACCACTGGCAAGAGGCTTGGCAGTGTGGTCAATTTCACAGGCCTGAAATTGACCAGGCTGCTGAGTCTTCTGCCAGTGGTGACAAGTGACCCTGGGCTGAATTCGGGCCCAGGTCGCTTGTCACTACAGACAGGAGCTGGCTCCAAGCCCCTACCGCCTGCAGAGAGGGGCTGGGGGTGCGGGGAACCAGCTTGTTCCCTGGCCAATTGCAAGCGGTCAGGGGCGCAGGGAGCTGGCTTGTCCCCTGACTTACAGGGCGGGAGTTATTAAGGCAATTTAAGCACTTGCTTAAATTGACTTAATGATGTCTAAATATAGACTGGGATTAGTTTAAGTTGATTTAAGGAGCTTTAAGTTGACTTAAATCCATAGTGTAGACATACCCACTGGGAGCTTGTGTTCCGCTTTATTATCTGCCACAACCCCTGAATCTTTTTTAAGTCACTGCTTCCCAAAATAGAGTTCCCCATCCTGTAACTGTGGCCTGCTTTAGCTCTGGGAATGCAAAAGTAAGTAAGATTAAATAACTGCTTATTCTTGCCCTGGACTAGGAAGGGGTGAGATGGAATGGGGTGGGAATAGGCGAAGTCTTTGCTACAGGTGATGCTTGGTAGCCTGTTTAGCTAAGCCAATGCAGGGACTGTTGGAATATGCTGTTGGTATTGGCCAGGGACAAATATATCATCCATCCTGTGACCCCCCCCCCCCAAATCAAGGTGGTACCAGGGAGAAATATGACTCAGATATATCTCAGGCACAATTCCTCCTGAGTCAGTCCCTGCGGTGGTGCGAGTTACAGACTGCCCCTTTGTCAAGGATCTGTTTACAACATGAACTAGTTCTATGGCAACAAAGAAGAATTTTCTTAGGATGGGCCATTTTTCAGAGTCATGGGCACACACTCATTTGTGTACATCCACGCAATGTGCCCAGTTATCCAACGTGCATGAGCTAGATCAGGTGTCTCTATTGGTCAGCCTTGACAATTCAGCCCTACATTTGGAATTTAGTAAAACCTAAAACATGGATCCAAAAAGGACTTTTGGATCATGCTTCTAATGAACTTTGTATGCTATAAGTATAGCTCATTACCGAACATAGACTGTGACCTGTGTTTATTAATAAAAGTAGAGAAACTTCATTTCTGTGAGGTACCCCTAAATCTCTGTGGTAGATTCAGAGGCATGGAATGGCGCATCCAGGTATTTCCAGCCTTTGTTGTTTGTTGGAAGCTGGGCAGGAGAAGTGAGGAAATGAAGATTTCCCCCTACTAATTGTAACCCTTTTAAACTGTGAGTCTTGCCAATTTATTGCATGGATCCCAGCGGGATTTTTCACATAGAGTAGATTTTTTAAGAAGATCTCATAGATTTTGAACACCAGCAGAATTTGATAGGCAGATGTAAATATTCTACATCTTTAAAGGGAAAAATATTCTGCCTTGTGCCTTTTATGTTATCAGCTGCAGACCAATGATGTTGCTGGGCAGTGGCCCATGGGATGTCTACCCTAAATCCACTGGACAGTGTCCCGAGGCTGGAGGAGCAGCCGGTTCCGCTTTCTCCTCCATCTCCTGCTGTGCTGGTGCCACCCTCTCTGAGGCCACCCCCTGGAGAAGGGTGAGGCAGGGGTAGGGCTGGCCACTGCGGCAGCCACTCCATCCTCAGCAGGAGTGTGGAGTGGGGCTGCTCCTCAAGGGTAGGCTGGCAGTGTGGGGTGGCACATTGTGGGGGCTGGCTCAGCCCAAGAGTAGGGCAGACTGATGCTGTAATGTGACACAGGGGCATTAGGGGCTGACCCCAGGCTATGGGGGGCATACCAGTCCAGAGCACTGCTGGGCTGCCCCACACTACAATATCAATCCACTCTACCTCCTGGTTGGGCTGATCCTGCAGTACGTTTCCCTACAACACCAGCCTGCCCCCAAGAATCTGCCCCACGCTACCCTCCTGCTGGGGATGGAGTGGAGCCCTGAGTGGCCAGCCCCACCTTTCAGCCCTGCCCCTCCTTGCCCTGCCTTGGCCCTCCCGCTGGGGCTGCTGAAGTGACCTGTCCCACACCCCGTCCAACCGTCCTTGGGGATGGTGCCGAGTCTTTTGTAAGGAGTAATGCCTCTGCTGCGTGCTCTATTTCTGTTGAGCAAATTTCACTCCTCAATTCTCTTTTCCCAGCCCATTGGGTTGGCATATGCAAACAAACTGAAGGCGATTGGCTACATAACCTCTGATGTCACCACTGCCTTTGAGAGTTGCTTCTCACTGTCTTGAAATCAAACAGCAAATTCTCAGTGTCACTTACAATGAATGATTTTCCTTTTGCTTTGTTGCTGTTGTTCAAACACAGAAGTTTCACAGGAACTTAGAGAAGTGCTGAGGGGCCTTCTGCAAGTGATTTTAATAAGGAGTGTGGGGTTTTTGTTCACATCCTGTGTCAGCAAATTCAACAGAGCATAACTCATAATTGTGAATATGCTACATGCTCATTTTGGAATTCTGATGACCATCAAACAAATTACCATGATGCCATCACAATTCCTTCAAATATGCATAAAGAAGGGCCTGCTGTTACCAGATATCATATACAGGGAAGAAAATTGACCCTAATAATCGTAAGGAGATTTGCACTAACAGAGATGGTGTTTTGTAGGCTCTCTAAGTTTTGCAAAAGGGACAGAAGAGCAAGCAGGAGCCCTGGGAAGTAGAGAGATCTTAGGTACCCTGAAATTAAGGGAGAAAATGAAAATGAAAGCCAATCTACATGGGAAACTCTCTGCTTAGTTTTCCACACAATGTTAAAAACTTTATGCACTGGCCTCAAACATTTTCAGCAGTGCCAAGTTCCCACTAATTTATGTAGAAATCTTCATATGCACAATGCATGAAAGTTTTCAGCTCTGAAAAGTTCATATGCTAGGCATATAAAGTTTTCCACATAAATTGTAGGGAGCCTAGCTTTCCTGAAAAAATGTATGCAACCCAGTGCATAGGATTTTCAATGCAGAAAGTATCTGCCCAGGAGAAATCATTTTCAGTGGTTGCCATGCTTCCTGAGCACTCAGCTCCTTTCTCCCTAGCCTGCTCTGGCTCCAGTCTCCCTTATTTGGCCATGGGCCTCCAGAGCTGCAAGCTATTGACTGATAGCAGAAGGGAAGAAGCCCTGCTCTGTAGGAGGTATCCACCCAGAAGAGATTATAAACATGCGGGCACAGAGACCTTTAGCATGATAAAAGGCAGGAGTTCCACTGTTGCTAAGGTTCACAGGAGAGAAACTCCTCCAAAACTCATGATAAGATGCACTGGGCAGTGCAATCCTTGGAGCCCACCAAATAACAGTAGATTCTGGGATTTTGTTTTTGCTAAAGTTGCATCTCTCCCCATCCCCCAAAAAGTGAGCCTTTGCAGCCCCCTACCTGGAACTGAAGAGCCAGTACTGAGAGGGAGCCTGGTGCTATATTCTTTTATCTCCCAAAGAAGACCTGTTTCTTTACCTGGCACTATTCTTTCTGTACACTGGCAAGGGAAGGCCACTGGTGGTCAGTGGTCAAGAACCAAAAAGGAGACCCATTTTCCAACCAAACCCTCAACCCACCATCAGAGAAGGTATTGCTGACCAACCAACAGGACAGTCAATCCACCACTACCACGGCTATTTTGAGGGAACAGATGCCAAGCAAAGCAGCCAATGAGAGAAATCTCCATGAGGAGAGGGAAAGATGGTGAATCAAGGATGAGCAGAGCCAGGGAATAAGTTTGTAGAGGGCCTGTTTGAGGAGATAGGACATGGCAGCTCTGCATCTTGGGGATGGATGAGTCTAAAAGTATAGAATCTATACTACTTTTTTTTCATAGGGCGGTGGGCTATGTCTACACTAGAGGGCCCAGTTAAGTTGACTTAACAAGGTTGAAAGTTGACTTAAGTCCACATTTTTTAGAGATTCCACATTTTTTAAGTCAACTTTATAAAGTCAACTTAAGCCCAGGTAGCCACTTAAGTCGACTTAATAAAATCAACTTTAAGCAGGTCCCCTGGCTTAAGCTGACCTTATTAAGTCGACTTAAGTTGCTATCCTGGCTTAAATCAACTTAATAAAGTCAACTTAGGTGGCCACATTTCGTTAAGTGGACTAAATAAAGTTGACTTTAAGGGCAGGAGTTATTAAATCGACTTAATAAATGCCAAATGTGGCCATGGACTTGGTTAAGACGACTTAAGCCTCCAGTGAAACTGTGAGAGGCTGAGAGCAATTTTAGAGCAGAGTGTAGAATTGATGGATTTTTTGAGGGATGTGGGGAAGAGTACGTTACAGATGAAAGCAGAGCACTTCTGGGGAAGGGCCTCGTTAACATGTAGGTAGTACTTCCCCAGCAAACAGCCATGTGAGTATTTCTCAGTCTTCACTCTCCATGGAAAACCAACCAACCAACCAATCATTTGCATGAACGTTTGTGGGAAACAAATATAAAAAGTTCAAATACTGTTGCCTCTGTCTGTGGAGTTTTGCTGAACAAGTAAGAGGTTGTATATACAGATTCATAGATTCTAAGGGCAGAAGGGACCATTGTGGTCATCTGATCTGGCCTGCATAGCATATGACACAGAACTTCCCCAGAATAATTTCTAGAGCAGACCTTGTATAAAACATCTGATAATGATTTTGAAACTGTCAGTGATGGAGAAACCACCATTGGGAATTGTTCCAGTGGTTAATTATGGTCGCTGTTCCAAATGTACACCTTAGTTCTAATCCAAATTTGTTTAATTTCTGCTTCCATCCATTGGCTTGCTTATACCTTTCTCTGCTTGGTAGAAAAGCCAATTAGTAAATATTTATTCCCTGTTGATTCTTCTTTAGTTTGCAATCCACTATGATGCCAAGATCTTTTCCTCAGTATTCCTTCCTAAGCTGTCTTTTCCCATTCAGTATGTCTGCAATTGATCATTTCTTCTTAAGTGGAATACTTTCCATGTGTTCATGTTGAATTTCATCCTATTAACTTCAAACCAACTTCTCCAGTTGGTGCAAATCATACTGACTTGTACCTTCCCCATCCTCCAATGCACTTAGAACCCCTCCAAGCTTGATATCATCTGCAAATTTAATATGTGTGTTCTCTAGGCCACTGATTCTCAACCTTTTGTGGGTCACGATAGACTTGGCAGTGTTTCACAATACTACAGGACACACCAGCCCACCAGTCTCAGGCCAAATCCAGCCTGGCTCTCTGTGACACATTTACTACTGTGTGGTGACACAGTAATGTGTCCCAAAACATTGGTTAAGAACCGCTGCTCTACGAAATTATCTAAATCATTGATGAAGATATTGCACTGAATTAGACACACAACTGATCCCACAGAACTCCATTCAATATGCCTTTCCAGCTTCATTGTTGAACCACTGATACCAACTCCCTGGAGATGGATTTCCCACCAGGTATGCACCCACCTTACAATAGCTCCATCTAGGTTGTATTTCCCTCCTTTGGTTATGAGAAGAGAAGATGATGGGAGACAATATCAAAAGCTTTACTAAAGTCAAAATAAACCATATCTGCTGCTTCCCTCCAACCACAAGACTTGCTACTCCGTTAAAGCTACTAGGTTGGTTTGACATGATTTGTTCTTGGCCATCCCATTCTGACTGTTACTTACCATCTTATTATTTTCTAGAAGTTTGCAAATTGATTGCTTAATTATTTGCTCTGTTTATTTTCCTCCCATTCTGTGAGTTCCTCATCTTCAAACCACCTGACAAAGTAGGATTTTTCTCCCATGAAAGCTCATGTGATAAATGAATTTGTTAGTCTTTAAAGGTGCCACAAGACTCCTTGGCTATGTCTACTTCTGCCGAAATTAATTCAGACTTCTTAGTCCTAACTAAGAAGTTCAGAGTTAGTTTGAACTAACAGGAACTTTTAAGTTTGAATTAACCACATGTTCTAGTTTGAACTAACGCTTAGTTCAAACTAGAATGCGCTGTTAGTTCAAACTACTAGCCTAATTCGAATTTCTTAAGCCATAGTTCAGGTCTTGCACATGCTTAATTTGAACTAAAGTTCAAATTAAGGTGATTAGTCCAAACTAACCCTGTTACTAACTAGTTTGGACTAAGCTTTCCCTAGTCTGAACTAAGAAAACCTAGTGTGCCCAAGGGCTAAATTAGTATGGACTAAGCCTCCTTAGTCCAGACTAATTTGCCAGTCTGCTTTTTGACTATTCTAGGACAAGGGTCTTAAACACACAGCCTGTAGGTCGCATGCGGCCCCTTAAGTTATTTCCTGCAGCATGCAATAACACCATTGTTACTGAGATTTGCAATATCATTGTATGAAAACGTTTCAGTGGTGCAGCCCTCAGGCTAACTTACTAGCCCTTATGTGGCCCGCGTGGTGATTTGAGTTTGAGACCCCTGTTCTAGGATGTATTTCATCAGGCTTGGGATGGGACTGGGCCAAGGACAGAACTGAAACCAGAGTCCAGATAAGCCACATTAGGCTCCTAGTCAGAATCAGGAAGCAAGTCAAAGGTCAACCGAGGTTGGAGTCACTCCAAGGGCCTGTGGGTCAGGAGGTGAGGGTAGGTCTGCAACAAGGCTAGAGCCAGGTCAGAATAGTGCATGCATAAAGCTGAAGCAGGAACAAGATTGGGCAAGGCTAGAGGAGGAAAAAGGACTAGGAATGAGCATAGGCTGGAAAAGGATTGATTCTGTAACACCGTAAATAGGAGGGTTCATAGCGAAGTGATGCTGTTGCATAGAACAACTTGCAGCTTTGGCAGTGAGCATGAGCTACCTGTGTCTGGGGGAGGGGGGTCACCTGTCCCAGCCCCTCCCACGGTTAGGTTGCCGCAGTGTGCCTGAGGGTTGAAGCAACACAAGCTTTACTGGAGAGGTGGGTCTTCATAGTGGAGTGGGCAGCCCTAGTCCATCTGTGGATTTGCCTTATACTTAGATTCTTACAGCAAGATAATTCTCCCTTCGGCATGGAGGGAGAGAGCTGGATTCTACTCTAGCTCACACCTCATCAGCAAAATGGATAACCAAGGCCCAGATTCTCAAAGGTCTTTAAATACCTAGGTCCCAGCAGCTGAAGCTTTCTCTCTCTTGAGATGAATGAGCCACACAGAACCCAGCCTGCTATTCAGATTGCAGGATGAGTGTTCCTAAATGGGGGTGAAGTGGGGAGTCATAATTTTATATATTACCTGACCTGACTTCCCTGAAAAACAATCCACAAGCACACATTCCTACATGCACCCTTTTTTAGAGGTGGCCATCTTTACTGGAGGCAATGTGAATCAGAAGAGTAGCTGTCCTGTCTATAAAAGAAAAGGAAACCAGGTTTCAATCTGCTCTGACAATTTCACACTGAGAAAAACCCTCTAAACCAGTGGTTCCCAACCTTTTCAAGTAAGCAGAGCCCTTTTAAATATCAAAAAATTTTGTGGACCCCCAAATGATAATAATAGTTATCATGGAGTGACTGCAGGCAGCAGTGCTGCAGAAGGGCAGTGGAGGACGGGGTGGCCCCTGCCTGCTCCCAACATGTGGGGACATATCCAGGGTGAGGCTGCTCACACCGGGCAAATACTATTCATTTATCAATAAATTTTAGAGCCCTCTCCAACGTGGCTGGCAGTGGCTGTGCCCAGACATATTCACGGCCCCCTTGCAATAACTTTGTGGCTCCCCAGGGGTCCCTGGACTGCAGGTTGGGAACCACTACTCTAAGCACTATTCCATGCGTGTGCACGTAGCTAGAGGCGTAATGCTAAATGTCCCATACCATACAGCGCTCAGTTCACAGTACTTCAAACCCACAGTGAGTGGGACCTTTTTCATCGCCTACAAGCTGCGAGAAATGAGCCACAGCCGCTGCCTCTCACTACAGCTAACGAACCAAAAAATCTCTCTGGTGGAAACAAACCAAATCCGCGCAGGAGGCCGGCTTGCAATCTTGACAGGCCAAACGGTGCCAGCTATGACGGCCTTTAATTAAGATCCATCTATATCCTCAGAAATAAAACATCTTACCAGCCTCAAAGTCATTCCTAATCTTTTACTTTGGGGTTTTAATCCTTCACCAAGTGTGCGTCATCTTAGAATTCCCATCTGGCCAAAATTTTAGATGTGTTACCTCAGATCCCTGGCTTTGTTCTGACTTGTACAGGTGCTGTGTCTGGCAAGATGCATTCATCATGTTATGGCAGAAAAATAACACCTTGCCGTCAGACCCAAGCCTGGGCTACACCACCATTCACTGCTAGCTCTGTTTGTTTGTATTTCACTCCGAAGTCATGTGACTGGTTACCACACTGTTATTGCTATAGGGCTCATGATGGAGTATAACATTACATGAGAATCAGCACTGTTTATTTAAACAGAGAGGGTCTCATCAAGGTCAAAACCTGACATCTCATTACCCCATTGTGCGATGGTCCCATATGGAAGACCAGAGCTAAAAGGCTTGTGTTTGGGTTCCCGTCGTATCCACCAGAGGGGATGTGGAGAAAAAACTAATTTGGAAGTATTTTTATTTAGAGAGAACAAAACCATGCTACAGGGCTTCTGGCAACAGAGCCGTCTGGGGCAAATTATTTTTGACAGGATATTCTTAAGTGTAGATAGCTTATAACTAAACAAAAATCATATAGGTTTCTTACAATCCATTTGAAAACTGTTTTATGGTGTTTGGCCAGCACCTCTGTTGGTGTAAACAGGCATAACTTCACGGAAGCCAAAGAAGAAATGGGCATTTGGACAAGCCAAAGATCTGGCTCTCAGTCTTCAGTAATATTAACTTATTTACAGAAGGTTCTCCACTTTCAAGCATCTGACGATGTGGGATTTCTCCCATGGAAGCTCACGTGATAAAGAAATGTGTTAGTCTTTAAAAGTGCCACAGGACTCCTTGTTTGATTTACTGAACTAGACTGACTCGGCTATCCCTCTGCAACTTATTAAAATACTTATTATTTAGGAAATGCCATCTGGGCTCTCAAAGTTGCTCTTGGGTCCCAGCAGAACCATGGAGATAGACAATGCACCAGGAGGTAGATGGCCACCAAGTGGAATATTTGTCTTTGGAGAAAGTCTGTGTGGAAGGCTGCACACAAGAATCAAGTTGTCAGGAAGGGTCTTGAAAGGTGATTAAGGTGTTGCATGGAGTAAAAGAAAAGAATAAGCAGCATGCTCCAGTGGCTAGAACAATGGTTGAGGAGTCTGGAGATCTGAATTTTGCTTCTGGCTTTCCCAGTGAACTGCTGTATGTCCCCAGGTGAGTCATTTCACCTGTCCGTAGCTGCCTTTCTTTTTTTAATCTTTCTATAGTTCTTAAGTTTTTAGGAGCAGTCACTGTCTCTGACCATGTTCCGAAGGGGTAGTCATATTAGTCTAGTTCAGAAAAGCAAGTAAAAGTCTGGTGGCAATTTTAAAGACTAACAAATGTATTTATTGCATGAGCTTTCATGAAAGAAAATCCCACGAAAGCATCTGATAAAGTGGGATTTTCTCCCACGAAAGCTCGTGCAATAAATAAATTTGTTAGTTATTTAAAGTGCCACCAAACTCCTTTATTTATCACATGAGCTTTCATGGGAAAAATCCCGCCTCATCAGACGCTTTGACAAAATGGGATTTTCTCCCACGAAAGCTGATGCGATAAATAAATATGTTAGTTTTTAGGTGCCACAGGACTTCTTGCTTGTTCTGCTGAATTAGACAAACACGGCTACCCCTTTGGAACCAGACTCCTGGTTTGTCTCTGACTATGTGTTTGCAGACCTAACATGATGGGATGCTGATCTTTATACGTGGGGATGCTTCGAGGTGCTATGCTATAGTAAATAATTAAATGTGAGGATGGTAATGTGAAAGAATGTATGAAGCTGGGAGTATGAAAGGTGTGGCTGAGGGAGGGGAGTTGAAGGGAGTGGGTGAACGTAAGCAGTTTTTCAGCGAATGAAGTTTTTTCTTAATTTGATCAAAGTCGTACAGAGTCAAAGCAGGGCAGCCTGTAGCCAGAGAGAATATTATAGCAACTAGCCATACAGCAAGGGCAGAATGCGCTTTCTGTGTGTACGTGTGTGTTTAGCAAGCAAAGGAAGCACAAGGTTTCTTTAAAGATACAAACCCCAAGAACTCCACAGCTGGGAAGCGAATATGAGCAATAGCTTTCACATGCTAACAAATCAAGGATCCTTGCAAACCAGATGCTGAGGTTTGTGCGGCTGGCACAGCCTCTCCACTGGCAGGGAGTTTAACTCACAGCAAGCTGAAAGGCTCTGAGATGGAAGAGTATCTAGAGACCATTTGTTCATAAACACAGCTGAGGGCCAGCAACCTGCTTTATGCCCTGCCTGAACTGCACTGATGGATTCATTCCATGCAATGTTTCTACAAGAAAGAAGGCAGACATGCAATGCTTCTGCAGCCCACGCTCTAGAGAAATAATTAAACAGTTTTTCTTAACCTTTTGAACTTTTCATTTATTATTGCCATCCATTATGTCTACCTTCTCAAATAGCAGAATCCTGAAACTGAGCTGGCCGGGTCAAGGGTTTATTGTTTAATGGAGATAGAACATTTTGTAAATTGCACAAAGTCACAATGTTTATAATAGCAGCTTCTGGTGTACTGAATCTTTTCCATTTAACAAACAGTGAGCTTTGACATGTGTTCTTCCTCCATAGCAGGAAATTTGGGATAAGTGCAGTATTGGCATGGACATGTTACCAAATCCTTCCTGTAAACCAAATGACATCTGCATTCAAATAAAAACATTCCTTCCACCAAATACCAGGAAATACTAAAAGTATCTGTATTCTGCTAAGGTCATGCTAAAATGAAGCTTTTGGCTTTTAGAACACAAAGTAAGTTTGTGGAGGGCCAAATTTTTTTTTGTTCAGCACACATTTGCTGTTACAAACCCTGAGGGAGCTCCATCTGACAGAGATATGTGCATGCGTCTGTAGAATTTTGCAAGCATTTAATCTTCTTCATAGGAAAAATATATAAATAGCTGAGGAGCGTGGTCTTCCATTAACAAATGTTCATGTTGCCTTTGTTTTTACTCATGCTCCAACTTTTAAGTCAGAAAAGGATTTAAAACAATCAATGGGCTAAATAGCTGGGACTTACAAAATTTGAATATTTTTCAATAAATAAACTGAGGCACGGCCAAGAAGAGGCTCTGCTCAAGTGATGGGCAAGGGTGTGTCTGTTCTAAACACTTTTACCTATCAGATTGCAAGCTCAGATGAAGAACATTTAAAAAATAAATGTATGCAGAGCACATTCTTCCTCCTTGTCTTGCTTTTGTGGATTTTACAGACTACAGTTAATGCCACGTAAAACCTTTGGACTATTTCCTAGCAGATGAAAACTGTGATGGCAGAGATGGCTTTCCATGGCTAATCAGCATGAATATCTGCTTAAAGCTGAGTAATTTGTTCACTGCACAGGATGTACTTCAGCACTTTTATGAGCTAAAAAGCTCAGAGAATGTTTTGAATGACTTACATTTGAAACGCTGCAGGCAGATACCAGATGCATTTCAGCTCGCTCTTCACCAAAAACTTGAGATTGAATGACAGCCTATTTTTAGTGTGCTCCATGCCAGATTCCCCACTGATTACTGAAAAACAGCTACCTAAAGCCTTAATCAGGAATTTTCTCTGCCACATAGGCTATGCCCACACACAAGGGGTTGTTTCGAAATAACCGTCGTTTCGAAACAGCATGTCCCAACGGAGTTATTTCAAAATGAGTCGTTTCAAAATAACCATCATTTCGAAATGGAAGGGGTTTAAGCCATTTCGAAACGATGGCTCTTGTTTCGAAACAACGGAATCCGTTGTTTTGAAACGAGAGAATGTTGTTTGGACATGCCGCTTCTTATTTCGAAACAAGCTCTGTTGTTTCAAAATAAGGAGCCTGTGTGGACATACCCATAGTCTGCTTGGTGGCCACAAGTCAATAGGTGTCACAATTACATAGAGCTGGCAGACAAATGAAACACAAAATGACATGTGGGGAAGAGAATGTGAAAAATGCCAAAGAGCTAGTTGAAAACTGAAAATAAAATAAATGTTTGAACATTTCAGAAATGTTTTCATTTCAGTTTTCATAGACAGGATAAGATTTTGGACATTTGTGTTGATTGTTTTTATGGCCAATTTTTTATTTAGAGTAAGTGTGGTTCTTCCTCTTTTTCTGTGGCAGGGAGTGTGGGGTGGAAGGGAAGGGAACTGAATCCTTGCCCCCTGCCACTCCAAAAAATACCAAATTGATATTTCTTTGGAGCACCGCTAAAAATTTTGAAAACTAAATTTCCTTTCTTTCTTTCTTTGGAGCACCACTAAAATTTTGAAAACTGAAGAGAGAGAAAGAAAGAAAGAAAGAGAAAGAAAGAATTTAAAAATATTCATCTCCCTCCTCCACCCCAGCCATATGTCTTTAACAAAATCATTAAAGAAATTTCACCCAGCTTTACAAATATGTGATGTGCCCACTCCGCATTGGAGTGGTCAATCAGACAAGTGTGGATTATTGTCATCTGTGGTCCTGGCATGAAAGCCACCTACTTTTGGCTTGTCCTCTACACCGTGGTTCATCACCATTGGGATGGTAGCATGTTTCAGAGGTAAAGTGACTATGGCAGTTCACATCTTTTGGAGCTATTGGTTCAGGCTGGCTGGCAGACATCATTACAGTGGTTACACTTGGGTTAAGTATTCAAGTTTTTCATTGCAGCTAGGAGGGTTGGAGACATAATTATTGTTATTTTTTTAAATGAAAGCTGAGATCCTGAACCATCATGTAACTCCAGTATCTGGAGTTCTAGGCCCAGGTCTGCAGTGCCTTTGTCTTAATCTAGTCCCATGGACTATGTCTACACTACAGGGCTCAGTTAAGTCGACTTAATAAGGTCTACTTAAAGTCAACTTTAAGTAGACCTTATCAAGTCGACTTAGTGAGGCCACATTGCATTAAATCAACTTTATAAAGTTGACTTAAGCCAGGTGACCCATTTAAAGTCAACTTAATAAAGCCAACTTTAAATAGGTCCCCTGGCTTAAGTCAGATTTATAAAGCCGATGTAAATGGCTCCACTGCACTAAGTTGACTTTATTAAGATGACTTTAATGGCCACATTGTGTTAAGTCAACTTAATAAGGTCGACTTAACCCTTAAAGTTGACTTTAAGGGCAGGAGTTATTAAGTGGACATAAGCAAGTGCTTAAGTCAGCTTAATGAACTCCAGTGTGGCCAGGGTGTTCCATAAGTCACCTTAAGCCCCTACTGTAGACATACCCACAGCGAGGGGCCTAAAGGTCCCATATTTCTGGCCAGCCTGGGCAAGAAAGCTTTTGCCTGGTCCAAAAAAGCAGGTATGAAAGAAAGGCAATGCTCTGGAGGGGGAGGAGAACAGACTATTTTTCCCAGGCAAAGAGGAACAGTCAAAGCAGAGATTCCTCCAGAAACCAGAGCCAGGAGAATCCAAGGAGCAGATTGTTTCTTGTCTAATTACAGACCACATTCTGCCTGAAGAGCCTACAGATCAGACTATTGATGCGGGAAAGGTGGGCAGATACTGTGGTGCTCCAGCCATCTCTGGAAGCAGAAAGTCACTGACAGCTCTTGCTGTGAGGTAAAGCAGCCCTGAGGTGGCTTAAAATTGGTGAGCAAAGGAAAATCTGGTCTCCTGAGTAAGAGTCTAACATGACCTTTCCTCCTGAGTAAGACTGTCAGCATCTGGACCTATGTGAACATGACTTCTGCATTGTTGGGCCAGGAACTTGTCCTCCTCTTACATTCCTCCTATGCCCCAAATGCCCATGTTCACTTTGGGAACAGTTCTGGGTGTACCAGGAATGCAGGACAGGGCTGAGTATATACAGCAGGGGTGACTTCCTATTACTATGTTGCATGGGTAAAGTAGTAAAGCATTGGACGCTGATCTAGTTGTAGGAGGGTGCCTACAAAATGGTGGCAGGTCAAAGTGAAAGGAGAGGGAGGGGAGATTATATGAAAATGGGGCTCAGAGACCGAGAGTAGATGTATGTTAAATAAAACCCAAATCTTGTCAAGTCATGGGAAAGGATAGGAAAACCATGAAGCCAGATAAATTGATCTTCCTGGAGCAGATCTCAGCCACCTGAGAGGAATGTAGATCTACTCATCAATATCTGTGCCTTGGCATAGGTCAAGCATGGTCAAACTGTGGCTTGGGAGTTGCATGTGGCTCCTGAATGTAAAAGTGTGGTTCGCAGAAGAACATCACCAAATCAATTTAGTAGGTAAAAGTATATGGCTGTATGCCTCAGTGCGGCTCTTGAAGTTCCATAAGTTTGGCTACCCTTGGCATAGGAGGTTTTGCTGACCTTGCCCTTCTCTACATTCAGTTGTCATTACTTTTGCAGTTTAGCATTGTCTGAAATTTCACTCCTCAGAATGGTGTGGCCTTGAGTGGCATCAGCCAGTCAGAAAATACAGATTATTATTTATTATTACAGGATTGGACAGCATCCCCATCCCAGTAAGGGCTGAACAGGCACCAGAGAGGGACACTTCATACCCTGAGCTTGCATGGAGAGCTGGGTGGAAATGAGTTCTGCCAAACTTTTTGCAGGAAGAAGTAACTTTGATTCCATTTACAGTTTTCTTCCAAAGCTTTTAGGGTTAATATAATTTTTTGTGTTCGTTTGGGTTTTTATTGGGGGAAGGGGGCTATTTTTTAGCAATGACAAATCAGAAAGTTTGACTGAAACCGAACATTTGCAGAGGAAATTTCTGTTTTGGTGAAAAAGACTCTTCTATTGGTTGAAGAAGCACAAGCATTTGGAATGGTATATTTCAACCAGCTCTGCTTACAACCTGAATGGACAAGACAGAGAAAAGGGTGGGAAGGTTAATGAAGGCCCAGATTTGTCTAAAAATCTCAGAACAGGTCAATGGCAGATCCAGGAATAGCACCTATTAATCCAGTGCCCTGTCCACTTGTCCATGCTCACAACAGCTGGGCTCAAACTACACTTGGAAGAGATTTCTGGTGTAACTACGCTTGTATCCTCTATCAGCAAAATGCTCTTAAGTGTTGATGAAGCTTATATCAGTTTATTCTAACCTGTTCTCCCACACCCTGCATTGAAATAAGCAATACCAGCAAAGGCTTTTGCTTGCATAGCTACATCGGTCACAAACCACAGCTCATCACACCTCATGACAGACACAGCAATGTTGAAAGAAGTTTCTAGTGCAGACCTTGCTGGAGTTGGGAAACTCTAGGCATATCTGTAATAAACATTTCCCCCCATGTGTTAAATACTCAGGCCTGGTCTACGTTGACCAAGAAATTAGGTGGCTGTCGACAGGAGATACGCAAGCTACTCTACATAGAGTAGCTTGAATATCTCCTGTCACCTTCATAACTTCTACTTACTGTGGCATCTTCACTTCTCCGTGCCAGCAGAAAGTGTGCTCCCATCAGTGGAGCGTTATTCTTTTACCAGGGGTTGACTTATTAGCTTGACTTCCGGATCAATAGAGTGGGTCTCCACTTTTTCCAGTCAATCCCGAAGAATGGATCTGATGGTGACGAATTTCCCACCATTAGTGAAGAGATATCCTTAGTTCAAAGTTACAGTTCATCCTTTTCTGGTGACGCCTTTGAGATGCTATTCAGACCTTATATTTTACAAATGTGAGAAAATTATTAAATTGGTTTCAGGGATGTATTTTTGTTGGCTTGATACTAGCAAACCAAGCTAAAAATACACATTTTATTGCCAGAACCGTGTATATGTATAAGGCATGAGGCACAATGGAGAAAGTTGTGGGTGACAAATTTGAAACAGATACAAAATTATTTCCTGATCACATCCTTAGTGTTTGCAGACATATAACCCATTACAGATTCTACAGAGATACAGCATAAACTAGAGAACTATAAACACGGGTATGCCAAACTGTGTTGCAGAGGTGGTGTGGTGTGCAAGATGTGAATATGATGGATAGATTTCCTAATGATCTGACCTTTAATAAGCTTTCACAAGATGGGAGGATATCCCTGGATATAAAATATTTTCTCAGGACAGAACACTGGCAAGCTATCCAAGATATGTCCTCTGGCATATCTCCAGCTGAGGACTACTTCCCAGTAGATATTTTCGAAGGTTTTCAAGAGATTTGCTCTGCAGGAAGACTTTGCAAGGACCTTTCAAATGAGGCCACCTGCTGACAGAGATATGAGCATACATGAATCATAGAATCATAGAATCATAGGGTTGGAAGGGACCCCACG